>CM060962.1:7310699-7655699 GCA_030765045.1 Tenodera sinensis
TTAAGAACTTCATGAAAGGAGATGCTGAAACTGGACACTGTCCTTGTCCATACATTCATTGCTCTCCATAGTTCTACATTGAGAAATGCAGGCAATTTCTTGGCAGATATTTTGGTTTAATTCATCCAGGGTGTGTGGGTTTAGGTTTTAATTTGCCACAGAGATAGAAATAATAGGGGGTTAGAAGGGGGACTGAGGAGGCCAATATCTTTACTAATTCTGTCCTCAAACACACTTTCAATTGTTCTCATTGAAATATTGGACATATGTGTGTGGCAGAGTCTTGTTGAAACAAGATAAAATCACCACTGTGTCTGTTAATTCTCTAAAAAAAGGGGGAAAACTTGTATTCACATTTGTAAATGGGTCAACTGTGGCTTGAAAAAATTGGCTCTTAAACTCTTCCTTAGATCGTGGTGTGCCTTACACCAGCTTTTCAATCATCGAGGGGCACTTGATGAACGATGTTAGGTTTGTCAGAGCTCCAATAATGTTTATTTTATGTACACATATCCATGAAGGTGAAACCAAGCCTCGTCCAGGAAAACTATTAAATTGGGTCTATTTTGCCATTGCAAACACTACTGAGACTCCAGTCACAAAATTTGTGCTTAATTACAGGATCACCTGGTTGAAGAGCAAGTGCCACAGTTATTTTATGTGGTTTTAACCATAACAATTTAGCAGCTCTTTGTACAGAGCCATAAAAAATGCCTGCCTGCTGTAAAAGACGTCTAATCGACTTTTGGGGGAAGTCTACAAACAATTACCGATGTCATCTAATGTTTCTTTGGTAAAAGCCCTATGCTGTCATTTAGGCTTCTTAGAACGAACACTTCTTATGGCCTGAAGTGTATTATTAAGTGTAGCAATTTTTATACGGTCTGAAACTTTTACCCTAGAAATCTTTCTGTGAATCGTACTTTCACTTGATGAGCTGACTGAATTGAAACATATGAATCCTAAGTAAATATGTTATTATAATAAGTGGTTCTTTCACCGGCCTGAGGAGTTTTCAGAAAGAACCACTTGGGCTTAAGGTCCCAGGAATATACAGGATTCCTTGCGAGTGTGGGAAGGTGTATGTGGGTCAAACAAGACGCACGATAGAGGAAAGATGCAAAGAACATCAACGGAACATCAGACTTCTCCAGCCGGAAAAATCAGCAGTAGCCCAACATTGCATAGAACAGGTCCACAAAATAAACTTCCTAGACACGAAAGTTCTAGAACATGTAGAAAATTAATGGGGCAGAGTCATCAAGGAGGCCATCCACATCAAATTACACCCCAACAATTACAACAGATATGGCGGACTTAAACTAAGTTCCGCGTGGACAATAGCCATCAGAAACACCTACAGAAACAGCAACACCATGGACCCTGAACAAAATACGTACCCGCAGGAAGACACCCCAACCGGCGACACCGCACAAAGTTTGTACCCGCGGGAAAACACTGCAGCCGAGCCTACTTTCTATTTGCAGCCTGTTTATTCACCACTCTGTGATTAGGAGATGTAATATATTTCATAAGGAATTTATCTTGATCTATTTTGTTGAGCATGGAAAGGTGTTGGTGAAATCTACTTATATCATTGTAAGTCAAATCACTGCCCTCACAGTGCTTATACCCTTTACTTTTAGGATTTTGTGGAGTGCACTCGAGACCATGTGAACATATAACTGCTGGAGTATGAGCTTTCCTTGACTTGCATTTTGATTTCCTTTCCTTATTTTTGCAATTTCTACCTCTACGACTGGTACAGTTTCACAATCTGAGCTCCTGTCCATTGTGCATAGTACAGTGCAGTGTCTCAACTAAGAATAAAAATGTCACAGCTTGCAGAAACACCTGCCTACTGTGCAAGGGGTCCTGGGTTCGATTCCCAGCAGGGGGGTAGGAATTTTTCTCCAGCCAAGATTATTATTCATTCTTCCCTGAGTCTTGAAGTATGAATGAAACTGTGAATGTGTGTGTGAACGTATAAAACCCCCAAAGACTGAAAAACCCACTGCTAAACGAGCAACACTATTGCCAATAGGCAAGGTCATCGATATGACCTCTGCAGTTAAAGGCAAATGGAACAAAAAAAAAAAAAAAGCTTGCAGAAATGAATGTAAAATCCAAGCACAAAACCTGAGTTCGCAGTTATTGCCAACAATGCAGCACTATACAAAGCTTGCAGAAATGGTTGAGGATTCCAAGAATCACAACAGTGAGATGGCAGTCAATGCCAACATGCGTTTCATAGAATTCAGGTTGCTACATTCTGGATCATAAAATCACACATTGCATCTATCGACCTTCGCTTTAACTGAGCAGTGCATCTATCGAGTTTTGAAAAAAATGCTCCTCAACTATAAAGTGACAACCATCTCATTTGTGTCTTTTTGTTTCCAGAGACAGAGAGTGAATGTGTTTCAGTATTACACCTCAGTTTACTGAAGTGGTGAACTTGGGAGTCAAGCAACTCGACGTTTGTCTTGTAAGGATAAGGGAAACCCAGGCAACTCGTCCCAACTGAGGCTGTCCTGATTGGGAAGCAGGTGTGCTATTCTACACCAGAGCAGTGGACACTTCAGGACGACATCCCTTCAAAATCTTGTTTGTTCTTTATCTTTAATGTGATAAGTTTTTGTGCTCTGACTGTACCAGTAACTCAGACAAAATGTTCTATTACTCAGACAAAATGTTCTATTACTCAGACATTTTATTGTACCCTAGTGAAAAAACCCATGTAGGACCAAGGCTTGCCACCCAGCCACTGCGTTCCCTACCTCTGCCCACTACAGGAGTCATTGGTGGGGTGCAGTACAGGAGGGTGGGACGTGGTTAGCGTCCCGATCCCTCCCGGCCAGTTATGCGGCCTTCACGACCTGGTGCTGCTACTTCTCCATCAAGTAGCTCCTCAATTGGCCCCCCCAGGACCTAACAAGGCTGAGTGCACCCCGTGCTACACCTCCCAGAGGGGATAAAATCGCCATGTTGGTACTGGGGATCGGACCCCGCCATACCAACTGCGCTACGGAAGCAGTCATTTTATTGTAGAATATGCAGATTTTATACATCTGCTTATGCAGCTGTTACTCTCAAGTTTTTTATTTACATGTTGATTCTTTAATAAGCATTTCATGTCTTTCCCTAATCCCTAGGGCGTCACCTCTATGGAGAGGTGACCCTCATTGCCCAGCCGCTGTGTCCTCCAGCCTCAGTCAAGGCCACGGAGGAGTGCAGGTTGGGGGTGGCGGGGGTCAGCACACCGACTCCCGCAGCTGTAAGCCAACTACTTGACCTTTTAGGGACGCTACCTTTCTATCAGGATAGATCCTTAATTGGCCCTCAGGGATCCAACGAGGCTGAGTACATCCTGTACCAGACCTCCCAGAGGGGGAAAAATTACATGCTGGTATCAGGGATTGAACCCGGGTCCTCCATGCCAGAGGCAGGCACGCTACCAAGTGCGCTATGGAGGCAGTCTCATGTTGTTGTTTTTTTGATTCCTAAAGTGAACAGCACACAGAAAGCAACTTCTTATAGCCCTAAGAATATTGTAAACATGGATTTGACAGCTTTATCAATGCAAAAATAAACATTTCTGTTTATACCTGATATGGAATGGAAATGGATAAGAACTGCATGTTTTTATCAGCAGCACATAGTGATAGGCTATGAGTATTGATGAAAACTGGACAATATATGGCATATGAAGTATTTTTCATCCATTATATCTACAGGAGTTTCTTGGCAGAATGTTTTATACTATAGGTAATGATTAAAGTTTACTAAATGCTTATGAATAGTGACAGAAAATGCTGATACCCATTTGGTTGGCTGCAGTCAAAATAGTTCTTATCTGTAAATGTCGCTAGCAATGTGCTGCAATCTCTGTCAATTTTAACTATTATTAACAGCAGATTTCAGTTATAAAGGATATTAGTCCAACTAAGACAGCCAGTATCAAATAGCAAGGATAGTACAATCTTTTAGACATGCTTTCATTTGTTTGGTGGTTTTACTGATGCAAAATAATCAAATTGAGGTTTCTTCTGAAAGTGGAGAAAATTGAATGTTGTGAGTGATGTAAGATTTAAAGCTTTCACGGCGCACGTTATTTATTACAGTTTCACGGGCGAAAAATAAAAAAAGTTGTGAGTGATTATACACTTTGTACTAAATAGTTTAAAGGAAACCAAAATAAAGAAGGAATTGTACTTCACTTTGGAAGAAGCTTTACCTGCGTTTTCTATGGTAAAGAAATGAGTTGAGGAGTTTAAATGTGTCCATTGTTCCATTTTACTGTTTCAAATAGTATTATGACCATAAAACAACATCATAAAAATCTACAATGCCATCTTAAATGACAAAGATGCTGACATTACCGAGATTTTATTAGTGCATGAGCATTTGCACATGGGAAAGGTCACAATACATAGAGTGCCATGCATGTTATTTGTGCTGATGTGTCCCAGGAGCACTTCAACATGCTCTCATGCAACTGTCTCCAGCGTTATACCATGCACACAAGAGTGGATCAAAGTGCTCCAAACAAGACCAAGGAAAGGCAATGGCCTCTGTTTTCTGGGACCATAAGAGCTTTGCTGGAGCAGTAGAAGAACATGGAAATTCTTTTTCACCATGACAGTGCACTGCCTTACACTTGAACTGTGATTGCAAATTGCATTACTTGTGCACTGTCACATGCACCGTATTCACCAGATTTTCTCCCCTGGTGACATTTTCTCTTGCCAAATCTAAAGAAATGGCTTACTGGACAGATAGTCTCATTTTGTACAGCAGATATAAAGAAGTTAGGTACATGAACTGAAAGATGTCTATGTTGAAAAATGAAGAAAAAAAGTTGTAAAAATATTTGGCTTCCCTTCTCAGGCCCACAACTTTTTCAAGAACCCTTGGACCAACTATCTAACGACTCTATTACTTTCCCATGGTTATAGGAGATCCATGTTACTGTAGTCTTATCTGATTTAGCATTAAGACATTAGTTTCTTTAACTAGGACACTTCTTGAACTGTGCCACACATTTTTTATGACAATAGTTTGTGTGATCAAATTGCATAAGCTTTCACGGCCGGTGTCATAAAATACAGAATGAATATCCAGGCTTGTGGGCTGCAGTCTAGTGGAAATTCTTCTTCCATATGTTTTGGTTGAAGCTATGTCAAACACCATCCAGACCAACTGTCATACACCCACACATGCTAAGCATGTAAAACCTGTGAAACCAAACGGTTCAGATCAGTTCGCCAAGAGTAGCAGAATACTACGGTTAGACCACTGATGATGTTTGACGCAGCTTCAAACAAAACGTCTGGAAGAGGAATTTCCACTAGACCACAGCCCACAAGCGCATATATTCATTCTGTATTTTAATAGTTAGTGTATTCTATGATGCATGCGACACAAATTAAGAGAGAGGGGGGAGGTAAAGAAATAGAGAAAACTTAGTTATGCTCTAAAAATCATGTACCAAGTGGAACAATGAGTACAAGCAGCAGGGGTTTGTGTTTAAAACCTTTATTTTGTCTTAATTGCACATTTAATTGGCCATTCCACTCCGAGTTTAATATACTGAGCAAACAGATAAAGAATATACAAAAGCACAAGGCACATAGATTTTCCTTGGCAGGAACATTTCTAAGTTGATGCTCTCTAAAGCTTAAAAATCCTTGTGCATTATACCTGCTGACATTTTGCAAAAGTTTCTCTGCTTTACATTGCCAGGAAAACTTCAGCTGAACAAGGCTATATAACATGTATAATGATAATTGTCAAACTGTTTCAATTGACTGAAGCCAGTAATTCCCTCTAAATACAGCTTTATTATTAACTTTTGCTACTGGTGATCTATTAGGATTTACAATAATATAAGAATCAAATTTATTTATTTTCCCAGCAAATGAAATGTACATTTTGAATTTTCTGGCTGTAGCTTATGTAGCCCTATTTACTCTTGATGACTTTTGAATAACTCATAAATGTAAGAGATAGACCAAATCTTACTGTACAAAAAATGTAGATCTCGTTAAAACACAAAATTTATGTTTGAATGAATTTTTTTGTGGAGTGAACCACTTCAGAGATATTCCTTGTTATTTGTGGAGTTTTGGAAAACTTAAAACTTTTGTCAAATAGAAGATCGTTATTAATTTTTTTATATCTTAGCCATGCAAAGAGAATGGAATTTGAAAGCTTTAAAAGATGTGACTATTGCTCAAAGCGCACTGTATTCCCATATTCCCCTTGCACCTACAAGAAAATAAGCAATAAGATAATTTCCACAAATTTTTATCTCAACTAACACGAAGAAGATATAGGAATAAGAGTTTGTAAGAATGGTTAGTACAAGATAGTCATGTGAGTGCAACACATCAGATCTTTTCTTGCATGATTTTTTTATTCACAATAATCAACTTTTGACAATCACAAGTTAATTGCTTTTGGAAGCTGCATGTAACTAAGCCCTATTTCATAATTTGAAAACATTTCCAAACAAACCTTGATTGTGATTAGTGTAACATAAAAGAATAACTTTTTACATGACTCCTGTGAATTGGTTAATAGGTGTATTGTGCATCACATTCTTGTTGTAAACAAATGGTGCACATTTTCAAAATGGGATAGCAAACACATTATATTCCAACATTGATTTAAAAAAAGTTATACCATGAATACATGCTTCTATTATTAGATTTCAGACTTTGACATTTTACTTTTATACATTTTATATCTGTATGACTTGATTCATTCTGTATAGCAAAATATAAATGGAGGGTGAAAGTATTTGACAACTAAAAGTTTTCTTTCAGCTCTGAAAGGTGTGTAATGCTGTCTTGATTAACGAAAATTTTGTTTGAGAGGTAGAATTGGAACTGAAAAATTCAATGCCGCAGCTGGGATTTGAACCACAGACTTTCTGCTTGCCGTGCAGTCACTCTAACCAATATGGTACTGTGACAACCTGCCAGAATGACATTACAAATACAGCTGATTCATATGGGGGCATGCGGAAGGTCTGTGGTTCAACTTCCAGCTGTGGCATTGAATTTTTCAGTTCCAATTCCACCTCTCAAACACTGCCACACGCGGCTTGTGTGTTTAAAAACACCAGCAGTAAGTTTGTTGACATCAATAAATGTATTTTTATTAAGTTTTAGAGAAATCGTAGTGCACAATGGTTTAGGAAATAGTATTTTGTCTGTGTGTAGTTGAACATCAAAATTATGAAGTTGGTTAGTTCTTTTTTGTTAATGTCCTTCAACATAATGTCATATTGGATGGTGAATGAATGAAACAGGTGAAATGATGCTCAAATGAGCCTGAGGTTCATGGAGCTTTAAGTTACCTGACATTCGTCTTCTCAGGATAAGGGAAAACCTCGGAAGAAACTTTATCTGGATAACTTGCCCTGAGCAAGATTCGAACTCACAACCTCTTGGACATGAGACAGACACGCTACCACCACACTACAGAGGTGGGCAATGAAGTTGGTTAGCCTACATATACAAGAGATTGAGTGAGTCATTGAGCATAAGGGAGTAGTTTCAATTCAGAGCTTAATATGTTTACTTTAAGATAAAATTCTCATTCATGTAACTTCAAAATGTTCATATATGCAATGAGAGCACAAGAGACACATGGCTTCAAGTCTGACGATGAAAGTAATTTATTCACTTTTACTACCAGTTACTCTATTCATTCCATTTGACAGCACAAAATACCAGCGAGAAGCACATGGATGAGATTGTGACAAAGTTGCACTTTTGTATATATTATATATTACACAGCAGACCTTGCTTACCCTCACACACTTTTTTAAAAAGAACCTGATTTAAGAATTCTTTTTTAGTTATTTCCAAAAATAAAAGCAAATGTTTTCTACTCAGAAAAAACATAGTACTTTACATACTTGATCTGAATTTTGAAGTTAAAATGCTGCATATCATTTTCCCAAACATAATTCCCAAACTTTAATATTTATTTTCCATAAGGTGAACCCTGCCAATCTTGTTTCACCTTAATTTGATACTGGTAATCTGAGGCACTGTACTACTGATCTCAGATCAAATAGAAGTAAATTACTCATAAATTTCAACCAAAAGAATTTCCATTGTAATATTTTAAGGGCAAGTAAGATTTGCATCTGTTTGTTTGTTTGTTTGTGTTGAGTTTAGCAGAACACCTTAGGAATAACTGGGTCTGAATAATAATTAGTGCACATTCCATGCAGTGCTTCATGCATGCACTGTACTGTACAAAGGATATGCATGCATCTCATACCACCTCCTAGCACATTAGGGTTTACCAACCGTCATGCAACTAATGTGCTAACACATACATCACAGCTTTCAATTGTTTCACTGAATTAGGAGCATACAAGTACTTGGTCACTTCCAGGAATCTAGCGACTGAACTATTTATACAAAACTTATGATGGGGGCAGCAGTAGTGATGGGCACTACTTGAATACCTTGTACTTCTTGCAGGGGGACCCTTATTATTTCAGGCTATTGATACTTTTTCATTTAAATTTAATAGCAAGCAAAGATATCTGATGTTGCATTTGTGTGATTTTCTCTCCCCATGTATTATTTGTATACTATTGTATTGCTATACAACATATTCTTATGACAGCTTATTTTTTTTTATCTATTTCATTTAAATCTGGATAAACTTGTGCAGAAACAGCTACATTACAAATGCCATTATTGATAAAAAGGGAATACCCAGTGATATTTTTTGTGCAGCATGTGCAGCATTATATAAAATTTCCTATGGATAAACAACTTCACAGGCTATCCCCAGAAAATTCCAGATGTATGTACATTTTGGAAAGGGTCGAGACTGAAAAATTCAATGCCGTGACCCGGATTTGAATCACAGATCTACCGGTTAATATCTGGGTGCTCTAATCACTAAGCTACCATAGCCAACATGCCGATATGACATTGAATTCCCCAACTCGCGCACATTTTTCCTGGTAAACCACACAAACTTTATATAAGATAACATACCTTAATGGCAACTTACAATATTGTAAGTAATAATAATAAGTATTTCCGGGGAAGGCCGCGTCTTGGTTATGTTGTTGTTGCCAACGTTTCACCCTACTATGTAGAGCTTCTTCAGGGTCAATACTTTCTTTGGCAGCACCACAGTACTTAAGTCCCAGGCTTCTAGTTTAACAAACTATATAGTCAGTAAGATGCTTTACCGGCAAAAATGCAAACGAGTTGGAGAACTTACTGTCGTGTCGGCATGTTGGCCATGCTAGGGCAAGCAGACAATAACCAGCAGATCCGTGGTTCAAATCCCAGTCACGGCATTGAATTTTTCAGTCTCACTCTACCCATTTCAATCCTGTCCTACACACAACTATTGTGTGGAACAACATTAATTACATATGTATATTTTACTTATCATGTAAATATATTTAATATGTGTTATTTTGAGGAAAATCATTAGAGCCATTTTTGAGAACATTCAACATTGTGAAACATATTTCATGTAAAAGGTAATTTGGATTGGGAGATCTGCTTAAAAATCTTCATATCACATCTTTGGAAGTTAATGAACTTGAACACAAAGTTTGCTGTTTAAGGAACATCTCAATTTTGAGTTACAGCACTTTCATGCACACACAAAAATGGGTATTTTTCTAAACCTTTTTTTTTTAACGCAAAAGTCTTATGATGTGTGTTTCTAGTGGAGTATAATCATTCAGTTTTTGGGTGAAATGCCTGTACATGATGGAGAAAGGTAAAACCTAAGTAAGAATTTTAGAAACAACACTGACCAGGATAAGAAAGGAATTTTGTTGTTTTTACGTGCTACTGAAGATAGTCGAGAGAAATTTCTATCTTACAAAAAGAAACATACTGGGTAGAAGGGAAGTCATTACATTACTTTAAACCAGTGATAGATCTCGATATTTGGAACACATTTTGTATCTTACATTTTTGTCTCTGACCATTTCCTACAGAGATATTTTAGTTTTGTCGACAACAAGCTGGCAACACTGCAGATTGCGTGGGTGTCACTTTCCCTAGCTCAGTACATAAACAAACACTGTAACGGTGCTTCTTGAGAACACAAACAAATACCCTGCCTTATCCTTCTGTGTTTACTGTGCGAGTGTAGACCAATCACAAGCGTTAGCTCCCAAAACATTAAAGCGAAAGCGCAAGTGCCAGACCTGTTTACATCCACAAACCAGCTTAATTCCCTGATGAACCTCAATGCAACATTGTCGACTTACTGCACATGTGAAAAAGTTGCTTGGAATATTCCTTCACGTCTTTTAAGTGATTAATTATTTCGAAACCCTATGTGATGTTGCATAGTTATTACCAAAGCAATATCAGAAATAAGTTACTCTACACATCTTACAAGTAACAAACTGTTATCTTTGTACACTCCTATGGAATTACACATCCAAGTTGCATAAAAAAAATCATTTATTTTTTCAAAATCGGTTGATCAAAGAACAAAATGCCATTAGACTTTTTTGTTTGTAATGCTTCTATGAAGCACATATTAGAAGGAATGTAATAACTTCCCTTCCACCCTGTGTATTATGCATTTACATCGAACCTCTGTTCAGCATTTATCTTCAGAGTAGCTAAGCATTGCAAGCATGGGACTGATTAGATAAACCACAGTTTTCTTTAACCCTGTGTGCATATCTGTTCCTTTATCAGGGCAACTGGCCTGATTGGCTCAATCAGTTAAATTTGGTAAAGTCTATTTTATGGACTGCATTTGCCAATGTGGAATGTAGTTGCAGACCACCTCAATTTATGTAAAAGAAAATTTTGTCATGGATTGAGCTGTCCAAGGAATTTGCTGCAGATAATGCATGCTTGCTTGAATTAAAACATTAATGTGCTTAAGAAACTCCTCTATATGTACATTTTTTTAAATACAGTAGAGTCCTGCCAATCCAAACCCTGCTAATCCAAAAATCCACCTAATCCAAATAGGGCTAGGAAAAAAATCTACCAAAGTTGTTTTGAATTTTAAAACAGGAAGAAAGAAAGATTAAGTTTAAACCAATTTTTCCAAGTAAAAACGTAAATTTATTAGCACAGAAAAACATAAAATAATAGCCGCAGGAGTAAACAGTGAATCTGTTGACTATCTTATACACAAAAACTAAAAACTAGAATGCCCCTTTTTTTGTAGTGTTTAATATCCGCTTTTACTATATATGGCACCGCAGGCAGTGACACTGATGATACATGGAATGAAGGAGGAGCACCGGTGGAATGAGATGGCAAGGGAAACCAGAGAACCTGGAAGAAACTCGCCCCAATGCCACTTTGTCCACCACAAGTCCTACAGGCGGTTGCCTGGGATCGAACCCAGTTTAGCAAATGGTGTAACCATTTGGCTATGGTGGCCACACAGAAGGCCTATACCTACTAACAATGTGCATAATAAAGTTTCACAGCAATTTTGTTTATGTTAATAAGAAAACAAAATAGAAAAGCAAATCAACATTTAAAGGTGAAGTCAATGATCTTCTTTTGGCACAACGCAATGAACAACTTGAAGAGGCAATATTTTGCCAACTTCCATTCCGACTTTCACCAGGCAACTCACGCTACAAGGATGCCAAGAATGCTTATAAAACATTACAGTAATTGGTTTTTGAGCCTCAGAATAAAGCTGTAAAATAAATTGCAGCATGCTGTACTGATTTCCTACTTTCAATCATTTTAATAATACTTAACACAAACACTTGAGGTCAATATGTTGTAGTATTACATGAAAATCCAGCTAATCTGAATTTTCGCTAATCTGAACAGGGTTCGGTCCCAGTTAGTTTGGATTAGTGGGACTCTACTGCACAGTCAGTTTGATTTAAGCTTTGTTTCTAATCAGAAACCATTAGCATTCTGTTTTTATCTGAACTGTGTTCACAGATTGGCTGAAAGAAATGAAGAAGCAAATTTAAAATAAAGAAACTGTTGCGTGAAATAAGCTTTGCAAAACCGAGTTTTAAAAGTGACTAATTTATAAAGGATGACCTCTATCAAACTTTTCTTTCAAACACGCTGTAGAAGTTAACAGTTTATTTGTTTGGAATTGCTTACTCAACGTCAAAAGACTAATGGGAGAGTTACAGAAACAAAGTGGATCATATTTAGTTCACAGGTAGTGTTAAAATAATCTAAGTATTAGTTCAGATGCGTGAAAACTGAAGTCAAGAAGATGACAAGCTACATTTACGATATACCACAAGCAGACAACATACTGATGTTTATATCCAGCAATCCAGATAGCAGCACAGTCACTACCACAACAAATGTTTTCTCTTTAACTGCCAGTTGAGAAACCGTTGACAATGAAGATGCAGGTCTTCGGAATGCGCTGGGATAGAAGTAAGTTTATGTGAAACGACTAGTGTCTATAGGTCGACTCATATACTTCTAAAATATTTGAAGTCTCACTGTCTATATCATTTCATATATATTAAGCGGAATACATTTATGTGGTTGAATTTGAGTAACTTTGAAATTCTTTTTGAGTCTATTATTTTAGAGAATGTCACTGAATAAAATGTCATTATTTTATAAAAAGGAGCTCATCAAAAGAAACAAGAATGATTTTTAAACTTCATTTTTGTTTTGTGTATGTAATTTCACACCTGTATTAACTTCTTTATATTAATTTGTTTTCAGAATGTACTTTACCTTGTGTATTAAAAATAGAACTTTATCTGTTTCTTTCTTGGGACACATCTGCATTCATATAGGTGATCTATATTGTAAACACAGCAGCACTTAGCCTCTAACAAATGGCATTTTGTGTAGCACACTCCATACATAGAAAAATGTATGGAACACTTCATAATTTTAGTGACAGGAAAATATTTCTCCTTAGTGTGGTGGTAGTGCAGCTACCCAGGGAGATCTGGGTTCGATTCCCGGTACCAGTGTGAGGATTTTCTCCCGCTGGGAGACCTGAGTTGGGGTGCACTCAGCCTCGTTAAGTCCCTGAGGGGCTAATTGAGGAGCTACTTTATTGAGTAGTAGTGGCCCCTGGTTGTGAAGGCGGTGTCGGTCTGGGTGGCTCAGTTGGTTAGATGCTGGCCTACTGATCACAAGGTCACGGGTTCAAATCCGGCCCAGACCGAAGGTTTTTAAGTATGTTCCATGTCAGCAGATTTACTGGCATGTAAAAGAACTCCTGCAGGACAAAATTCCGGCACACCGACGACGCTGATGTGATCCTAGCAATTGACAGTGTTGTTAAACAACAAAATAATTTTTTTTTTACCGCATAACCGGCTGTGAGAGACCAGGGTACTGACCACGTCCCACCTCAAGTGCTGCACCCCACTTGTGATACCATTGGTGGACAGAGGTGGAGGATGCAGTGGCCAGGTGGTAGGCCTTGGCCCAGAAGGGGCTGTTGTGCTGCAGGGTTAGAAGAACCTTTTTGCAATAACTGAATAGCTGTATAAAATAACTTCACTTTACATTTTGTACTGAACACTGAAGTATTAAAATAACAGATGTTTACATGCATGTGCATGCAAGCTATAATCATTTGTACAACATGCATACTTTTGCTGTGTAATTGTACAGTTATTGGAAGCTAATTGCAAAGATCCATTTTTTGAACATGGTTGCAAGCTAGTGATGGACAATAAAACACTTTACAGATTTCATTGGGCAAGAAAATTATTTATTTCACTTTTATGCTGATAATTAAACATTATTTCATATTGTGGTGTAATCAGAGCATGACAATATATGTGATATATATTGAAATATTCCATATGAGGACCGGTTTATGTATGTGTACAATAACCTTTTGGCTGTAAATATATAGAATTATGAGCATAATTATTTCATTTTCAAAGGTCCTTAATTGGATTTTATTTTAATTAGACCACTCCCATAGTGCAGCGGTAGCATACCTGCCTCTGGTGTGGGAACCTTGTTTTATCCCCAATACTGGTATGCGGGATTTTCCCTGCTGGGGATCTGGTACAGGGTGCACTCAGCCTTGTGATACCAACTGAGTAGCTATCATGATACAAACATGGTATCTCTAAAAGGTCAAGTAGTTGTCTTAAAGTTGGCACAATGACCCTCATCCTGCGCTCCATGGCGTCCTTGTCTGCAGCTGCAGGATGCAGTGGCCAGTTCATAAAGGTACCCTCTGTATATGGGACAGGCCCCAGGGATTATTATTATTTATGCCTCTTAGTAGAGGCATTGGTTTATATAGAGGGTTTTTCATTTAAAACCTAACAGAGCAGACAGCATTTTGCCTCTCCTGCAACCTTACTGGATTCCCCCCTACTGGCTGCAGTTGCGCACATGGGCCACCAACCTGAGCAGGTGCTTGACTTTAGAGCAACACATTTTTGTGTGTAAAAGTTATTATAAATGGGAATCAGCAAGTCATGTTTGCACAGCGTATATTCAAACGTTCCCTGGTGAAGTGCCTCCTTGCAGATTTACAATTCACGAGATTGTGAATAAATTCGAAAGCACTGGTTCTGTGGCACACAAAAAACAAAAGTGTAAACACACAGTTTTAATAGAGAAAAAGTTAGATGTAATAGGTACATGTTTTGAATGTTCATCGCCCAAATTCATCCCAAAATAAACACAACAGGTGGGAATTTCAGAGTCCTCTGCACATAGAGTAACTAAATTCTTAACACTAAAACCATGTAAGTGTACAAGTGTCCATGGTTTAAAACAAGGTGACCCAGTATCATGAATGAGTTATTATGAATGGTTCCTTTCATCAGAGAATGATGCTTTAATTGATCCACATCTTCTGTTCTTTTCCGATGAGGTGTGGTTCCACCTAAATGGTCATGTCAACACTCATATCAGTTGGTACTAGGCCTCTGAAAATCCACATCACATTCAAGAAATCCCTCATTATGATCGGAGAGTTGGAGTTTGGTGTGCTGTTAGCGCTAGACACATAATTGGTCCAATATTCTACGAGCAGGCTGTAAATGCAGAGAGGTACTGAAATTACATTTTGACCCCATTTTATCATGAACTGACAGAAGAAGAGAAATCATATGGGTGGTTTCAACAACATTCTGCTACTGCCCATAGAGTAGAGGAGTCCATGAATAAAATTAGGGAAGTGTTTCAAGATAGAGTGATTAGTGCTGGTGTATGTCCCTCTTGCTCCCCCACTCTAATAGTGTGTGGGGTAGTAACCAAAAAGAAAAAGTTTACGAGACAAATCCTCATACATTGGAAGAACTAAAACAAAATATTAGAAATGAAATCGGAAACATTACAGTGACCCAACTTAATCGTGTGAATCAGAATGTGTTCTTCTGATATAATGCTTGTTTAGCCGAGGGTGAATGACATTTCCAGCATCTACTATAAGGTAAAGGTGTTATACATGCTTTACGTGCAGAGTTTATGTAGGGACAAAGCCGGCTGTGGCACACCCAATCACGCACACGTGAAATGCTGTGCATCCGTTATGTTTTAAATAAAGAACCCTGTATTATGCACACATAAGGGTAAAGGCAAAAAGATTTACCCTAATACATTTTTGCAGGTTACTGTCCAAAAAAATTTCATCAGAATTATGAGAATTATCAGAATTATAATTATAATTATAATTATCAGAATTATATCATAGATATGCTTTCCTCTAACCTGATAACAGGGCTTTACTTCCAAAAGAAGAAGGCAAGGAAATTTCCATTGCTGCTTTATCAAATCTTGCTTTAAATATGTTATTCTTACTGATAAAATGGATTCTGGCACAATGTAAATCTCAATTATGATTTTGGACATTGCACATTTGCATTAATAGAAGGTTTGAAAAGATATAAAGTAATGGCATTTCCAGAAACGTATGCATAAGCTGAACTTCCAAAAACAGTTTATTGTTTATGTTTCTTTTAAGCATAACATAGGTTTATTGATACTGATTTATGATATTCAATTTAATGTTGCAAGTAATGTGTTATAATGGCATCTCCATGTCATGAATAACTAAAAGACTTAATGTATATCAAAGTGAACCATATTTCAAGCATACCTTGTACGTGCTCTCCATTGTATTTGACAGAGAGTTCATGTAAACCCTCCTCACGTGGCTCATATTTGATGCTCACAGTGCCATCTCGGTTGTCTTCAATCATAGGCTTGTCTACGTTACCACTGGGCATCTTGATTTCAGCTGAAACAATCAAAATAACATCAGTAAAAGCTTTCTGGTTATTCACTTCTTGGTAATAGTGTGGATGACAACACCAACCAACAAATGATTCATCATCAATGCTCTGAATTTTTTAGAGAATTTCTGTCCTATTTTCTATATACATGAAGACCTCAAAAGGTTACTGTAAATGTGCTTATATTTTGCAAAATTCAATTCAATTGATTTCCAATCTGGATACATCATAAAGATATTAGGTGCTCTCTGTTTGTCTATCTGTGTCTGTCTGTGTCTGTTATAATGTCAAAACAGTTTACCAACCTACCAGAAGGATAAAGAATTGCTACATTCTGCAAAGGTCACCCCCAGTTCGGCAGATGTTTATCGGATACCGTGTAGCTGCAGCCAAGTTGACATAGGCACAACCAAGCACAGCATAAAAACAAGATTAAAAGAACACAATTGCCACTGCAGGTTGGGGTACATGGACAAATCGGCAGAAGCAGAACATGCCCTTGAAAACGGCCGTGACATACAACTAAGAGACACAGAGCTTGTCAGTTCCTCAGAGAAATTTCATGTCAGATTATATAGCAAGGTGACGGAAATATATAAACACAAGGCGAATTTCAACTGCAAAGAAGAGGGGAGTAGGCTACACAAAACATGGATACCTGCACTGGAACAACTACAAATAAAGAAACAGCCCACAGCAATGAACGGCGTGGGAAAACACGACAGAACTGGGAGCACTGGGTTTGGATATCAGCCAGCCAATCAGTGATGAGGGGCGGTGCGCCTCATATGTATAAAGGAGGCTGACTTTCTGTTCTTCACTCATTGTTGAGGCCTCTGAAGATGCTCAATGCAGACTTGAGTAAAATGTCAGGACACTGGCTGTGAAAGCCTAAGCACATACATACTCCCTGTTAATGATTCTGCTACCCTAGGAAAGTGGTTACCCAATATTTCAACTACTCGCCTAGATTTGTGTACAACTGTGTCATCAGTTTCAAGTTCTCTTTTGATGTTAGTTTCTTGCTTTGAATTTGTTTTCTGATATTGCTACTGTTTACATGTTATCGAATGTCAAATTCCAACTGCTGATAACTTGTTCAGCATAGGCACCTCTTAATTAAACATGTATTTCATTTGTTTGTATTTCCAGGCAAGTTCTACAACTCTTTTTTGAGTAATATGAAAACAAAACATGATTTTAACTGCATGGTAAAGCCTAAAATTAATAAATTTTGAAATGTAGGATATAACTTTTGCTTAAAATTTCCATCCATGTTATTAAATTAAGATAAGATATTTATTCACCTGAAAGATTACAAAAATTCAAGGGCTTTGTCAAATAACAAATTACATTCCTCCAGCACACAACTTACAATTAATAAGTAAAATTTAACAGAAACTTAAACTGCTTTAGGAAAATGGAATGGTGATGAATTCATTAATACTGTACCATGGGCGAGTTAGATGATTTTTAAACTGTTTCTGATTTACGAGTTTCCAGTTACCAGGTAGCTTGTTGTAAACAGATACCTTGGTGTAATAGGTTTTATTGCTTTGGCAATTGAGTTGTGATCCTGTGGTATTATAGGAATGGTAGTCAGGATTCCTGCCAAAATATGATAGACTCTTGTGAGTGAAAACAAGTCTCAAAAATATAAATTAAAGTTAACCATAGTATTTGGAATTCTCTGAACACTGGTATAGTTGGTGAATTTATAGGAACATGTTCCATGATTTTCAGAATGTAGTATGAATATATCTGTTCATTTAGCTGAAGATCCCCGGAAGATTATGCCATAAGAAAGTAATGAAGGAATGCATTCAAAATAGATCTCTTTTAAAACTTGAGAAGAAGATCTATAACTAAGGATTCTTATTGTATAGCTTAGTTTGCTGAGCTTCGTACTTATAAAATATGTCAGTCTTCCATGTTTCATCAGTGTCAATCCTAGAAACTTTGTGGTGGCCATTTGTGTAATATTTGAATTACCATTACTAATATTCAGTATTTTTCAGACTTATCTATGCTGAATTAATGTTGAGTGAAGATAAAAGGTGCATGGTTTTAATCAGGCTTATCTGTATTGAATAAACTTTTAAGTGTTGATAACCATGTGAAATTAAAAAATGCATAACTGGTGATCGAAGTATTGCAGACATGATTTTTATACAGTCATGGTGAGAAAATAAATATCTGTCTAAATGTAAGACCGATATCTATCATTTTCAAGTGTTTATCCAGTTGTAATTAATGAACATAGTGTTCTCGGTTCAGACCCATATTTGACAGTGCTAATAGGAGGGGCACTCATTGCTCTCAAGAAGCTACAAAATCCTAATACATAAAATACATAATATTGTAAACTTTACACATGATAATGTGAAATAAAATTTCCAAAGTAGCAGCTACTGATTTTAAAGATTATATAAGATACATTTATTATTGACTTCTGGCATCATTAGAAACCTCCTGGAGCAAAGTGTGTCCTAAACTTCTGTGGCATCTCTCGTCCGCCTGCTTTGGTTTTTGAACTATGCCTCTGGAGCTTTGCATCTCTGCTGCTTGCTCTTCTTGATGCCAACTTCAGAGTGGAATTGCCTGGAGACAATCCAAATACCTTCAACGTTTTTGGAATTGTAGAAGTGATGCCAGAAATGAACTCTGAAATTGCTTCATAAACTGCAATTTTGATTCTCTTCCTTGACACATTTATTGTCTTTGGGCACTTATTCCAAATGACTGAATGCAGTCAACCATTGTGATTTATAATACTGACGACAACTACACTGGTTTTCATCCATTGGCAACTTCTCAATTTTTCTTTCACTTGAAACATTCATTAAAATATTTTGTATCACCCTTTCTGAAAATCACCTCGGTGGTCGAGGGCCAGCTAGGCACAGGAATCAGCTGAGAACTTCAAGACATCAAGGTACAATTGAAGAGAGTTTTTTCAAAACTCGATAGATGCAAAATTTTACCAAATTGAGCTATTTAGAGTATTAGCATAATTTTCACCTTCTGCATCATTCTGTGAAATCAGATTTTGCAAAATTCGATTCTTGTCCTGTGTAGAAGCTAGGGAATATTAGAAGTTTTTTCAAAACTCGATAGATGCACTTGCTTAGTTAAAGCAAAGGTCGATAGATGCAATTTTATGATTTTATAATCCAAAGTTTAGCAACCTGAAGTCTATGAAATGCATGTTGGCATTGACTGCCATCTCACTGTTGCGATTCTTGGAATTCTCAATCATTTCTGCAAGCTTTGTACACTGCTGCTTCGTTGGCAATAACTGCGAACTAAGGTTGTGCGCTTGGATTTCACATTCACTTCTGCAAGCTTTTTGTTCCATTTATATCCCACCTTTAACTGCAGAGGTCATATCGGTGAACTTGCCTATTGGCAATGGTGTTACTTGTTTAAAAGTGGGGTTTTTATATGTTGAATTCACACACACATTCATACTTCCAGACTCAGGGAAGAATGAAGAATAATCTTGGCTGGGGAATTGCACTGCACTATGCACAATGGACAGGAGCTCAGATTGTGAAACTGTACCAGTCGTAGAATGCACTGGAGGTAGGAATTGCAAAAACAAGGAAAGGAAATCAAAATGCAAGTCAAGGAAAACTCATACTCCAGCAATTACATGTTCAGATAGTGTCGAGTACATTCCACGAAATCCTAAAACTAAAGCTTCCAAGGAATCACAGGGGTGTCAAAAGTTAGATTATCTCTCCTGGCTAGAAAATGTTACCAGAGGAGGTGACAGAACAGCAATATTACAGAAGGGCATTACTGCTGCTATAAAGCAAGACATTAAGAAATACAGATGTAGAGAAAGCCACTATGGAAGAGCAAACTCAAGGAGGATATTTACCTCCAGAACTTAATATCAGAAAAATGTGGACCAACTTCTGCAACGAAAGAAGATTAAGAAATCTACCAGTCTTCTCATTGTGAAAATATACAACTTCTTCAATCTTTCATTTCGTACACCACACACTGACACATGCTCAATGGGACTGATGAAGATTAAGACAGAGGCAGATGTGGAAAAGAGAAACGAACTAAGAACCATGTACAGACTGCACAAGCACTAATAAAGGTGAAAACTTATTTATTCATATTGTTTGAAATTTCTTTGTGTGTATTCAATATGTTTGTTATATAAATAAAACAAAATATATTGTTATTGTGAATGTAGCAGTACTCAGTTTCTTAGTTTCTGCCTAATAAAATGATCCTTATAAACATTAATATGTTGGTTGTATAGTACATTATGTATTATAAAGGGGTGAAAATAAATAAAAGAAGTAATAAATGTATAAATAAAAAGCAACAAAAACAATAAATGACAAAAATAATGAAAGTTCATGTCTTAATTTCTTGCTCAGGCACAAAAGTTGGTCAGCATCTATCAGCTTTTGAAAAATTCTGCATTTTCAAATCCCAGATCTGCACTAGTTAAACTATGCTGTTTGTTTCTTTTCACATTCAATGGAACAGTATCAAGAAGGAGTATTGAATGATTAATATAGTTGCTGTGCTAACCAATTAGTATTGCCAATAAATAGAAAAAACCGTTTTTCTGAGAAACGCATTTTGTGCATCTATCAAGTTTTGAAAAACGCTCCTCAATTTTCACTGGCACCCAAACAATTCATCAATACTATTAAGCAGTAAGAGTACTGCATCACCAATCATTGTCATTTGGAGCAAACAGCTTCCAACAGGTGCATTAACATACGACAATGAGCAGCTACAAATTGTTGTATCAAGGTGATACATTTGTGTACTCGTTACCTTATGTAGATGAGTGTGTATTGTCAAGTAATAAGATGGATCAATTGAGTCACAAGAAATCTGACAAACAAGTTCAAATGAGGGATTTACGAGACCTTACATAATTTCAGCCATTATTTTGGAGTACAACAAATCTTATATATTTTAGAGCCATGAAAAGTGCCTAAAAATACTGTGCCTTAAAATCAAGTTTAAAATGGATACAGGAAGACAAAGCAAGCTTCTGTGGAAGTTAGCCCTGTTAAAGATGCTGATTCTAGCAGATAAAACAATATTTAAGGAAAAGCTATAAGCTATACTCTGTTATCCATTCCTGGGACAATCAATTCGTATAAGTCAGAATCCTTTATAGGTGCAACTATAAATAATTCTAAGGTATGTATTCCCTAAATTAGAAGGAATCCTGATATTAAGAGTTGGTTTCAGGGGTGCCTGTCTGAAGTTTCTGGTGATTCAGTTGTGTTGAACACTAAAGAAACAAATTACAGCAGCCACAAAAATGTCACATCAAAGCGTAACACTTTAATTCAATGTTTCAATATTTTAAGTAAGGATACCCATATTCTCAGCTGCTGTATTCAATCATAAAGTGCTAACAAGTGTTACGAATAAGGTAATTTAATGTTAAATAGACAGCTCCTCATAGCACAGTGGTAGCATGCCTGCCTCTGGCATGGGGGAACCAGGTTCAATCCCCAGTACCGGCATGAGGATTTTTCCCTGCTGGGAGGTCTGGTCTGGGGTGCACTCAGCCTTGTGATGCCAACTGAGTGGCTAACCTAATGGAAAGATAGCATCCCTAAAGGGTCAAGTAGTTGGCTTATGGCCAATTGGGATCAGAAGTACAGAATTGATCAACAAATCTAAGGTTTGCAGACGACATCTTATAGGTGGTCAAGTCCAGAAAAGAGCTGCAAGCAATGCAGGAGGAGCTCCATAGAATAAGTACCACTGCACATAACAATGCAGGACAAAATGACAAATGAGACCATAAAAAACAGATGAATTATGCTGCTGCATGGGCAGAACAGTTGAAATGGTGATGGTGAAGGCATGTTGCACGAATGCACCCCAGATGCACAATGTGGAACACAAGAACAGGGCTAGGAATGAAGGGAATCCTGATGATACAAGGAGCAGACAACTTCAGGAACACTGTGGACAAGGCAAGCCAAAGACAACAAACATGGAAAAAACTTGAAAAATAGAAAATACACTATTCCGTTCCTTGTTGTATAAATGGTGATAGTGCAATAAACCAGTAAACCAATACAAAGCATTATGTCAATTCAATTCAATTAATTCTTGTCTGTTTACCTCATGTAGATGATATTAGATGTGTCAGTACAGTGTTATACATTTCTTATTTTAGTCACAGACATGCACACCAACACCAACACTCACACACTTAAAATAGATTTACATGGTTTCATTGATTTTCGTCATTTAACCTCCATGGAATATTAACAGGAGTTAATTATCAAGTATATTTTAATGTGTTTTTAAATTTTTTAAGTATTGTGATGAGTTTTATTTCAGAAGGAAGCCTATTGTAAATGACAATACCAATAATCAATCCAATCTACAATAATCAATTTGTGAAGTGAAAGGAAACTTATGGCATTAGATTGCAAAATCTGTAACAGTTTGGTTTTGGAAATTCAGAGATACATTGTGTGGTTTAAGAGATCAATTTTGGTGGGTAAGAATGTAAGGTGTAAAATGGACAAGTTACTAAGCACCAATAAAGAAGTAGTACCTGAGCAACCAAGCTTCGCTTGGCTTTTCTTTTCTTCTCCTTTTCTTTAATGTTTTTTTTTTTCTTTTTGGGAGAAGATATTTATATAAACTTGAAAAGCAAAATGTTAACTAAATATGAATTTTCATACTAATTGTTGGAGCTGTTTCCATGATGAGACTTTTAATATCCTGGCTTGTTTGTTGAAATTGGCACATTAACAGAGAAATTATGGCCAAAATAAGGTTTTGACTAATTGTAACTGTTACACATAAAATCGGGTTTTTTTCAGGAGTGGCACCTATATAGATAAACTTAATAAGCAAAACTCTGAATACAAAATTTGATCGAAATCGTTAGAGCCATTTCCAAGTTGCGTGGAATATATGTTATATATACAACAATTGCTCATTTAAATATATAAGATAAGATATGCTGCATAACATAACAGGTGCTTTTAAATGTATCCCAAGAACTGCACTGGAAGGTGATCCAACAAACAAATCCCGGAGAAGCTACAACCCAGCACCATCTGATATGGCATACAGATGGTCCAAGGACAGGGACATACTGTGCCTCTCCCAAGTTTTAGTCTAGGTAAGTATAGCACTGTATTTCAGGCAGTGATTTTTGTGATTTTTGTAACCCTGGCATGTGCTCAAGGAGGATTACAAAAAGGCTACAAAGGAAACCACCTATTAATCCTTTCTGATAATCAAGATGCACATAAAACACTTGAGTGCACCAATTTAAATCAAAATTGGTATGAAATTGTGTTCAAGTCCTGCAGAGACTATCCCTGGCTGCCAAGGAATCAAAAGAAATGAAAAAGCTGATCAGCTAGCCAAAAAAGGTATAAATAACCTTACACTGGACCTGAACCTATCTGTGGATTAGCAAGTCACTTGTAAGGACCAGAGAAGAGCATCAGCAAATTTGGTCTAATTTTCCTAGTCAAAAACTGTGCCAATACATAAAGGACCTCAAGTAACTTTCATTAAACCTCTTCTGCATCTTGGTACAAAGAGAGTCAAAAAGGCTGTGGCATTAATTACTGGACACCAAACATTTAAAAAACATATGCAAACTATCAGTATCCCTCAGGATGATACCAGATGTAAATTATGCAGGCAGGAACAGGAATGCTAGGCATAGGATGTGATGCACCAGAAAGGAAAACGTTAACCATTTCTGGTGCCCTACATCTAGATATGGACAAACACCTGATCATGGGAAAGAGAGTCCTGGAGCTATCCAAAGCCACAGGACTCAAATTCATGTAAAAGGATAAAGGAAGAGCACAAAAGACTATAGGTTAAAGTGCGACAGTCTTTCAGCTCTCAATATCCCTTACATTACTACCACTACCACTACATTTTCTATACATTAAGGAAAAAGTGAATTGTTGTCTGTAGGCAAGTTTATGAAGTCTGCAATGGATATCTTTTGCAACTGCAGAACTAACAACTTTTTTTAAAACATCATTTAGAAACACATTTTTCCTGTAGTTAAGTATATTAGACATGTTGAATTAGGGCGGGGATTATCCAACATTCACTGGTTTTCCAGTCATCAAATTAATATTTCATAGGGAACAGTTATAACACCATTAATACAAAATCTAATCTTTTCTAACTAGAAAATCAGAACTACTGAGAAACCTTGTTGATAAACTTCTTCTCTAAAATCCATGCCAGAGGAATGAGTGTAAAAACCTCCATGCATGTGTGCTCTGAGCATGCCAGAGCACAAAGTTATGGTCAGACATGTGACGTCCAAAAGGCTATCAAATTTCATGTGAGTAAGGAGTCTGGCCATAGGCCAATATCACTACAAGCCTCAAGGGTGATTCACCGATAAATATGTGAACATTAAGTAGACAGGCCCTTCAAAATTTACTGCCTCCTCAACTGCAAATTTCAAAAACATACATGGATGATGCAAATGGAATATTGTACCAAAATTGTCATTGAGGTGCACAAACTACCAAATAGATACTACAAATGAATCTGAAATCTACCAAACCCTTAAATGGCCAAATTCAGCTTGTGGCTGGTGAACTTCCCAGAAAACATGATACAATTTTATTTCTATGCAAAGTTGAAAGCAAGCCTGGTGGAGAACTGGTGTATAAGTCACGGAAGGCAACTTAAATGTACTGGGAATCTAAGCTAGGGATGTTATATTGAATGAAACTGATAAAGACTACCGAGATCATGAATATAATTTCACCCCATATCTATGTGTTGCTAGGTTGTGGTGTTGAACAATTAGTTCAGTATTTAGCAACATCAATCTTAATATATTCACAATGTATTGTCAAACTCACATTTCCATAAATGTATGAATCAAACATATACAATAAAAAGAGTTACTGCATCTGGAACACATTTAAATTCTTATCAACAAATAACTAGGAGGCTTATTCAGTTTAAACCTCTCAATCAGGATGACAAAAGCATGTGCATCTATCATGACAGACTACTTATATATCTGACCTTGCACTTTGTTCATCGTGCATTGACATTCAGAGGTGTAGAACAGCCAATCAGTGGAAAGGTGAAGAAAATGGAGCACTGAAGAATGCATATCCACTGGGCCAGGTTAAAGGAAACAAGGTTTAGGGCAGGGTTTAATAAATCAATATTGCAAAAATGCACAAATCAAAATTTACATTTGTGCAAAATTCTGCCAGTAGAAAATGTTATAAATTATACCATTTATCAGGGGTTCACAAGTGAAATATGTGTGTATTGAACTGAAGTCAACATGATCTGCTACATGAAATTTTATTATCTTTTTTAAGTTAGCCTTCACGTATACCAGCTTAGTCACCATTCATAAGTAATACATGTGCAGTAAAGGTGGCTTCAATCCCCCTGCATGTACTATTTACTTTTTACTGTGTAATATTTACAAATAACATTAGTTGAACAATTATATGTTAAGCTGTTATTATTTGAGTTCGTAATTGTTTTATTACTATTTTCTGGTATTGTTGCATATCTCTCCTGGTATAGATGTCGAGTTGCTTGTACATTGGCTCTTTCTTTTCCAGGCATATCAACGTACTCGTCTGTCAAATACATCGTGAAGGAATGCCACAAAATAACGTGCGACAGCATACGCGTGGGGAATGACGGAAATCGGTAGGGTATTCATAATAACACATTACATCATGCCAGTCCAATGGGGCAGAAGTCATTACACTCTATTACAGAATACATACAACCAAACACGTTTTAAATTATATCCTAAACCCTCAGAGACTTTAAATTAGATTATTGTGAACTCGGTTTGCAAGTTTTGACGAGCATAAAAAAATGTGTACAATCTCGAGACTCGATCCCGTGACCGGGGTGTTAGCGCACAGTCGACGGCCATATTTCTATTTAGCTATTTGGAGGCTTGACTGCAAACACACTAGAAGTCCAAACCGTAGAACAAGTATGCCAGTTGCTATGCCATTGCCACCTCGCGACTTTTCGAGCGTAATTTAGCCCTTTAAGACAGTTTTAAACCTTTGCTGGGTGTTTTAATACCATTCCTTTAATGGCAAAAGCTATGTGCATGTTATTTGAATTGTACGACACGTGGTTTACGCCAAATGTTAAATAAGCCGTTATTTAATAATTTGTGCGTTTTGATTGTAAGGGTCCATGGTGGATAAGGCGTGTCTGTCATTTTTTGCAGCCAACCCGGCTCTAAGTATAAGAATCCGCCATTTTCTTGTAATCTGATGTTAATATACTCATATGATAGGTCAGTTTTTTCAAATGCATTTATTGAATTGCGTTGCTATGCACACTTTAATAAAAAGTTTCTAAGATCGGCTGGAAACCCGGAATTCGCCCTCAGTATCGAGTCGCGTGTTTTTGAGGTGTACTTTAGCGAGGAGTACGTTCTGTCCCTCAAACAGCCGTTCCTCTCAATTTTGCGCATTTGTCTGTTTAAGAACGTCAAGCAATACGTTCTAGTAAGCGCAAAACTGGACTGAAGCGCACATGCGTTTGATGGGTGGTCTACTGGTACAAATCCACACATTCCTTATCATATCTACACTACACTAAACGATCAGTACTGATTTGCATATTTCGCATTACATAATGTACGGTTCCTCTCTGGGCATTTGTGTGTTTTTTAAGAAGTGATAGATGAATCTGTATTAAGGAAGAAAGGAGAAGGAAGTCCTGGGCGCACTGAACATAAAAAGGACATACAAAAGAAACTGAACCTGACACTAAAACAGGCATACCAAATAAACAACTAGTGAAAAGTGTTATATAAATGATGCAAAGGGCAGTATTCTGGGCAAATCCCATTATTTGTGTGCAGTTAGTGCGAAAACACGATAAAGAACTGTTTGACATCATTATCATGTAAGCTCTATTATTATTCACAACAAACGTGAGAACTTCACAGTTTAAGTGTTTTAAAATACAGCAACGCAAATGATTACAAAATCATTCTTTGTATTAGTTCCCCAGAAAGACTCCCACTTCAAATTATAAATGTCGAGCTAATTAATTTGTTAATGCAGTTGTAAACAATGATTGGTGACAATAATGCGTGAACCACGCAGACTAGATGACAAATGAGCTCCACTAGCTGTGAGGGAAAGAGGCATATCGCTTCTCTGTGTTGTTACAATGTTGTCACATTTCTGCGAATGCTGTTTTGAAGTTCGTCCCATTCATGTAGCAAAAAGCAACTGTAACTTAAACCCTGGGTTAGAGTGTATCTTTAACTTGGGATGCTTCAATAGATCAAAAGGTCATCTGTACAGAGTAAAACATTCCATTTCAACATTATGTAGAGGATTTCTAAAAGGTCAACTAATCCAGGGTTCAGCAAATCTGTTTCCATTTTATAATGAGGATATAGTTCACTGGAAAACTGTCTTCTTTCGCATTCTTTCTAGTGAAAATTGTCTGAAGCAAACTGCCTGCAATTAGCTCTTCACCACCCCTGGCATGGAATGGAAGGCTCTTATTCTTTCAGCAGAGCTGCACAGTTATTTGGTTTGGATCTGGGAAGAATTGCTAGTTGGTAGATGCAAGTTTACTCCCCACGAAGACTGAGACGAGCTGAGGCTCAGCATGCAGTCACCTAAACAGAACATCAACTTTACTACACAACAACTGAGCAAATTCAACATCCCAATTGAATTTTAATGTGTATTTGAATATGCGTATCAAAGTATCAGTACTTAAAAATAAATATCAGTTTCGAGTATCCAGAAATAGTGATATAGTCCCATCTCTAGTATAAATAATAGCGACATGAGGTAGGCGAGGTCGTTAAGGCACTGACTCTGAGCGGTAGGTCTGCAGTTCAAATCCCACCAAGACACGTTACTCAGTCCTCATAATTGGTAAATGCCCGGGTGATACACTTAACTTAGGCCAGGAAAGTTTCCTTCTAATATTACCAGTATCCACCGCTGGTGCTGGTATATGTAATAACAAGGTTAAAACACTGCTACCACTAAAAACCACTTTAAATAATATTTTCAACACGCTTTCCGTGTAAATATTCATAACATATAACACACTCAGGAGCCAAAACTGCTTTCTCTGTATCTCTGCTATTAGTGACATGTAGTGATATTATTTGCTTTTGTGCAACCCACAGATTACAGTCTAATCCGAAAACATCGCTCCCAGAACCCAGAACCGTGATGGGCTTGAACCGGCGCAATATATTACACCAGAACAGTGTAGCGCGTGTGAAATTCGTGTTAGATACTCTTACGCCCTTTAAACGACTCCAAATGCTAACAGGACATACTTGCGGATGCCTACCGTTGGCGTAAACGTACGCTGTGACTGTAGTGCGCGGTGCAATACGCACGAGTTCCAAGATGCCGATATGTGGGGCCGGTCGTACACCAAAGGCTCAAGGTCATTCGCCTCACACCACTACGTTTCTAGGCAACGCGGGACAGTATCAACTAAGAACAAACAAGTTTCCAGACAGTTCGAGAAGCTTCGTGAAACGTCACTTTTCAGAGAAACCGCCGATACCTAATTCTCGGTTATATGGGCGAGTCGGCACGGAGAGTCAGTCCAGTGTTGGGTCAGTTTTTAGTGAGTTAGTCAGTGAGTGACTAGAACTGTCAGCGAGCTGTGGACAACTGAGTAGTGTTTCTATCAAGGTTATGATAGACCAGAACAGCTGTGAGTTGCAAGGTCACGAGTTGTGAATTGTGATTCAATTTTGAGGGAAATAAAGTGACAAAAAGTAACTGGACTTAACATATTGTGACAAATGGTAAGTATTCCGGTAGCTTGAAATTCTTTTTATTAATATTATACGTTTTAAAATTACATTTTTTGTCTAGTTCTGGAAGTTTCTTTTTCAAAATAATTACAACGAAACGTAAGGATTAAAAAAAGGCAGAACACATAAAATGAACTGTTGTTTGTTCTTCATTCGTAAACCATTTATTTTACTGCTACAATTTTTGGTGCGAAAGACAAACACTTGTACCTTGATGGATGAAAACATGACAACGTACGAGCTGGCAGTCGAACCGCAGACACACACTCAGTCAACAACAGAACACAACTGATCCACAAGCATTGTGTTTGCTTTTTCCGTTAGAATATGTACACACTGCACTCTTGTCTCTGCTTGTGAAATCTCACTCTACCCTTTTCCAATCCTGTGCTACACATGGCTAATTACAACGCAGCCCACCTCTAAACTACATATCACTTACAAATGATTACTCTTGCATCATTAACGTTTGTTCTCCAAAAAACAATGTCAGGTTCAAATGAATGTTTAACCTTTCAGAAGCCTGACTAAAGTTTGGTCACATTACTGTTGCCTTTTCATTTAACGCAAACACTGGATCTTTTGGGGCATGTAGAAAGTAATCCCAAATACAGTCCCAAAAGTTAGTCTCTACATCTTCTTGGCATAAATAGAAGACTCAATTGAAGCAGGAAAAAGCAGTTCGTTTGAGGAAATATATGACCATCACGAGGAACAAAAGAAACAGAAGAAACAAAATAAACTACATAAAAAGTAAGAGTAAAAAAGAACCTAGAAGTGATCTGACAGTGATTCCAATCTGTAAATGGTATTAGATGTCAGTATTGTGTCGTCAGAAACTTAAAGTGAAAGCAGACCAGGCTGATTAAAGAAGCAGTGTAGGTATGATCTAAAAATGTCAATAGTGGTGATTATTGTTGCCAACTATCTCGTTGAAATATGGCCTGCTTTTGTTATGGATATCCACAAGAAAGGAGCCCAAACCAGTGTATTGCAAGTCCAGTAAGAGCTGCAAGTAGTCTGCCTCTGCCACGGAAGATCAACTTCGGTATAATGTTGGGAATATAGTAGAAGTGATTTCTGAGCCCAAGGGTCGGTCTGGGTGGCTCAGTTGGTTAGACGCTGGCTAACTAATCCCAAGGTCGCGGGTTCAAATCCGGCCCAGGTCGATGGTTTTTAAGTGTGCTTAAAAACGACAGCTCCATGTCAGTCGATTTACTGGCATGTAAAAGAACTCCTGCGGGACGAAATTCCGGCACACCGGCGACGCTGATGTGATCCTGGTTATTGACAGCGTCGTTAAACAACAAAATAATAATAATAATAATAATAATAATAATAATAATAATAATAATAATAATAATAATAATAATAATAATAATAATAATAATAATAATAATAATAATAATAATAATAATAATAATAATAATAATAATAATAATAATAATAATAATAATAATAATAATCATCATCATCATCATAATAAGTATTTTTTAGAAAAACGTCCGCGTGTGTGTGTGTCACTCTTTGGACAGCATAACTCAAAACCGAAAAGTCGGCTAAAAACCAAAGTTGGTATTTAAGTTTAATGTCTCTCAAGGATGACACACGAAGATTTTGAAGAAAATAGTCCTACCCTGAACTATCCCTTACCAGGAAAATTTTTCGAAAAATGTGATTTTCTTGAAAACGGCTCTAACGCTTTTGATTCAAATGACATGTTTAAGATATTTTTATGACAAATGGAGTGTATATTTTGAATTTTCTGGCTAATAGCCTATGTAGTCCTCTTTACTCTGAATGACTTTCGAATAACTGGTAACCGTAAGAGATAGACAAAATCTTAATGTACAAATCTTGGAGATCTCGCTAAAGCACACAATTTATGTCTAAAGTTTTTGTAGAGTGAACCATTTCGGAGATATTTCCTGTTACTTCTGTCAGTTTCGGAAAACTTCAATTTTCGTGAAATGCAACATTGCTGTTCATTTTTTTATGTTAAGCGTGCAAAGAGAATGGAATCTCAAAGATTTAATAGATTTGACTATCGTCAAAGACTACTGTATTCCTATATTCCCCTTGTACCTACAAGGAAATAAGCAATAAGATAATTTCTGTAAACGTTTATCTCAAGTAACACGAAGAAGATACCTACAGGAATAAGAGTTTGTAAGAATGTCTAGTACAAGAGTAGAGAAAGTCATGTGAGTGCAATACATCAGATTTTTATACTTCTATTCCACTTTTCCATATGTGCTTTGAAGCCGAAATTGTGAACGCCATAATTATGGAAATAATACTGCTTCACATGGCAGAATTAAATAATCGGGAAATATTAAAATCGTCGCATATATAAAAGGTACAGACCTGGGCAGATTGTTCGGGGCTAAAATTGTCAGAAAGGACCCTTAATGTTAGACAAGTCATTAGTGGCAAGTTCGAGGTAGCCACCCTGATACATCGCAAGCGGAAATCGCTTAGTGCAGGTGCGTTGACAGGGACGCTTCGGCGAAACCCTGTTGCCACTGGAGAGGTAATTAGGGAGTGAAAGGCACACTTGTCGCGCAGATCCCCGAGTGAGCAGGTCAGTCACGGGACTTGCCTTCCGGACCACGAGCGAGCAGGTCAGTCGGGACGTGGTCGGGACTTGCCTTCCGGACCACGAGCGAGCAGGTCAGTCGGGACTTGCCTTCCGGACCACGAGCGAGCAGGTCAGTCACGGGACTTGCCTTCCGGACCACGAGCGAGCAGGTCAGTCACGGGACTTGCCTTCCGGACCACGAGCGAGCAGGTCAGTCGGGACGTGGTCGGGACTTGCCTTCCGGACCACGAGCGAGCAGGTCAGTCACGGGACTTGCCTTCCGGACCACGAGCGAGCAGGTCAGTCGGGACGTGGTCGGGACTTGCCTTCCGGACCACGAGCGAGCAGGTCAGTCACGGGACTTGCCTTCCGGACCACGAGCGAGCAGGTCAGTCGGGACACTTGCCTTCCGGACCACGAGCGAGCAGGTCAGTCGGGACACTTGCCTTCCGGACCACGAGCGAGCAGGTCAGTAGGGACGTGGTCGGGACTTGCCTTCCGGACCACGAGCGAGCAGGTCAGTCACGGGACTTGCCTTCCGGACCACGAGCGAGCAGGTCAGTCACGGGACTTGCCTTCCGGACCACGAGCGAGCAGGTCAGTCACGGGACTTGTCTTCCGGACCACGAGCGAGCAGGTCAGTCACGGGACTTGCCTTCCGGACCACGAGCGAGCAGGTCAGTCACGGGACTTGCCTTCCGGACCACGAGCGAGCAGGTCAGTCACGGGACTTGTCTTCCGGACCACGAGCGAGCAGGTCAGTCACGGGACTTGCCTTCCGGACCACGAGCGAGCAGGTCAGTCACGGGACTTGTCTTCCGGACCACGAGCGAGCAGGTCAGTCACGGGACTTGCCTTCCGGACCACGAGCGAGCAGGTCAGTCACGGGACTTGCCTTCCGGACCACGAGCGAGCAGGTCAGTCACGGGACTTGCCTTCCGGACCACGAGCGAGCAGGTCAGTCACGGGACTTGTCTTCCGGACCACGAGCGAGCAGGTCAGTCACGGGACTTGCCATCCGGACCACGAGCGAGCGGGTCAGTCGGGACACTTGCCTTCCGGACCACGAGCGAGCAGGTCAGTCACGGGACTTGCCTTCCGGACCACGAGCGAGCAGGTCAGTCGGGACACTTGCCTTCCGGACCACGAGCGAGCAGGTCAGTCACGGGACTTGCCTTCCGGACCACGAGCGAGCAGGTCAGTCACGGGACTTGCCTTCCGGACCACGAGCGAGCAGGTCAGTCGGGACACTTGCCTTCCGAACCACGAGCGAGCAGGTCAGTCACGGGACTTGCCTTCCGGACCACGAGTGAGCAGGTCAGTCGGGACACTTGCCTTCCGGACCACGAGCGAGCAGGTCAGTCTCAGGACTTGCCTTCCGGACCACGAGCGAGCAGGTCAGTCACGGGACTTGTCTTCCGGGTCCTCGAGTGTGAGGACACATTACATCTTACAGTAACAATCTTCGGTCTTAGTAAAGACACAGCAACGACGTAACGTTTCTAATAGCGATCGGCAAATCTCAAGCATTATTTTGATTGAGAATAAAAGTGTTTCAACGAGAGTTCTGGCTTTTATGTGAAAACACTCACGCATACCCAGAAGTTAAGATCCATGCGGAGCAGCCGGAGCAGAAATCACCTGAGAGCAGCATCCCGCTTAGGATAGTGGAACGGAGGCGGTGAGACCGCGTCACATGGCACCGAACGTGGGGCCGAACAGCATAGGAGCCGAACTACATAAGAGCCTAGTAGCAGATGAGCCGAACAACGTGGTGCCGAACAGCGTAGGTGCCAGACAACGGAAAACCCAGAGAACCGGGACCACGCGGAGGACAAGAGGATCCACACGAAAGTAGGAGTAGCAGGTAGCAGATATACAAGGTACTGAGTCAAAAACTTTATCTATATGTTTTGGTAGTCAATGTATGTAAGAAGTGGGAAGATGTTTGAGCAGTCTGACGTAAATATGGAAGTTCAGGAGGGTGATGTAAATAAGAGTAGATAATGTAGAGAATGTAGAGGATAGTAATGTGCAACACCAGTTAGAATAAATAGGCGAAAGTAACTCGAGTAAAGAAGGTCCAACTCAGAGTTTCATTACGGATGGCAATATGTATGGGTCACTTGTAGCGCTGGTGAATAGTTTCAAGAATAATTTAAGTGAGGAAATGAAAACTAGTAGTCAGAATATTGTTCGGGATTTAATAGGAAAGATAGAAAGTAGTCAGAAAGAGTTAAGGGAAGAAATGAAGACTAGTGGTCAGGTTTTAGCAGAAAAGATAGAAACTAGTAGCGAGGAGATGAAAGAAATAGGGAATAAAATAGAAAACCAACGAAGGTTAGTGAAAGGTTAGAAAAAGAGAACCGAAAATTGAAGGAAGAACTAAGTCAGGGGTTAGTTAAAGAAAGGGAAGTTATAAGTAAAGAATTAGAAATACACAGAAGTCGATTAGAACAGTCTGAAAAAGAAAATATGAGATTAGCTGTGGTGATGGATGAAGCAGGTGACAAAGAGCTTTTACAGGCAGGAAGCATTTCTGATAATGTTAGTAATCCAGCAGGTAGTAGTATAAGCAGTGTAACAGTACGGAATGAGGCGGTGCCACATGCGCCAGCAGACCTTCCTATGATGAATTTAGGTCCCAGTACTTCTAACAACCATAATACCACAAATGTGACGAGAAATGGCGGTCCACATGTTCCATGGCCTAACCACATTCTCAGCGAAATTTCACCACCGATTTTTGAAAATGAGGAATCTGAGGATCCCAAAGCCTTCATTAACAGCATGCAGGAACATTTTATCGTAAAGGGCACACCCGAGGAATACACAATGACAGTGCGTAAGTGCTTTAAAGGAAACGCATCTAATTATCAGTGGGAGTAGAGCAGAATTGCGCGACCTTCAAAGACATATTTTTAAATCGATATTGGGGTGCGAATAGACAAGCGAGTATTCGTCTGCATCTCAGTAATGGTAGATATAATCCCCGTAAGGATCATTGGATGGTTAATTATTTTATGGGAGTCGCCAGGAAGTCGGGGATGATTGACCCGCCAATAGTAGAAAAGGAATTAATAAATCTGGTAAGCACCCACTTTCCAGAAACAATCCAACACTACATAATTATTACAAGACCGGTTACAATTGCGGCAATGATAGATTTATTACTTGCCTTAGAAAGAAACAAAGGTCAAAACGAAGTCATTCAGGGTAACAATTTTGTTAAGAATGAAAGAAGTCCCACAAAATTCTTCGGGCAGGGGGCACATTCAGGAAATAGTAGAAATTACGATACCAGGTAAAGATACCATGGACCTGTACCGAAAAACGACAATAATGAGAACAAAAGGAGAAATAATTTTTACGGTAGTTGTAGGGGAAAGTATGAAAATTATCAAAGAGGGCGAAACGCTCAAGTTAATTTTATGCACAGCAATAGGTATCTAAGAGATAGAAGGGGACAGTTTCACAGGAACCGACGTTATTCTGGGAGTAATTATAATGATAATGGTAACAGAGGATATAGGCCTAATTCTCCGAGATAAGGTGATTCCTATCGTGAGAAGTACACGGAAAGTAGGGATAATAGAAGGCAACTAATGATAGAGGAGCATAGGGATAGGAAAGATAGGCTGGAAGAACATAAAATGTTAACAGATCCATCAAGGATAACGGTTGGCATCTATGGGAACCAATTTCAGGGAATAATTGATACAGGTGCTAACACTACCCTGTGTTCGCAGAATTTTTATGAAGAGTTGTTAAGCAATGGGATAAAATTGATATCTTTGCCAGTAAATGGAATATATTGCTCGGTAGCAGTGGGAAAGAGAAAGGCCATGTTGAATCTTGAAATTTGTGGTAAAATTATTGACATTATGTTTAGTAGTACCTACTTTAGTAGGCTTGTTACAGATATCATAATCGGGTGTGATAGTCTATATGTATGGAATGCTATCGTGAACTTTGAACATCAATTTTTGAAAATCGATACCGAACCATACACAATAGTCGTACCCTTTTTAGAGGACAGTAATTCGAGAGTAATTGCCAGGGATCAGGTAGAGGAAGAAATTCAGGGAGAGACATTCTTTGTAGAAGTGATAAACATTGGAGCTATGGAATTAGTTAAGTTAGAGAAATATGATGAAATTGATGAACAAAACGTAGCATACAGAGGATATTATAATTTTGTAAGAATGTAGGAGAAAAGAAAACCCAAGAAAATTCCAGATTAGGCTCGAATGAGAAGAATGTAAATACGTATGATGAGGTGAATGACTGTGTCGAATTAGACAATTTGTTGAAAAACCAAGTTAACCAAGCTAGTAGACTAAGTGATAAACAAAAAGGGGAATTATGGGAAATTTTAATAGAAAATAAAGAAGTGTTTTCAGAAAAGCCTGGAAGGTGCATCAATTACACAAATTCGCTTGAAATGACTGCTATAAAACCATACACGCATAAAGCTAGATCAATCCCTTACGCGATTAGAGAGGAAGTAGATAAAGTCATCCAAACAATGTTATCAGACGGCGTAATAGAAATTCCAAGTTCTGAATATATCAACCCACTGCATATAGTTCACAAAAGTAACGGGAAGGTCCGATGCGAGAAAATTAAGTACTCATTGTCAGCCGGATCGTTTTAGAGCTGAAAGTGTGGATGTTATCTTAAATAAATTACGTAGGGGAAAGTTATTTTCAGCGTTAGGCAAAATGTCAAACTCTTATCATTGTTGCTCTTACTTCCCTTCTGGAAATTCAACAGCACGCATATTGAAGGATATAGGAATATACTTACGTGTACTTACTCATAATAATCATAAAGATTGTGCCAGATATTGTACTGTAATTGAGAAAATAATTAATAAGACCACCACCAACCCGACAACAGTACAATTGATGCAGGGAATAGAACCAGAGCGAGTTTTTAAAGAAATACCCCAAACACTCCAGGGAAGTCATCAAGCGTTATCAGAAGAACAAAGGGCGAAAATTGCGTTCGATAGGTTAATAGATAAGGCAGGGAAGAGAAAATCGAAAGTGAAAAAACGGAAGCACAGATGGGAGCCTAAGATGGGAGATTTAGTATTTGCCAGAGACCACAAACTATCTAGTGTGCTAAGAGGGAGAAAGTATAGGTTGGAATTATTGTTAAAGGTCCTGCAATAATTACAGCAAAATTTGGGGGACATACTTTCGAACTAATGGATAAGAAAATTAACAAATCTATTGGCCGATGGCATAAACAGCTTCTGAGACCTTAAGTATTCCTGAGAGCATATAAACGGTGTGAATTTCCTGAGACTGGTTAGAGCATGAATGTACAAATCTGATTATGTTAAAAAAAATTGTAAATAGATGTAAGAAAAACAACCAAGTGAAAGCGAAAAGTGCACCGAGTGAAGTGAAGTGAAGTGAAAGAGTGAACAACGTTTCTATAAGAAAAAAAAAGTCTAAACTAGCAAAGACTTGCAAAATTTTATATAGAAGCGGAAGATAAGAGAAAAGAAATATGTAAATAACAGTAGTAAGATAACTCAAATAGTAGCGTAGGAGACAATTGTGATCATGAAAATAAAGGGTATAGTTATGTATATTTATTGAGTGTAAATTTGGTACAATCGTTTTTATTTGAATTATGTGAAAGCCAATTTATATGTATAATCAATGTTTACAGAGAGAATAATACTATGTTACAAGTGTGAAGTAAATTTAGAGTAACCAATTGTAAAAAAATGATGTAGCTAAGTGAAGGTTTGCCGATCGATCGCGGAATATTTTTTAGGAAATTGCAAGACACAAACATTGCAATATTATTGTATAATATGACAATGTCTATGGGGGGCATTTGAAACCGAATTGTGAACGTCATAATTATGGAAATAATACTGCTTCACATGGCAGAATTAAATAATCGGGAAATATTAAAATCGTCGCATATATAAAATGTACAGACCTGGGAAGATTGTTCGGGGCTAAAATTGTCAGAAGGGACCCTTAATGTTAGACAAGTCATTAGTGGCAAGTTCCAGGTAGTCACTCTGATATTTTGTAAGACCAGTTTTCGTGGAAATCGTTTAGGGCAGGTGTGTTGAACAGGAAAAAAGGGATGGTCAGGTAGGCTTCGGCGAAACCCTATTGCCACTGGAGAGGTAAACAGGGAGTGAAAGGCAGTCACTTGTCGCCCAGATCCCCGAGTGACTCCCGAGTCAGTGGCGGACCTTCGAGACGACAACAACAGCGAGAGAACTTCTAGAAGACACGTCGCAGCAAAGAAGCTGCCACCGCTGGATACGGTTCGAGCATTGCCGTGGTTTATACCAAAGCTCAGCTAATGCGCTTGCGCTAAGGCACAAACCACAGTTTAGACGAGTAGGGGAGAAAGGGCACAGCGAGCAATCGTGCGATTAGCTTAAGCGCCTCTTTGAGGTCCGGCTCTATTTCTCTCCGTGCTTTTCAGCGCTCGCTATTTGCTCTTTATTCTACTCTTCTCTCTTCCTCTACTCCATTTAGCTTAAAACTACCCCCCTCAGTTTACTTACTCTTTTGATTCACTCTTTTTTTAATCATCTACTTTACACGATGGCAGGTAACTCCAAGGCGTCCACTTCCACTTCCACTTCCACGGAGACGACTGGGTGCTGAGAAGCAAACTGGTCAAATCCGGTTCCAACACCAAAAAACGTTCAACCCCCACTCCTAAAACACCACCCAACAACTCTCCACAACCCGAGGAACCTACTCCCACCCGTCCGGCCTCACCTAAGTCCAGTACCTCGAACGAACCAATGGAGATGAGAAGACAACTGGCGTCGCACCCCGCTGCCCATGTTCCTCATAGAGGTGGCAGCTTCCCCTGAGTTAGAGCAAAAATTATCCGCCCTCAAATTCCTGGCACATTTCAAAGTTAGGGTAAAAAAATATAAAAGCACTCCTGAACCAAAGCCGTGTTCCAGATGCCAACAGTTGTGGCACACACTGCGAGATTGTAGGGCCCCACCACTTTGTCCAGGGCCATATGATCAGGAACGTGCGCCGTTCCCCCGTTGGAACGGTACTGTATACTCTGCGGCCAAATAGGTCACGGAGCAACGTGGCGCGGTTGCTCCGTGTACCAAGCAGAGTACACGAAGACCTCTCAACCCGCGCGCAGCCTCAAAGACACATTCCCAGGACACGTAGCTTCTCCGAGGCTGCCGCTAGTACAGCAATGCACCACACAGGGTGGCTCACCGTAGGTAAAAGAGGTAAAGCCCGGTCTTCCCTTATAGCTGAGCCCCCTGTGGCTGAGGCTCCCCGGCTAGTCATCGAGGAGAGCACAGCTAGGAATGAGCGACCCCCTCACCCCCTCCCACAATACACACACACACACACACACACACACACACACACACACACACACACACACACACACACACACACACACACACACACACACACACACAGTTACACAGACACACATACCACACACACACACGCACACACAGACACACACACAGTTACACACACAGTTACACACACACACACACAGTTACACACAGACACAGACACACACACAGACACACACAGACACACACACATACACACACGCACACACACAGACACACACGCACACACACATACACACACACGCACATACACATACAGACACACACAGACACACACGCACATACAGACACATACACACACAGACACACACACGCACACACACACGCACACACACAGACACACACATACATACATACACACATACACACAGACACACACATACACACACATACACACACAGACACACACACACATACACACATACAGACACACACATACAGACACACGCACACACACAGTTACACACGTACCCACACAAGCAGCAGGACCTCACCCTCCCGCCCCCACAAGACAGGCCCGCAGACCACCCAGAATACATCAAGTGAACAGAGGCCGCTTCTAAACTCGTGCATACCATGAGGCTTCCCCGGAACTCTGTTCCTCTGAATGTCATAGAGGAACAGCTTAGCACGTTCAGGAGTCACACACGTGGTGGTCAGGAACTAGACTCCGTAGTGTTCGTTCACTTTCTCTCCGAAATGCTAAAAGCCCTTAATGCACATCGCCATGGCTGAAACGGATAAAATACATTTAGTTTTCTGGAACTGCCGAGGAGTGCGCAGAAAGAAGAAAGATTTAGCGGACTTTCTGCAAACTCATTCGATCCAAATTGCTCTGTTAAATGAAACCCATTTAGGCGAAACCGATAGATTCACACTTCCGAGTTACACAATATACAGGACGTACCGTGACCACCGGGGGGGGGGGGGGGGGGGACGGTAGTAGTCATACAGTCCACAATTAGTCATCACCAAGTTTACGTCCCGGGCCTTAACCGTTTAGAAGCTACGTCCTATGCTACACTGACCTTAGCAGCTGTCTATAATCCCCGGGAGATATTGACACGGAGGACGTGGACAAAGTAATGCGTTTAGACACAAAAGTTATAGCGGCTGGGGACTTTAATTGCAAGCACCAAATTTGGCACAGTATAAACTCAAACCCGCAAGGAACAAAATTACTAAATTACATAAACAACACTCACTTTCTCGTGATGGGGCCTGAAGAACCAACACACATCCCTCACGTTAACAACCATTCTCCAGATCTACTAGATATCGCGATTAGTAAAAACATCACTTTCAATATTGAATGTAACATCCTACACGAACTAACGTCGGGCCATCTCCCAGTGTTGATGGAAATCAAATTACCTCTCAGGTTCAAACCAGAAGCACCCACCTTAAATTATAATCAGGTAAACTGGGACGACTTTAGAAGTTCTGTCGAAAACTATATACCTGACATGGAAATAGATTCGCCACAATTACACGACGAAGCAATTGAAAAATTAGAACTCGCAATAAATCTCGCGACAACAAACTGTGTTCCACTAAGATACAGGCCAAGAATCAACACACGATATCCAACGGACATTAAACTCTTGCACAAAAACAGCAATCGGTTACGCCGCAAGTGGCAAAGGACTAGAAATCCAATCCACCGGCAAGAGTACCTGGATGCGATGAGCGCAGTGACCGCCGAGACCAGGGAATTCGTGGAGAACGAGTGGAACCAAACTTTGGAAAACCTCAATCCCCAATCCAATTAGGTCTGGCGAATAGCCAAATGTTTAACACGTGCAAAAACGGTAATTCCAGCTCTAGTGAATATAAATTTCAACACTATCCCTGAACTCCTTCAGGCCAAGGCAGAGGTGTTTGCGTCAACGCTAGAAGAAGTATTCAAACCAAATCCTTCACTGGGACGAGCAACCGAAGAAGAAATTCTAAATATTGAACACGAGGTCAATGAAACCGACTACTCGACCACACACAACAAAATGCGAAAAACGAACGTTGGCGAGATAAGTTGGATAATTAGACACTTGCACCATAGAAAGGCCCCTGGGCCGGACAAAATACCAAATGTGGTACTGAAAAATCTTCCACAAGCAGCGCTTCGGCTCCTAGAAAAATTTTCAACTGCACCCTCGATAAAGGTAGATTCCCACCACAATGGAAAGAGGCAAAGATTGTCATGCTTCCGAAGCCAAAGAAAATATCTCGTTGCCTGCCAAGTACAGGCCAATTAGCCTATTAAACACAATAGGTAGGGTACTTGAGAAAATAATCCTCAAAAGAATAAATGCCCACATCGTTAAACACAATCTACTAATTGCTGAACAGCTCGGTTTTAGATCGCAACATTCTACTACACTTCAACTACTACGACTAACAGAGCATATTACTAAAGGTTACACTACCAATAAATCAACTGGCGCCATCTTCTTAGATATTGAGCGCGCTTTCTATAAACTTTGGCATGCGGGCCTACTCCATAAGCTAAAAGCATACAATTTCTCCGATTCAATGATCGTGCTAATCAAAGACTATATAAGCACACGGCACTTCCGGGTGGTAGTAGAGGACTGCTCCTCCACTCGAAGGCCCGTTGGGGCGTGAGTCCCACAAGGAAGTTTAATAGGGCTGACGCTATTTAATCTATATATCAACGATATGCCAGAATTCACGCGTACTGATAAATACATATATGCGGACGATACAGCCTTAGTAACGCAATCCACGCAACCTCGGATCATCCACCTGCGCTTGCAGAACGCTCTAAATGAGCTGGAGCCGTGGTTCGCAAAGTGGAGAATCAAAGTAAACACCACTAAGTGCCAATCAATCATATTCACTAAACGAATACAGCACAGGCCCCCAGGCATTCACAACCGCCTCTGGCATATAGAGGTGAGCAAATTGAATGGAAAGACCAAGTCACCTACTTAGGTGTTACCATGGACCAAGGTCTGACCTGGAAAAAGCATATACACGCCATTAGGGCAAAGGCAAACGGCCAATTAAATAAACTCTGCCCTATGATAACTAAAAAAACAACCAATTACAACTAAATATGGGCCGTACGCTATACAAAACTCTGATAAGGCCCATCCTAACATACGCGGCCCCCGTTTGGGGCTATGCCGCCAAAACACACATTAATAAGCTGCAAACGCTCCAAAACAGAATAGTTAGGGTAAAAGCAAAGCTCCCACAAGTAGCACCGGCTTATATTATACACAACGAGTTTAAGCTACACTCCATTGGACAGTGCACTAAATCGCAGTGCCAATTTATACGACAAGAAAGATAAAAACCACAACCACCTCATTCGAGATCTAGGTGCGTATAACCTCGAACGTGATACGCACAAAAGACCTCTTTCGCTGTTCGATAGAACAATTGGCCCGAAGGAACTAGAAATAAACATCCAACAATACCTAGACGCGCTAGTGCAAAGATAATACTCTCAAACGTTCACACCCAAATTACATAGCCATGGCATATTCATTCCTTTCCTTCTGCCAGTGGCACTTGAAAATCCTTGCTCATTGTAGTCAAGGCGGATCTCACACTGAGAGGGCGGTCTAAGCTCAGCTGCGCTCTGACTGGGCAGGCGGCTTAGGCGAAACCCGACTCTGACCAACAGCAATTACCACGGACATACTCTCCCAAGGCGTCTCCCGCCACTACCTGTAAATGCTTAAGTTAACTCAATGACTTTACTCCTTATTTCAGGACTGCACAAGCGCATTCACTGCTAAAATCTTCTATCAGATAAATAACCACTGACTTTGTTCCTAATTTCAGGAATGTATTAGTACATCAACTGCATGGAGTGACGTCAGACCTCACGGGGCCTGTGTAAATCAACTAATCGTCTACCAGATGAGTAACCACTGACTCTGTTCCTAATTTCAGGAATGTATAAGCACATAAACTACATGTAGTGACGTCGGACCTCACGGGGCCTGATTAAACCAGATCTCACACTATAACTTGTACTTTTATTCCAGGACCACTTCAAGACGTCTCCGTCCGGAGACACAACTAACCTAATATGTCCTCACTAAATTCCCAAGGGCCTGTCCAGGGCCTCGGCAATGTTCACGTCCTGGCGATCTCTCACCTTGCTTAGGCCCCTGTGGCCGGCCAACAAACCCACACCCTTAATCCACAGGTGCATTAGCGGTACTGTCGGATTTCCACTCCTGAATTCACCGGTGGAGGTCTTTTAGTGGGTAGTACCTTCGGGTGAGGCCCACAGTCCCCCTCTGTGCCATCCCAGCGCATAGGGCTCCGTAAATGGATTTTTCCTCCACTTGAAAAAAAAAAAATCCCCGAGCGAGCACGTCAGTCACGGGACTTGCCTTCCGGATTCTCGAGTGTGAGGACAAATTACATCTTACAATGACAATCTTCGGCCTTAGTAAAGACACAGCAACGATGTAACGTTTCTAATAGCGATCGACGGATCTCAAGCATTATTTTGATTGAGAATAAAAGTGTTTCAACGAGAGTTCTGGCTTTTATGTGAAAACGCTCACGCATACCCAGAAATTAAGATTCATGTAAGAGCAGCCGGAGCAGAAATCACCTGAGTACAGCATTTCGCTTAGGATAGCGGAACGGAGGCGGTGAGACCCCGTCAGCTTGCAGTCGTCCCAAAGACCGATTTCACATATCTAATTCTTGTCTGTAATATTTCTCTCAATTATTTTTCTTACAAGATTTGTGACATTTTGAGTGGCAACCTGGCAACGTTCCACGAAAATGAGCCACACTTCAACTATAATGACATGACGTATTTCAAATATGCCCCAATAATATCATGCGATATTGAGGTCTTTTTCCCGTTACAAGTTAATGTTGCGTGCAAATAGAAGATCGCTCCTTTTTGGAAACTTTCATGTATATACAATTTACTATTTCAATTCTTTCTGGTCGCCTTTCAAAATGTGATATTTACTTCATTCTGTGCAGAGCTGAGAGTTAGCTCTGGATTGAGCAATTAAATAAATTCAAATTGCAACAATAAATATAATATCATTTATTTATTACTGAATGTGCTATATTTTTAAAGTAGATTTTCAATATGGTGTCAATTTAAACAGTATTAAATATTTGAAGATTTCGAAAATGTGCGCATAAAATTAGGTCATATTTATCGTCATATTTTCTAAATTTTTCGGTCAAGTGCTTGCATATTTGTAATATGTTTAGGGCATAAACATCTGAGCCCTGGTTATCACCGACATCTCTATCACTCAACCTTCATGAATTTGCAACCTTCAGGAATTAGCACATCGCAGAGTACTGCTTAAAAATCAAACCGAGAAACTAACTTCTCACAGGTCAGTTCTACAAATGGACGTGTGCATGCAAATGAAATTAGTTACACGGTATCAGTGAAGCAGATTCTGATTAGAATCCGCGTCTCCATCATGCATTTTATATTAAATCGTTCATAAAGATCTTGTATCTCAGTAATTTATAGGTCGTTAACGTAGGCGACTTTTTAGCAGTATTTGATGTCCATTCTTACTACATAGGCACCTTTTTACAGCTCTTTTTACAAAGTCGTTTGTCGAGAAAGGCAGCGCAATGTTTAGGGAAACTTTGAAGCCTTCGCCAGCGCCATCAACAATTCCCTCTGCGTGCAGTAACTGCGTTTAGTTCACCTCCCTTTTATTGAAAATTATCAATATCACTTGGAACTGCAACATCTGGGAATCTCTTTGAAGTAATGTCCTGGCAAAGCACAAGTGCTAATCGTAAATAAACACTCGGGGACTATATTGCCAACAAAAAGAGGGGAAGGCAGCACGCGACAAGATGACAGGAGAGAGAGAGAGAGAGAGAGAGAGAGAGAGAGAGAGAGAGAGAGAGAGAGAGAGAGAGAGAGAGAAGCAAACAGCCATAGCCGGTGTATGGAGGGGAGAAAAGGAGAGGAAGACAGGTTAGGGCGGCGAGAGAAAGTAGAAGAAAGCAAACGATGAGGAAACAGTGAGTGGCTTTGAAGGCGTTGATGTTAGTGCAAGTGCAAACACTCAAACAGCAAAGCGGTAATTTCAAAGACAAGTGGAAATAAACCCAATAAACTAGATATACGGCCATTAAGTACGTGGGTAGACTGGGATAGTAGGAGAGTCAACAGAGAGCTATGCGCGTATTCGGAAAGATATTTTGCGAAAGTGAGTATCCGATGATAAAAATGTGTTAATACATAGCAAACCAAAGAAAATAGGAAAATGCCGATCCACGCCGTGTGACAAGGAAGAACAAGTGACTAGATTAATCATAGTCAGAGGTGGTAGGATGGTTGGAATCAAAAGTTTTGGAATAAGTCAACTAGGAATTATAAAAGAGAAAGTTAAGCGAGGAAAGGAAGTGGAAATGATAAACAGATAAGATGAAAATTAATCATTGAGATGAAGGAAATTATTAGCAAATTGTTAAGAAACATAAAATATAAAATGGGGGCATAAGTTTAGAAAAAATAGATAGTTTAAAATAATAAACATTTAGGGAAATGGAAAAGTATAAGGGTAGTTCGTGAGATAAGTGAATCGCAAGATAAAAGTAAAGACAAATTTGGAAAAAGGCTATAAACATTAGTAAACGAATAAGAAACAGCACACGTCAAAAAGTTATACGTCTGCAGGAATTTCTGAGGGGTGTCCAATGATGGAAAAAAATATATTTTCTTGTTTAACGACGCTGTCAATTGCCAGGATCACATCAGCGTCGCCGGTGTGCCGGAATTTTGTCCCGCAGGAGTTCTTTTACATGCCAGTAAATCTACTGACATGGAGCTGTCGGGGGTTCGGGCCCAAGTTCATGTATATGCTGTAATGTTCAATAAATTCATCTTCATTCACTCATATTCACATTGTCAATGAGTCATGGTGCACATAGTACAGTGCGGCGGCATCAAGCTGACGTAAACAACCGGCAAGTCACGGGTACGGAACACTAACTTACATTAGACTTAATTGCATAACAACAAGTCTTGAAATTGATGACCTTCAACGCGAACACATTCTCAATATTTCCGAAAATCCCCATATTATTCATTAAGTTCTTCACCACGCTGCAACAATTGGGGTTTAGTGCGCAGCGAGTGCGAGTATTTTACGACACAATTGATTCACACGTTTATGTAAATTCTACTTTAAACATTTCTTTTTCTGCAACTAACAAGAAATGAACGATTGTGCGACTGGTTTCAGCAGGATTCAAGTACAACGCACACTGCTGCGAATTCTGTGTATGAATTGGGAAATGTGTATGGTGGCAGAACAATTAGTCGAGGCTTGTGCCCATCTCGTTTCCCTGACTTATTTATGGTGAACGTTAAAGAATAAAGTGTAATCATAAAATCCGCACACGTTACAAGCATATTTGAAGGACAAAATCACCAGAGAACTACAGGCAATAAGTAAGTCAACGTGAACTTTTGCGAGTAAACCAGAATTGTTGTCTGAGCTATAGGGAATGTGTTCGCTTTGAAGGTCAATTTTAACATCTGATGTGATGCTAATATGTTAGTGTTCCGTAGCCGTGCCTTGCAGCTCTGACGGGGGGCGCGCCTGTCCTCGCCCGGTCCGGTGCTGCCGCGGGGCGGTCCGGCCGAGCTACAAACTCACTGTAGAGTAGCTACCCGGCCGACCATTTGGGGCACAGACAGGAGAGAGGCACATCCCATGTTAATTAAGCGTTCTGGATCATTACCGTAATCCTCTGCTGCGATGTAACGTTCTGCAACCCTAACATTAAAACTATGTTTTTATATACGAATAATAAAATTCACTTACACTAATACGCTATCTTGAGACCGAAGGAAAAAAACAGAAGTTGGTAAACAGTCTCGTGACTTCAGAGTAGAATTCTGAGATATATAATTTAATTTGCCAAATGACATTTTTACGATTTCCCTGCTTTTATTAGGATTAAAGGACTTCATTATAAATTGGCCCCACACCCTCTTCCGTTCCATATTTTACTGGCCACGCCTTTAGAAGATGACACGTTCAACTTTGAGGTACAAATATATATATCCGAAATGGCGGCACGCCCAACTTGTGAGTTGCGTTTCCGGTATGACAAATGGAATGTGGGAGCAAAATATCACTTTCGAGATGGTCCTAATGTCACGTGCATATAGCGCCATGATAAGTGATACACATGGATGGAAACGGCCTTTTCACAAGCAGTGGAACTGCAAGAAATTTGTATTCAGCCATTTGAAGTTAATTTATTGGTAAGTCATCGTTAGCTCTTACTCCGGGAGTAAAGGAGAACTTCAGGTTACTTATTGCACCTTTCGAGCCAGGAATGTTGCAGTCCCATTTTGTGATATTAAAATGTTTGCCAGAAAAGTAAACATTTCTTTAATAAAAGACGTCAGTTTTGAGTGCGTACAGTTTTAAACGCTTTTAGCCAACAAGGTCAGTAACCGTGCAAGTTCAAACTGCTCGGTTCCACCACCATCGTCGAGGAATCCCAGGATCGCCGAGTTGGTGACAGCTCCTTAAACTCCCTTTCACAAAGGCGCATCATCATTTTCATTTCCGAAGCTCCCGTCAACATCTGAGGAGCCAGTCTGCCTTCTTCTAAATCATCGAGATTCCCAATTCTTTAAGTTTGTAAACATTACAGATATCTTCACTCCACTCAGTGAATACTTCATGAATATTTCCGGCTCTGAAGCACTGTTCGAGTTTATAGTGTAAATTGGATCACAAATAAACCTTTCTAGAAATTTGATAATTGCAAGTCTGTGTCAATGCAAGCTATAAACAGGTAGTAATCAATATACCTATTGGAGAAAATCGAAACAACATCTATACCTACATTTAAGTAACACAATAACTCTCCTACCAACAGAAACCGCCAGGTCTACCAACACAACAGTTGGCCCTAATCCTCAGATTCAACACCGTGTTGTTCTTATTGTTAATGGTCACTGCAACACAGTTTCAGAATCCGCTGTGTGCAGGTAAATGAACAAGATATTCCAAGCAATAATTCTTTCTGCAAGTCCACGCTATTTAATTATCTGTAAGGTAAAAAGGATAATTCAAGTATTCAAGAATTTTACACAATATCAAATTTTATGCACTGGTAGTAAACCAAACGCCCGATACACGGTCACTGTTTGAAAAGCTCTTAAATCGTAAGGATTATTAAACCCTGCTTGATTTACATAGATTGTTACCGAAAATACAATGCAAGCCCCTTAGTTAAACCTATCAGAAATACATTCAATATCCTGTTTTTTTCTAATTTTATTCTTTTCCCAAATTTGCCATGTTGGGGGGTAGAACTGTTTGTTTTCTATGAGAACTGAAACAGGTCCCTATAGCGCTAGGGCCTTCATGAAAAGCTCAGTGCTGCTAGCTAATGCTGCATTTCTGACAATCAAGTCATTAATCCTCTTGCTCTCCAATATTTAATATATTGATAGAGCAATAGCAGTATAGTAACTCATTTTTAGAGAGCACCATATTTTTATGTTTTGTTGGTTACATCGCTCTCTCACAACCCCCAGAATGTCTGGTTTACGGGTCTCACCGACCTGACCGGGAGAATTAACAAAATAAATTCACCGACCATATCCTCTGATTACCAATCAGAGGACGTATTACATGCCATGACAGGTCAGCATGTTAGGGGTTAAGATTTTATAGAGAAATGGAGAGGTTGGAAAAATAAAGACTCCCCAGCCCTCGGGAACCCTAATAGCATCGGGGTCGGAAGAGAACAAGAGATGACCAAGGTAAGGTCAGATAGAAAAGTTACAGCGAGGAGCAAAACACCAGTAAGTGGAAGTAATGTTCTGCTCAGCTTGGGTACCTTGTGGTCGCTATTCACATATCCCCTTGACACCAGTAAGTGAAGTAATGTTCTGCTCAGCTTGGGTACCTTGTGGTCGCCATTCACATATCCCCTAGATTGAGACCCCTGAGTAGAGGTTTGACATTGTTCATTGCCTTGATTACTAACTGTTGGTGCTGTTAAAAATGATATACATTAAATTGAAACATAATAATCAACATTTATGATACTAATAAACTAATAAACAAACAATATTTCCAACAGTTGAACAATGAAGCAACACAAACAAAATCAATTACAACCAAAAAATGAGTCAAATTCATAATGTTTTTGACATATTTTGGGGACAAACCATATATTCTGCCTCACTGCAAAACAGTTGCAAGTGTTTCCGGCAGACTCTTACAAGCCAAAGCTTGTCTGTGTGTGATACAATTAGAACCAATGTGTTTATTTTTTGCAAGGTAAACCAATTTGGATTGGCAACCTGTCTTGGGTTGTGCGCTGTCAGTACATACATGAGTTAACTGACAAAAAGTTAAGGCTGGTTCACAACCACCAGACATTGGGAACCATAATAATTCAAGGATCAGCAAGCAAGGCAGCACTCAATATTTTGGTTCATAACAGCCCGGGAATGAGAACGACAATATACTAGAGAATGTAGGTGGATATTGCGCATTGGGAATTCATTAGTTTCTAACTGATCAATGATATTTCTTCTAGATTGCAACTAGAGAGAGCTCTAGCAGCTGTTTTATGGCACAGCCACCTTGATTATTTTCTACAGCAAAACATCTAACACGTACAATATGATCCTAACATGCCGCACCTGGTATCGGGAACAAATAAGTTAAAGCCTGGCCAAGTCTTCTTTCCGGTTCCCATTGGTAGTGGACACTTCCATTTGAATACATATATTTCAATGGTAATATTTATTTATGCCAACAAACTTACTGTCTGTGGTTCAAATGTCAGCTATAATAAAAGCTCAGTTAAAGGTGATAAACACGCGTTCCTCCAATTTTCTTTGGTCATTTCATTGCTGGGTTCAGAGTCCATGCAAAACAGTGAGGCACAGAACACCACGATGGAGCTAGTAAACAAATCAAGGTACCCATAGATAAGGACATTTCCTCCAATACATGCACCCTATACTGACTGTTGAACACCTGGACGGGGCACGCAGAACAAACCAAGGCATCCGGAGATAAGGACATTTCCTCCAATAGTTGTACCGTATACTGACTGGTGAACACCTGGACGGGGCACGGAGAACAAACCAAGGCATCCAGAGATAAGGACATTTCCTCCAATACTTGTACCCTATACTGACTGTTGAACACCTGGACGGGGCACGGAGAACAAACCAAGGTACCCAGAGATAAGGACATTTCCTCCAATACTTGTACCCTATACTGACTGTTAAACACCTGGACGGGGCACAGAGTACAAACCAAGGTACCCAGAGATAAGGACATTTCCTCCAATACTTGTACCGTATACTGACTGGTGAACACCTGGACGGGGCACGGAGAACAAACCAAGGTACCCATAGATAAGGACATTTCCTCCAATACTTGTACTCTATACTGACTGTTGAACACCTAGACGGGGCACGGAGAACAAACCAAGGTACCCAGAGATAAGGACATTTCCTCCAATACTTGTACTCTATGCTGACTGTTGAACACCTAGACGTGGCACAGAGAACAAACCAAGGTAGCCAGAGATAAGGACATTTCCTCCAATACTTGTACTCTATACTGACTGTTGAACACCTAGACGGGGCACGGAGAACAAACCAAGGTACCCAGAGATAAGGACATTTCCTCCAATACTTGTACCGTATACTGATTGGTGAATACCTGGACGGGGCACGGAGAACAAACCAAGGTACCCAGAGATAAGGACATTTCCTCCAATACTTGTACACTATACTGACTGTTGAACACGTGGACGGGGCACGGAGAACAAATCAAGGTACCCAGAGATAACGACATTTCCTCCAATACTTGTACCCTATACTGATTGGTGAATACCTGGACGGGCACGGAGAACAAACCAAGGTACCCAGAGATAAGGACATTTCCTCCAATACTTGTACCCTATACTGACTGTTGAACACCTGGACGGGCACGGAGAACAAACCAAGGTACCCAGAGATAAGGACATTTCCTCCAATACTTGTACTCTATATTGACTGTTGAACACCTGGACGGGGCACGGAGAACAAACCAAGGTACCCAGAGATAAGGACATTTCCTCCAATACTTGTACCCCATACTGACTGTTGAACACCTGGACGGGGCACGGAGAACAAACCAAGGTACCCAGAAATAAGGACATTTCCTCCAATACTTGTACCGTATACTGACTGTTGAACACCTGGACGGGGCACGGAGAACAAACCAAGGTGCCCATAGATAAGGACATTTCCTCCAATACTTGTACCCTATACTGACTTTTGAACAGTTGAACGGGGCACAGAGAACAAACCAAGGTACCCAGAGGTAAGGTAATTTCCTCCAATACGTGTACTCTATACTGACTGGTGAACACCTGGACGGGGCACGGAGAACAAACCAAGGTACCCATAGATAAGGACATTTCCTCCAATACTTGTACTCTATACTGACTGTTGAACACCTAGACGGGGCACGGAGAACAAACCAAGGTACCCAGAGATAAGGACATTTCCTCCAATACTTGTACTCTATGCTGACTGTTGAACACCTAGACGTGGCACAGAGAACAAACCAAGATAGCCAGAGATAAGGACATTTCCTCCAATACTTGTACTCTATACTGACTGTTGAACACCTAGACGGGGCACGGAGAACAAACCAAGGTACCCAGAGATAAGGACATTTCCTGCAATACTTGTACCGTATACTGATTGGTGAATACCTGGACGGGCACGGAGAACAAACCAAGGTAGCCAGAGATAAGGACATTTCCTCCAATACCTGCACCCTATACTGATTGGTGAGTACTTGGACGGGGCACAGAGAACAAACCAAGGTACCCAGAGATAAATACATTTCCTCCAATACTTGTACCCTATACTGATTGGTGAATACTTGGACGGGGAACAGAGAACAAACCAAGGTACCAAGAGATAAGGACATTTCCTCCAATACTTGTACCCTATACTGATTGATGAATACCTGGACGGGCACGGAGAACAAACCAAGGTACCCAGAGGTAAGGACATTTCCTCCAATACTTGTACCCTATACTGATTGGTGAATAGCTGGGCGGGCACGGAGAACAAACCAAGGCATCCAGAGATAAGGACATTTCCTCCAATACTTGTACCCTATACTGACTGTTGAACACCTGGACGGGGCACAGAGTACAAACCAAGGTACCCAGAGATAAGGACATTTCCTCCAATACTTGTACCGTATACTGACTGGTGAACACCTGGACGGGGCACGGAGAACAAACCAAGGTACCCAGAGATAAGGACATTTCCTCCAATACTTGTACCCTATACTGACTGTTGAACACCTGGACGGGGCACGGAGAACAAACCAAGGTACCCAGAGATAAGGACATTTCCTCCAATACTTGTACCCTATACTGACTGGTGAATACCTGGACGGGGCACGGAGTACAAACCAAGGCATCCAGAGATAAGGACATTTCCTCCAATATTTGTACCCTATACTGACTGGTGAACACCTGGACGGGGCACAGAGTACAAACCAAGGCATCCAGAGATAAGGACATTTCCTCCAATACTTGTACCCTATACTGACTGGTGAACACCTGGACGGGGCACAGAGTACAAACCAAGGCATCCAGAGATAAGGACATTTCCTCCAATACTTGTACCCTATACTGACTGGTGAACACCTGGACGGGGCACAGAGTACAAACCAAGGTACCCAGAGATAAGGACATTTCCTCCAATACTTGTACCCTATACTGACTGGTGAACACCTGGACGGGGCACGGAGAACAAACCAAGGCATCCAGAGATAAGGACATTTCCTCCAATACTTGTACCCTATACTGATTGGTGAATACCTGGACGGGCACGGAGAACAAACCAAGGTAGCCAGAGATAAGGACATTTCCTCCAATACCTGCACCCTATACTGATTGGTGAGTACTTGGACGGGGCACAGAGAACAAACCAAGGTACCCAGAGATAAATACATTTCCTCCAATACTTGTACCCTATACTGATTGGTGAATACTTGGACGGGGAACAGAGAACAAACCAAGGTACCAAGAGATAAGGACATTTCCTCCAATACTTGTACCCTATACTGATTGATGAATACCTGGACGGGCACGGAGAACAAACCAAGGTACCCAGAGGTAAGGACATTTCCTCCAATACTTGTACCCTATACTGATTGGTGAATAGCTGGGCGGGCACGGAGAACAAACCAAGGCATCCAGAGATAAGGACATTTCCTCCAATACTTGTACCCTATACTGACTGTTGAACACCTGGACGGGGCACAGAGTACAAACCAAGGTACCCAGAGATAAGGACATTTCCTCCAATACTTGTACCGTATACTGACTGGTGAACACCTGGACGGGGCACGGAGAACAAACCAAGGTACCCAGAGATAAGGACATTTCCTCCAATACTTGTACCCTATACTGACTGTTGAACACCTGGACGGGGCACGGAGAACAAACCAAGGTACCCAGAGATAAGGACATTTCCTCCAATACTTGTACCCTATACTGACTGGTGAATACCTGGACGGGGCACGGAGTACAAACCAAGGCATCCAGAGATAAGGACATTTCCTCCAATATTTGTACCCTATACTGACTGGTGAACACCTGGACGGGGCACAGAGTACAAACCAAGGCATCCAGAGATAAGGACATTTCCTCCAATACTTGTACCCTATACTGACTGGTGAACACCTGGACGGGGCACAGAGTACAAACCAAGGCATCCAGAGATAAGGACATTTCCTCCAATACTTGTACCCTATACTGACTGGTGAACACCTGGACGGGGCACAGAGTACAAACCAAGGTACCCAGAGATAAGGACATTTCCTCCAATACTTGTACCCTATACTGACTGGTGAACACCTGGACGGGGCACGGAGAACAAACCAAGGCATCCAGAGATAAGGACATTTCCTCCAATACTTGTACCCTATACTGACTGGTGAACACCTGGACGGGGCACAGAGTACAAACCAAGGTACCCAGAGATAAGGACATTTCCTCCAATACTTGTACCGTATACTGACTGGTGAACACCTGGACGGGGCATAGAGTACAAACCAAGGTACCCAGAGATAAGGACATTTCCTCCAATACTTGTACCCTATACTGACTGGTGAACACCTGGACGGGGCACAGAGTACAAACCAAGGCATCCAGAGATAAGGACATTTCCTCCAATACTTGTACCGTATACTGACTGGTGAACACCTGGACGGGGCACAGAGTACAAACCAAGGTACCTGGAGGTAAGACAACATTCATCTTTAGTGCCAAGAGGGATGCCTCGCTATCAGGCGCTGGTTTCACAGATCGCTTCTCTCCTGCAGCGGTTTCAATCGCTCGTTAGAGGAAATACATCAGCTATTAGGTAGATTCCCTCCATCAATCAAGTGAGTGAGTGATTTGGATTTAAGGGCCCGTCGACAACTAGGTCATTAGGGCCCGAAGTTCGAAAATAATAACAACCTAATTAGGAAAACCTCACCCCTAAAAAGTTAAAACGTCAAAGTTAAAATAACTAAAACCGAAAGTTAAAAGCACTAAAACGTGAGTTAAAACGGCTAAAAGCTAAAACTGGTAAAAAACTGAACCTTGTAACACTGTTAAAAAACTAAAACCATACTAAAATCCTAATTCCGCCAGGATAAAAAAAAACACCTTACACTTGCTTGCCAAAATCAATCTTGGCAACAAACCGCAGTACTGCACTTACAGCTACTGGGTCGTTGCCTAAAACGGACCACAGTGCAAGGCCCAGGCCTAGGGACTGGCGCTCACGAGTGTATTGCAGACAATCAAGATGCATCAATCAATATTTCATACTATGCTCGTCGGTCATATAATCAACAAGCACCACCTCGCACGTTTAAGGTATCCGGTAAACTAGGAAAAACATAACTTTAGGTCAATCTTTAAGTATTCAATAGCTTAGCTTACGTTGACTGACGTTCATCAAGTTAACACTTTCATGCTTTTGTTTTGTTTTTCCTTTGTTTTTTCCCCAGATGTGAAAGGTGGTTTTATTTAATCCCAAGTAGATATATTTCTCCTAAAACTTAAGATTTTGTCAAAGATCACAAAAGCAACAATAGCGTCTTAATGTATTTTTTAAAAAATCTGATGTGTTGCACTCACATGACTTTTTCTACTCTTGTACTGACCACTCTTACAAGCTCTTATTCCTATATCTTCTTCGTGTTAGTTGAGATAAACGTTTGTACAAATTATCTTATTGCTTATTTCCTTGTAGGTACAAGGGGAATATGAGAATAAGTAGGCTTTGTGCGATAGTAAAATCTTTTATAGCTTTGAGATCCCGTTCTCTTTGCATGGTCAATATATAAAAAAATGAAGAACGATGTTCCACTCCATGGAAGTTTAAAGATTTCCGAAACTGGCACAAATAACAAGGAAATGGTTTACTCTACAAAAAAAATTATTTTGACATAAATTGTGTGCTTTAGCGAGATCTACGTTTTTTGTATAGTAAGGTTTTGTCTATCTCTTACGGTTTAGGAGTTATTCAAAAGTCATCCTGAGTAAACAGGAGTACATAGGCTATATCCAGAAAATTCAAAATATAGATTTTACTTGTCATACAAATATTTTAAACGCATGTAATTTTAATCAAAATCGTAAGAGCCATTTACAAGGAAAATCATAATTTTCGGAAAATGTTACATGTAAAGGGTACCTAGTTTAGGGGGGGGGGGCATTTTCTTCAAAATTTTGGTGTCGCATCCTTGAAAGACTTTAAACCTAAATGCCAACTTTGGTTTTTAACCGCCTTTTCGTTTTTGAGTTATGCTGTCCACAGACTGACAGACACACAGACAGGCAAACACAGACACACGCACACGCACACACACACACACACACGGACCTTTTTCTAAAAATGCCTTTTTTGGATCCGGGGGTCCCAAAATATATATTTCCAGTGAAATCTCGACATCAAATTTTTGGATGAAATACAATACTTCCTTTACTTACCAGTAGAGAAAGTAAAAATGCATCACAGAGGTGCAAAATGTGATAACTAGCCAATTGCAACAGAATTACTTGTTCTTTGACCACAAGGATGGTTGCATTGTCATGAGAGAGTCTTTTACCATTGCAACGTTCCTTTGTCAAATGTCCCAGCAGTAAAGCCTTTCACACTTGGTTCCCAGAACTTGCAATGTCTCAGAGCACACCGTGCTTGTAGCTTTGTCATAGCATCAAAACAAGGCAATTTGTGCAACATTCTATAAATGCATGTGACATTTTGAAGAAAAGCGATGTATGCCCAATGTTTTCCGAGCTCTTTTGTTATTAATAGTTTCATATGCAAGGGAAGCTGCTTTAATCTTCCAGCACAATGCGGAATCACACAGTTTAGATGCAAGTTTCAGCAACTTGCATCACCTGTTCTTACAAAACTTGCTCCACAACAAGAACGTAACGTGTCCTTTGATAGGAGATGATATGAAAGTCTATTGAAATCTACAAAGTACACGAGAAAAACATATTTATCCTAATTATCTATATATATTAATTTATCCAGTGAATGGGATGGAGTTTTCAATAGATATCTCTCTATTTGGCAAATATGTTGCGAGTATAATAAGAGTGTAAATTATAATGACTAATTATTGCACAAAATGTAGACACGTTTTGTTATTTTTGAAATTAACACGCCGTTTATTTCACCAATTCTCCCCATCAAGTCTGCAAAACTGTTACCTGATGTTTTTCATGTTCACAATAAGTAAATTATTGCTAAAATGAACATTGTTACATTGTGTTTGTTGTGCAGTAACAAAGTAAGTTAATGAGTTGTGAAAAAAGAATCTTTGCGATACTGCTAGTCAGTTAAGTATAGGACTTTTGAAATTTGGGGTACTACAGTATATTTATGCGTCTGTATTTACACAGGTTTCTGAAAAATAAATTATTTAGACATTTTAGCAAGATCTACATTTTTTGTGTAATAAGATTTGGTGTATCTCTTACGGTTTACCAGTTAGGCAAAAGTCATCCAGAATAAACAGGACTACATGGGCTATAGCCAGAAAATTCAAAATATACATTTATTTGGAATAAAAAATATCTTAAGCATTATGACATTTTAATCAAAATCGTTAGCCATTTTCGAGAAAATCAAAATTTTGGAACAATTTCCCATGTAGTTTAGGACGGGGCAATTTTTTTCAAATATTTCGTGTCACATCCTTAAAAGATGTTTAACTTAAACACCAACTTTGGTTTTTGACCGACTTTTCGTTTTTGAGTTATGCTGACACACGCATCTTTTTCTAAAAGCTTTTCTTATTTAGAGGGCCTCAAAACATATATTTCCGGTGAAATCACGACATAGAATTTTTGGTTCGAATACAATACTCCCCCTACTTACTATACGTGGTAGAGAAAGTAAGAAAGCATTGTAACGCTTACGAAATCACTTTTTTATATCCTTAGATCCGTTCACATAACTGTGGTCACTTCAGCAATGCACTACAATGCGGGTTTACTTGAAGACACGCGGGCAAGTGCCAAGGAGCCATAGAGATTACAGTAACACTGTATTACTCACGCTCCAAGTCCAACCAAACGACAACAGTGGTTAAAATGTCAGTAAGTGCGTAAATGTGATATTTGTGGCATTAATATGTTGCCACATACTGCAGGGTTTCGTGTTAATTTAATGGAGTACACCTGTTATGCAAGGCTCCGTGCCAAAGTGACACAAGTCAAATGTCCTGGATCATATTAGGCTGTTTACTGATGTCCATGGCCACCGGGACCAGAGCTTTCTCCAAGGACGAAACTAAGATACATAGTTGGCACCCCAGCATCCTCACCGATTCATAAAAATAGGTAGGTACATACATACCTAGCTAGCTCCAGACATGACGCACGGAGCAATACGTCCCCCACAGGTACCATGTACGTACCAGTACAGTGTCACGTGCTGTAGTAAACACCATTCATTCCCGCACACACCATTTTCACCACATTCACATGTACACTTTGGACACCAAATTAATCTCGTTATACACTTTTCTGGTTAAGAAATGTTGATTGGATGCTACTAGTGACCAAATTCGTCGACCTATATATATAGTTAGAATTAAGGGGCGGATTAGCGTGAGGTTCATTTACCTAGTTCCTAGTATAGTCCGTTTATACTGAAGGAGAGAGGGCGAGTACCTGGTATAGTCCGTTTATACTGAAGGAGAGAGGGCGAGTACCTGGTATAGTCCGTTTATACTGAAGGAGAGAGGGCGAGTACCTGGTATAGTCTGTTTATACTGAAGGAGAGAGGGCGAGTACCTGGTATAGTCCGTTTATACTGAAGGAGAGAGGGCGAGTACCTGGTATAGTCTGTTTATACTGAAGGAGAGAGGGCGAGTACCTGGTATAGTCCGTTTATACTGAAGGAGAGAAGGCGAGTACCTGGTATAGTCTGTTTATACTGAAGGAGAGAGGGCGAGTACCTGGTATAGTCTGTTTATACTGAAGGAGAGAGGGCGAGTACCTGGTATAGTCCGTTTATACTGAAGGAGAGAGGGCGAGTACCTGGTATAGTCTGTTTATACTGAAGGAGAGAGGGCGAGTACCTGGTATAGTCCGTTTATACTGAAGGAGAGAGGGCGAGTACCTGGTATAGTCTGTTTATACTGAAGGAGAGAGGGCGAGTACCTGGTATAGTCCGTTTATACTGAAGGAGAGAGGGCGAGTACCTGGTATAGTCTGTTTATACTGAAGGAGAGAGGGCGAGTACCTGGTATAGTCTGTTTATACTGAAGGAGAGAGGGCGAGTACCTGGTATAGTCTGTTTATACTGAAGGAGAGAGGGGGAGTACCTGGTATAGTCTGTTTATACTGAAGGAGAGAGGGCGAGTACCTGGTATAGTCCGTTTATACTGAAGGAGAGAGGGCGAGTACCTGGTATAGTCTGTTTATACTGAAGGAGAGAGGGCGAGTACCTGGTATAGTCCGTTTATACTGAAGGAGAGAGGGCGAGTACCTGGTATAGTCTGTTTATACTGAAGGAGAGAGGGCGAGTACCTGGTATAGTCCGTTTATACTGAAGGAGAGAGGGCGAGTACCTGGTATAGTCTGTTTATACTGAAGGAGAGAGGGCGAGTACCTGGTATAGTCCGTTTATACTGAAGGAGAGAGGGCGAGTACCTGGTATAGTCTGTTTATACTGAAGGAGAGAGGGCGAGTACCTGGTATAGTCCGTTTATACTGAAGGAGAGAGGGCGAGTACCTGGTATAGTCTGTTTATACTGAAGGAGAGAGGGCGAGTACCTGGTATAGTCCGTTTATACTGAAGGAGAGAGGGTGAGTACCTGGTATAGTCTGTTTATACTGAAGGAGAGAGGGTGAGCTCAAGTGTAAACAACGGGCGCATGCCTGCAGTACCTACAGTATCAAAAGAATGCGTAGGTATACACACAGAGACTGTTCATGTTTTATGTCGTTATAGAACACCACCTTTTACAGATATGAGTACGTTAAGCGTCGCGTCTAATCAATAAATGCACGTTTCTCGCTTCTCACTTAAACAAAAGTGCATGCGAGTAATACACGACACGTATCACTGTCTGATTGAAATGTTCCTTACAGGGCTCTTCCGCAACACACATTATTCAAAAGTCAGTGTTTTTTGTAACACATTCTGGAGTTTATCGATCAAATTTGTCCTAACTTCTCCGACTTTTATTTTCTTAATGTTTACACGCACTTTTTCCACTATGCTTGTAGCCCTTGACATGTATAACACAGATTTTTCTTAGGAAGTTATGGTATTGGATAAGCAATAAAAGTTATTTTTATGAAGTTTAAACTACTCAAAAGATCCACTGAAACTAGGGACTCTTTGGAATCTAAAGCATTGTTCACTTTGACGGTATGTTTGTTTACCACAGGGGATACGCTCCCTACATCACTAACTTGAAATCACGGATCACAGTTATAACAGTGAGATTAGTACTGTGTTTTGAGCTATGCCCATAGGAGCAGTTAACTGTACAGAATGATGTTCGGGGCAGCATGACTTGGCTATCGTTGTCTGCCTTCTGGAGTAACGAGAATCATAGCTTTATCGTTAACAGTGAAATAGCTTAGTGCGTTTGGTTGCCTAATCAAACACTGCTTCTAGATCAATCAGCACATAACATCAGCTTGGAACGTTCAGATTTGTTGAAAGCAATTAGGCGCAATTTCTTCTTGTAACCATAGAGCTACAAATATGCCGAGACATATCAGATTCAGCGATTTCAACAACATGTAAACCGAGCAGTAGCTTTGCACAAAGAGCCAGAAAGTGAGAACCTCTCAGCACATGCAGATATCTCCAGTATTTTTAGCAAGAAGGTATCGCGGACACGCTTTGCCACTCGAGATATTTCCACTGTGCCAACATTCAAGTGCAGACAGAGTTCCAGCACGTATAAACATTATAAATATAGCAGCGATTGTGTGCCGGCATCTTTGTTTACGTCTTCACAGGAAACCCAACAACAAGCAATCGACTGTCTAAGACTTTGATTAGGTTTTGTTCTACTTCTGAACAGCAGTCCATCAAGTAAGAACTGTCTGATAAGAAAACGTCCAATGTGCATATTGAGCCTTTGTAGGATATTTAATATTAGCTGCAGACATAAAGTATGAACTGTACCATAATGATAACGTATCTTTATCAGATTTCTTTCACTACCTTCGAAGGTTTGACACATACACATTCTTCCTAATGACACGTTATGGGATCATATTGGACATTTGCCCTTTTTCACTTAGTTCTTCTGCAGCCCGACGTTGTCTTATATGCTTATTTTCTTGCGTTACTTCAACAGTTAACTTAAATGGCCAATTGTTTCAATGCCATACAGTTCTACTGCTAGCCGCCGAGTGATTCCAGATTCTAAACTTTAGGTATAGGCGTTTACACTTCACACTAATTCGTACTGTGATTCATCCTAGTGCAAGAGACGGGGACAAGGGAGGGACACAAACTTAAACAAGCTACAGTTTCTTCCCTTGTTTGTTACGGCATATTCCAGACCAATGATGCATAAATCTGCTAGCGTAATAAATCATCAAACAATGTACATACTGTCCCACTCGCACTAGAACTTATCCAATCTAATGCGTTAATATTTTAGTTTGCAAATACTCTGTTGTTTACGACAATTAGATAACCACCTTGGATTAACATGCTATGCAACATTACGCGTTTAGATGGTATGCATTGGCTTTCATAATACACTTCCCCTCCATGATATTTCAACGTTACTAGCATTTCAATGTAATTCCCAATTCATTAAAGCCTTCAACACTTCTATTCTTTCTTTCGCTTTATGGGAGGATGCGATACATGGCTTCCAATAATAATAATAATAATAATAATAATAATAATAATAATAATAATAATAATAATAATAATAATAATAATAATAATAATAATAATAATAATAATAATAATAATAGTAATAATAGTAATAACAGTAATAACAGTAATAGTAATAGTAATAATAATAATAAATAATAATAAATAATAATAAATAATAAATAATACTAATAATAATAAATAGTAATAATAATTAATAGTAATAATAATAGTAACAGTATTAATAGTAATAATAATAATAATAATAATAATAATAATAATAATCATAATAATCATAATAATCATAATAATCATACTAATCATAATAATCATAATCATAATAATGATAATAATAATAATAATAATAATAATAATAATAATAATAATAATAATAATAATAATAATAATAATAATAATAATCATAATAATAATAATAATAATAATAATCATAATAATCATAATAATCATAATAATCACAATAATCATAATAATCATAATAATCACAATAATCATAATAATCATAATAATCATAATCATAATAATCATAATCATAATCATAATAATAATAATAATAATAATAATAATAATAATAATAATAATAATAATAATAATAATAATAATAATAATAATACTAATACTAATACTAATACTAATACTAATAATAATAATAATAATAATAATAATAATAATAATAATAATAATAATAAAGAATAATAATATTGTAAACAAGTTATTGCTACTCAACACTGGCCCACTGATGCCAAGGTCGTGGCCGGGCTCACTAAAGGCCTAACTTTAAATGACATGACACGTAAATGGCTCCTTCGGGACGAAATTCCAGCATACTGGAGGCGATGATAGGATCCTGGCAACTGACAGCGTCGTTTACAAACAAAAACTCATTTTCTCTGATCGGTAAACTGTATTCTGTACATGCACATGAACCACCGAGGATAAGTTTGCCTCAAAATGTCATTCCTTTTATATGTATCATTTACATGTTTTACACACGCAAATATATCCAATCAACTTGACAGTGTTTCATATTTACAGCTGTTTAATTAATTTAGGTACCTACAAATAATTGATTTTTATTCTCGTAATCTAATATGCATTGAGGACAGTGTCTAAATGCATAGCTTAAGATAAAGCGGAATAGGAAAGAAATTACTTCATCTTCATCTTCACCTTGCAGGGCTACACAAACAAGACAAAAAAAGTTCACTGTTTACATTTCTCATCAATATTCTGGTCACATGCCCGATTCTGGAATACCAGGCTTTCCTCTACCACGTAAAACAATTTCAAGCTCTAAAAGCATATTTTTGTATTAACATCTTAGTCATGAAAGTTACTCGTCTAGTTCTAGAACACCAAGATGTAACTCACATTTTCCTGAAATAACTACAAGCATCCAACAACGATGGCTACGCAATATAGATTACCGTTCATTGCTGAGCTTATGGGGCTTGTTTAGCAAGATGAAGCATGGTGTGTACACTCTTCATCGATAATGGTTACCTTTGTGAGACTGTGGGAAGCATGGTGTGTGTACACCCTTGCTCGATAATGGTTACCTTTGTGAGACTGTGGGAAGCATGGTGTGTACACTCTTCATCGATAATGGTTACCTTTGTGAGACTGTGGGAAGCATGGTGTGTGTACACCCTTGCTCGATAATGGTTACCTTTGTGAGACTGTGGGAAGCATGGTGTGTGTACACCCTTGCTCGATAATGGTTACCTTTGTGAGACTGTGGGAAGCATGGTGTGTGTACACTCTTCATCGATAATGGTTACCTTTGTGAGACTGTGGGAAGCATGGTGTGTGTACACCCTTGCTCGATAATGGTTACCTTTGTGAGACTGTGGGAAGCATGGTGTGTGTACACCCTTGCTCGATAATGGTTACCTTTGTGAGATTGTGGGAAGCATGGTGTGTGTACACCCTTGCTCGATAATGGTTACCTTTGTGAGACTGTGGGAAGCATGGTGTGTGTACACCCTTGCTCGATAATGGTTACCTTTGTGAGACTGTGGGAAGCATGGTGTGTGTACACTCTTGCTCGATAATGGTTACCTTTGTGAGACTATGGGAAGCATGGTGTGTGTGTGTGTGTGTGTGTGTGTGTGTGTGTGTGTGTGTGTACACCCTTGCTCGATAATGGTTACCTTTGTGAGATTGTGGGAAGCATGGTGTGTACACCCTTGCTCGATAATGGTTAACTTTGTGAGATTGTGGGAAGCATGGTGTGTGTGTGTGTGTGTGTGTGTGTGTGTGTGTGTGTGTGTGTGTGTGTGTGTGTGTGTGTACACCCTTGCTCGATAATGGTTACCTTTGTGAGACTATGGGAAGCATGGTGTGTGTGTGTACATCCTTGCTCGATAATGGTTACCTTTGTGAGACTATGGGAAGCATGGTGTGTGTACATCCTTGCTCGATAATGGTTACCTTTGTGAGACTATGGGAAGCATGGTGTGTGTGTACACCCTTGCTCGATAATGGTTACCTTTGTGAGACTATGGGAAGCATGGTGTGTGTGTGTGTGTGTGTGTGTGTGTGTACACCCTTGCTCGATAATGGTTACTTTTGTGAGACTGCAGGAAGCATGGTGTGTGTGTGTGTGTGTGAGTGTGTGTGTGTGTGTGTGTGTGTGTGTGTGTGTGTGTGTGTGTGTGTGTGTGTGTGTGTGTGTACACACTTGCTCGATAACGGTTACCTTTGTGAGACTATGGGAAGCATGGTGTGTGTACACCCTTGCTCGATAATGGTTACTTTTGTGAGACTGCAGGAAGCATGGTGTGTGTACACACTTGCTCGATAATGGTTACTTTTGTGAGACTGTGGGAAGCATGGTGTGTGTACACCCTTGCTCGATAATGGTTACTTTTGTGAGACTGCAGGAAGCATGGTGTGTGTACACACTTGCTCGATAATGGTTACCTTTGTGAGACTGCAGGAAGTAACAGCTGAGGAAGGTGAGCGGCACAAAGTCGAGGTGCGGAGGCTGTTCTTCAACTAGGGGCGCACTGGGTACACACGCGTAATACACAGGTTTCTCTTCGTGGTCTACCTCGCTGAGACTCACGCTCTTCAGGAAGGCTCGGTACAGGCCACTAAACTCAGTCCACGTGGCTTCTGGCGGCTCCTGCTTCTCGCGCCAACCAAACATCTCTCCTCCAACTGTAACAACCTCACCACCTCATCTCGCTCGGCCGACTGGTCCAGGCAGGATCCCTCCCGATCCAGCATCCCGCTCCTCCACCCACTCCCGCACCGACAGATTTATGACAAGGCGATCGGGAGCAAGCATTCCTCCTGACTCACCAGCCAACCCTCTCCCTCCCCCCTTTTTTTTATCAGGTTTCTTTAACAACAGCGACATTTTAATATGGCACTTGAATCATTTCGTCCATCGCGCCAGCATTGCAACGAGGTGATGAAGTTACGTCCAAAGAAGGCCATTTCCCTTTCTGGGAGACTGAACCTCAACATTGTGGAGAGGAACAGCATTTCTGTTAATGCTTTGTGTTTGTTCGGGTGAGCACACTCGGGGTGTTACAAACATGACTTAGTCACAATTTAATGTTTACGTCACGTTGCCATATCTCTCTTGAAAATTAAACTTTGCATGACATTTTAACATTAAATTATGACTAAATTCATTCGTATTAAGGTAGAAATGCATTACAGTATTGTTTACATAATCTTTGCGCGATAGTTAGTGAACGAATAAACCACTTATACCCATTCATCAAGAAGCTAGATGGCTCCAAATAAGTGACACAAACCATTTTTTTTTGGAGAAACGGCTCTTTATTGACAATAACTGTATTTGACATATTTGTTACACTCATCACGCAGAACCCCTGGTTAACCTACATATGACCGAAGCAGCACCTTCCACCCTGTATAGTATATGGAATAGCTGGCAAACTTGTTAGGATATGACAAAGGCGATCGTTTAGGGAAAACAGACTCACCCTTGTGCAGATATTACATAGTTTTAAAAAAATCTATGTATGCTAACCAGTGTTGCCATTCTTGTTGGAGCCAAAGAAGTAGACGCGAACCGGATAAAAGAAGAGAAAAAAGTAGAATTTCGAATGCATTGCAACAGGAACGAACCATGGCCCTCCTTCGTCCGTATATATGAGAACGCGAAACTTGTGAGTAATATTATTTATTTAGAGATTATTTATCACAGTTTGAACAAAGACATTTTTGTGTCCTTCGCCCCCCCCCCCTCCCACCACCCGGCGCAGGTTGCCACCTGCCTCCGCTCTTAGATCAGTCACAGCATTGGAACAAGCATTATGATGCTTGAATGTCAACACTAAAACGTAAATATAGGCCTGAAAATATAAAATAACTTGTTTTTAAACACTCACCAATGCAAGTTGATGGCATCCAGCGCACCAAAGTAGGCTCCTCTAGTCCTGTTTTACCTACAGCACATGACTTGCAATATGCAAACGAATCTCCTTTTTTACTTTTCAATAACTACCCCTTTAAACTACGGGATTGTTCCCATTCGGGTTTGTAAGTTTGTGAGTACTTAGCCTTTTTTCTTGGTCCCTCACTAAACACTTGACCTACATTTAGCACAACGAAAACCACTACTGTGTGCACTGTGAAACGCACTGCGAAAGACGCACGTATTTATAACAAACTGAGGTGGGGTGAGAAGCTACTGAAGGGATGAAGCTCTTAGTCAGTAGCGATAAATCATAGGACTGATAAGGTGTTAAGGCGTAGAGGCATTACGCAGTAGTTTAATCTTACCCTGTGTTTCTCATAAGAGGCTGAGGAAAAGGGACTTCACCGTAATAATGAGCAGGACTGCACTAGTTATCAGTTAGGAAATTATTAATTGCCTTTAAAAAAGGATAAAATTCAGTAAATTTTCATGTATTTTTAAAAAAGGAGATTTTGTATTTTTGTAATGAACCGAAAGTAGAAAAGCAGACGTGCAAAAATGAAATCTCCTTCCAAAAAAGTAGATCTGGCAACAGTGACGCTAACTACGGGTTAGTAATTAGGTAAGTGTGTTGTCCATAGACTTCACGAACAATGAACGAAGCTAATCATATACACATTAACCAAGAACTCTTCATTTTCGAGAAATACCTTTCACCAATTTTGTTAAAAGCAAGGAATTAACGTATAGGTATTTTGTGTTTTATGCATGATTTGCAGAGTTTTAAACTCTGATATTTCGCGAGGCTTATTTCGCTTATTTGCCTGTAATTCATGACGTTCACCAACATGGCTAAAACTTGCGATACAATCGCGAAACAGGTGAGCAGCATTGGTAAACAACAAGTTTGTAGTTTAGTATTCATTGTTGATTATGCGCATCGCTTGTTACTATCAATACATTCGTATCATTAACAAAAGGTGAGTAGTGCGATATTACACACAATTTTGGCATTACATTGTGTCTGACAACTCTGACCAACAGAACTAATACCTGCTTATTTAAGGTATACGTTGGTACAAGACATTTTCGCCATTTCTCACGGCAAATCTTTATTTAATTCTGTTTCTTACAGTTTTCCAGGACTTTTAAACAGCAGGAAGATGTTCCTGTGTTTGCTTTATTACATGAATCTCAGTGTGACAAATGAAGCGAGCCCTTGGTATATCTATACTGACATAAAACTTTCCTTGTTCGACTTACAGGCAATATCACTTTTTAAACCGATTTTTCTAATGAACCGATGTTATCTTGCTGAACATAAGAATTGCGCTAGGCAACGCGCGACAATGTCGTCTAAGGAAAAAGGCAGTTTCCAGACAGCTAAAGAGGCTTCGAGTGCCGGTTTGTTACGTTAAGCTTCACGAGACGTCGATTTCCAGAGAAATCACCGGTACCTAATTCTTTGCTATATAAGCGAGTTGGCACGGACAGAGAAGGCAGTTTTTGACGAGTTAGCCAGTAAGTGAATATAATGGTCAGTATGACCTGTAGATAGTTGAGCAGTATTTGTTACGATAGAACAGAACAGCTCTGAGTTGCGAACTCACGAGTTGTGAATTGTGATTCAGTTTTAAGGGAAATCGTGACAAATTACCTCGACTTGTTATTTGTCACAATATGTTTCCCAACAGGCCTAGCCTTTTTGGCATGTTGAAACTCTAGCGGTAATCTTTCTCAGAAAACGCGAGTCGTTAACATCAAACACGTTTCTTACTCCACCTTCTCGTGAGAGGAACACAGCAGTTAATGTAGATAGTACATCGATGTATATCATCGTGAGCTGCCATGTGCTACCGTTCCCCTTTCCCCTCCAGAGAGCGAATGTCTTTTGTTTCATCTATGGACACCAACACCTTTTCGTAGCGTAGCACATGTGTAGTACATATGTGATGGTAAGAGTTGCGTTTCGCTATGTTTATATTTTCACTTCTCTCGAGCAGATATGGGCATTCTCAAACTAGAAACAATCTTGGAAAATCTTCTTGTTGAATCCCTTGACTCCAATGTTCACAAAGCCTCAATCCTACATTTAGCCCCTGAAGCCATCAAGTAGTCTCAGTAGGAAGACAAAAGCATTCAGTTCCACTCCCCCCCCCAAAAAAAAAAGGGGGAAAGAAAGGAAAACAATCATTTCCGGAATCAAACACCATGTTGTTTTCACACAAATAAACAGAAGCTCTCGAAGGCGGAGATGAAGACTTGGGCATAAACAGTTTCCCTCAGTTATTTTGTGGACTGCCTATGCTGTTCTCCCCAAGTTTATAGTTCAATAAACATAAAACGTCTCATTTTATCGACCAGAAGGCGGCAACTCCACATAAAACGTACGCATAATTTTATGTGCAGAATTTTATGTTCCTTGCACACTCGCTGTTCGCACATAAATCGCTCTGCTCATTCCTCAACAGCATCATGCGGAACCTTGCGCTTTTTCTTCTAATGCCCAAACTGCACGGCATTCCATTACAACAGCTAACAAAGACTCCGGTTTCTTGAATGCTTTCAGTAAAGTATGGAAAATCTTCCTGCTCTCGTTTGGAGGGCAGCTCAAAGGAAGAATTCTACAAGGTCAGTTACACATGGGTCGGTAAAGGTAGATACTGCAGGCCTTTGACGAGAACACGTCTGAGGGGTGTTCTGCTCTCTGGAGGGGCAAGGGGGAACAGTACACATGGCCGCTCACGATCATGTCATAAATAGATCTACTCGTACTATCTGCATTAACTACTGTGTTCCTTTCAAGAGAATGTGGCTGTGAGGAATCTGTTTGACATCAACAGCTCCAGCGCGATCTGTACAACGTATCCCAGCATTGCTGACGCAAGAGCCTATGTTTCCTAAGACGACTAAGCCGTAACTCTCTCACAAAGCACTATACATTAGGGAAATGTTGACAACTTGTATTCTACAGGGATCCTAAATGTTACAGCTCTGCACACATTTGCTCAGGCCAGCATTAATGTATTGACAATATATGTACCTACTGGCTATGTTCCAAGTGTTCTCGTCTTCTTGAAAGCTGCCTTTGTTTATCCTCACCATATCTTGTGTTAATGTTCAATTGCATGAACGAAAACGTATTTGATACATCAGAGTCAATCAAGTTCAATTTTATGAGTTAATAAAATCACACAGTATCACATCCACTATAGGCAAGAGCAAACTCATTAAGTGTAACACGAGATGGCCGACCTGCAAACTAAACTCATTAACTACCATACCTACTATAGTTCGATCGCATTGACAATGCATTGGGTTTTCAAGGACTTGTCTGACTGAGAATGGGCCATTGCTTTTCTTGGAGACCGCTACCTTACGAACCGCAAAGGCAGGATACTTCTCAACAACATGCTAAATGTTTGATATAAGCTACTATGTCTTCTAGATGGTGTAATTAACAAGGTTAGTGTTCACCTGACGGAATCTGCGAGTACTATATTAAGCGAATGCCTCTAAAGTCATTGGGAAGTATCCCTTATTAAACATGATTTCTTTTTAACTGGTCGCACTACTTCAAAGGTACCTACTGCTTTTATTGATTGCATGTCCTATATGATGCAGTATTTGTTTCCTAATCTATGAAATCTAAGTTGGACGCTTACTTTCTGTTGTGAGAACAGAAGATTTACATATTTATTTCTCGTGGAAATGTAGAGACTTTGGTTAAGTGGCTGTAACTGTCAAAAGTGCAATACTGCATCTGGCAGTGGAGACGGGGGCAAATGAAAACATTAAACCCACACACGGCCTTGGTCGGCTCTCTCGCGACCCTGTGGTGATCACACGGCTGGTTAAAAATCGCAGTCACCTCCTACACCAGCAGGGTGACGACCTGATCATACCTCAGCGGTTGGGCCAATTTCAACACTCCACACCGTCAACCTACACTAGTATTACACAAGGTGGATTTAGTCCCAACGATCAGGAAATTGTAGTCATGGATTTTTAAAGCACCTGTTATCAAGAAATCCACCATTCTCAGTTACGAAGCAACACTTTGCAATTAAATTTAAGGATTATTGGTGGAGGGTATTCAGATAATTGCTTTTGTGGAAACTGTTCAAGGGACTTAAAAAATCATAATAACCATTACAAGTTTGACCCAAAATACAGAAACCCAAACCGTATAACAAGTAAAACTTCTTCCTCCCTTTTCAAACTGACTATATGAATTCATTGATTTACTGCACTGTCATTACGACACGTACTGGAACATGTGTACATCGAGTGCACATAATGCACTGTTCAACTGCTAGAACATTATCTACACATAGACCACTCCAGTGAACGTCGAATGTAGCTTAAGTTGAGGACGCATTTTTCATCATGTGCACACAGCTTACATTCCTATGGTGTTGCATGTGATAAATGACTACTACACAGTGCAACATGTGACGACTGACATACCTGTTACGTGGCCACCGGTTGTAGGTAATGGGATGTTATCTAGCTGAACAGGGCGATACTGATGGCTGCTGGTGCTGCTGCTTCTGGTGCTCTGTCGGGACTCCTTGACAGTTGTTTGCTTTACGTACTCCTCCGAGCCCGCCTGAAAACGAGAACAACCTTCAGGCACCTATAGCTGACACTTTACTCAACAATCAACTTAATTAGGTACGTTAGTATCCCTTGTCAACTGTCTTGCAATGCATCTCTACTTTGCATCAAGTGTTTGATGTTCTAGAGTTCGGCTAAAGAAAGAAGCAGGAAGAAAGCCAACATTTTAGGAAAATAAAACAATTGAGTAAAATATTTGGTTACGCTGCATTGTAAAAAATAATGTGTTACCAAAACGAAAAACTTCAAAAGAAACGATGTTGACAACGTATTCCAAAGATGTAAAATATTAAAAATTGATTGGAAGAAACAACTTTATTAAGTCAATTCTCCCCTCAATTTAACAGCCTGGTCCCTGTGTCACGTTTGGTTTACAAAGAAACCATATCATCAATATTTCAAATACTATGCAAGTGCTTCAAGAAATAACTATGTACAAGCGAATTCTATGGAATCCTAGAAAGCACAATTACGAGCAGATCTTGCTAATACGTCACTATGCGTTTTATCTGTAACGTGTGCGACGTAGTTTTGGATCCAACATGAAATGTTTTAACACCAACCTGACACTGAAAATTTAGTTAATTTTAGTGCTTAGGCAGCTAGCACCAGAGATTTCCGAGAAATAAAATACAACAATTCTGAGTGGTGTAAATAATGTTCCGTTTTTCCACAATAAATGCACAGGCTACTATTGTAATAGAATGGCGAGGAAATCTGCAGCACCACATAAGGTCATATTATGTCTGTTCTCAGTTATTACTTAGGACTCACTTTAACTAACATACTGTTCCAGTAACCATTCGCTTTTATCATGATCTTTTCAAAATTAATATCAATATTATTAGGAGCAAATGGTGTTAGCTAATAAAGAATAAGAAGAGAATGATGATATACCGCTGTTAATGAAGGCTACAAAATAGTTATTTACAAATGTATAGGTTTCTAATTTCGTCGCATATTGGATTTGCCTCTACGCCTATACTTTCATATCTCCCATTTCTCTTTGGAACTAATTGAAATTACAATAATAATAATTACAATAATAATTACAACAATAATAATTACAATAATAATTACAACAATAATAATTACAATAATTACAATAATAATAATTACAATAATAACAATAATAATTACAATTACAATAATAATAATAATAATAATAATAATAATAATAATAATAATAATAATAATAATAATAATAATTACAATAATAATAATAATTACAATAATAATAATAATTACAATAATAATAATAATTACAATAATAATAATAATTACAATAATAATAACAATAATAACAACAATAACAATAATAATAACAATAACAATAACAATAACAATAACAATAACAATAACAATAACAATAACAATAACAATAACAATAACAATAACAATAACAATAACAATAACAATAACAATAACAATAACAATAACAATAACAATAACAATAACAATAACAATAACAATAACAATAACAATAACAATAACAATAACAATAACAATAACAATAACAATAACAATAACAATAACAATAACAATAACAATAACAATAACAATAACAATAACAATAACAATAACAATAACAACAACAACAACAACAACAACAACAACAACAACAACAATAACAATAACAATAACAATAACAATAACAATAACAATAATAATAATAATAATAATAATAATAATAATAATAATAATAATAATAATAATAATAATTAGCAATTCCGCGTGTGACTGACATTTACACTACATTTTCTTCTTAAAATGTCTGTCTAATGGTCAATATAGGTGTAAAATGTTATTTTAACGACATATGATGACAGAGAATACATCGGCGGTTGTGATAGGGAATATAAAAACCTTAAAAGGTGAAACAATTATTTAATAATGAGCGTTAAACTTTTCGTGACTAACTGACCTACAGTTGACAAAAATGTCATATGTGGCATATCATCTCTGTCCATTCCTTTTACAGCATTTAAGTATAACCCTTAAAACTGACGGTACCCATCTCCAGGACGTGGGGGTAAACGGTCTGCCTCAAATTCAAGAGGTCCGGGGTTCCAATCTGGATTAAGGTGAATTATCCGGATAAGGGTTTACGTTACCCTGAGAAGACTAGTGTGGAGTAACTCTCAGCTCTAGGAGCCCCGGGCCCATACCGTCCGATGTGACCTACCCAGTTCAACTTGAAGCAAGCCATTTTCCATTTTCGCACATTGTAGCTATATTTTCCTGCTTGTGTAACTCCAGCGGCATGTTATGTACATTTGGTAGCTTAAGTCTTGCTCTTCAGTAAAACTATCGATATTTAATTTTCACAACTTTAAACAAGCTTATGCTCTTCACAGCGCTTTGAAGTATATGTATTACACAATCTTTGACATTTTAACTATTTTCGTTGCTATAAATCAAATACTCAGACGTTTTAGACTTCAACAAGTCTCTAAATATAAAACGCTTATTTCTTTGTATACACGTTGGTATACTATAACTTCCCCGGCCTTACTTTACGTTGCAATGTAAACAAAGTGCAAACTTGTATTCCTCCGTGGGCCTCTCTGATTGGAGCGACCTAACATGTGCGTTATGTCAACTGTGATCACCACGCGAGTAGTTATGGCTTTTCTACTCTGTATAGAATAGAAATGGCACTGTCATCTAGTGGCTTTGGTTATAGTCCTAGAAGGAAGTCCAAGAGCGGAATATTCTATACTCTTGCGTAAAATAAAGAACAATTCTGGTGTTGGCCATTTCCCACAACACTTTGTAAATACGTGTAGAAGAATTTGCTTTTCACCACTTCCTAATGATTTCCCTTGGTAATGTTTTAGGTACTTCAGACAGATGCCATTTTGAACAAACTGTATGTTGTGTTGCTTCACTTCCTTCTACTGCTGCGTGCGCATGCGTCTCGTATCACAGTTAAATAAGCTAATAATAAGCAGTTTACATATTCATGTATTCCATTTATTCTTATTAGAAGGTTTTTAAACTGCGCAAATAATTCTTGTAGTTATTTTAAATTTAACTCTATTTTTCCTGTTAGTTAAAGGATTATAGTTTGGTTCGCGTCTACTCACAATGAAGTTGTGCAGTTTGATCAACCAATGATCAAACAGGTGCATTTGTTTCCATTACAACCTAAAGTAAGGCCAGGCCGGGGAAGATATAGGATATCAAATTCATTCAATATGTATATTTGCATGCATTTACTTCTATACCTCTGCGGTCAGCTCCTTATTCGAAACCGTTTCCAAAATAATCGACTTTTGCAACATATTTCCTTTTAGAGTTTTATTTGAAGAAGTGCAATTTATACACACGTGTAATTGAATAAGAATATTGCACATGAAACTAAAGACTTCTTTTGGCGAAGATGTATTCTCTAAAATGGAGAGACTGGAACAACATTTCCAGATTTGTATGCTAAAGTGCAGCTACTTTTAGAAGCTTGGGAGATGTCACGTGACTTGTGGCACTATGTCACGTACGTCTGACAGAGGCACGTGTGTAGCCTCCATGCATCAACTCGAGCTATTGTCATTCTGGCACGCTACTCGACCTTTTAATTGCTATTCTCTTTCATTTTATGTTACTTTTTTCCCCCTCCAAACTCTGCCACTACGGCTTTTGTGTTGTCTGCGGGTTGATTGATTGTTTGCCAACTTTACATTCTGTTCATTCATCCATTCACAGTTCTCTAGGACCGAGTATCCGAGTTTCTTGGCAAGGGTGCCACCTTCCAGCTCCCATTCATGTTCCTTCTAAATGCTTTACTAATGAGCTGGACAGCTCATTCACCACGCAGGAAGAGAACAATTGGCCAGTATTACAACCGGAACATCTTGATACCGGGCGAGAAACTTGGCCTTCCTCGCCAGAAGGAACAATAAGTTCTCAGTTCGTCGCTCAGCTACAACTGTGCTATTCTCCAAGTTTCTGCTCAACTAATTCGTCAGCATATGACGGAAGGTGTTCCTGTTTCGCCCCCTCTAGCTCAAATGAGATGTCATGTGACAACGGAGGATGACTGTTACTACACTAAAATACACTTTTCACCAACAGAAATGTAGGGAAGGGTTTTTAATTTGCTTCAAACTAGAGAGATGATGGCGATTTCATTTTATCACGTAAAATAACTGACGCAGAGAAAGACAAATTGTAGCTAATGCCATGCACTCCGTTCACATACCAGGGCTATTTGTTTTAACCTTTGATGATGGATTTATTGACAAAAGTTCACCATATCCACAATCTTTTCAACATAATCGTCATGAAGATGAAACCTTTGTCATGCCATCCACCAGCATTCAAATGCCCTCTGCAAAAGCACTTGACGCCTGTGTCTTGAGTCAGCTCTGCACGGTGTCCTTGAGATCATTGAGGTGAAAATGCTGCCCTCCAAATAGTTATGTATTTGTGGGTAAAGAGGGAAGGTGGTCAAACACTTCCGTTCCTGATCATCTTCATAATGAACATTTGTTCGGCCACTTCTAAATTTCTTGCACCACGCCATCACTCACAACGTTCTCATTGCACTTGGTGTGGGATCCTATGTAAATGGAGATCCTTAAGTGTCCTCAGCCAAGTTTTAACTGAGCATTTCACCTTGGCAATGATGCTGATAGTGCCGAGAAGACAACCAATCACACCATACGATCTCCCGTCTCCTATCACTACTTGGGCCACCTGTAAGCGCTATCGGAGGTTGAAAAAGATAGCCCTCGTTCTTCTGTTGCAAATGGCATTTTGTGACTTTTCGCATCGCTGAATTCCCTCCATCCACTGATATTCTAAATAACATGTCATATGACATTGAAGTTTTAAATGGGGCTGGTCTCGTAACTCGCTATGTGGACCACCTGCCTGTCTGCAGAGCACTACGAAAGCTGCCGGGTTCGATTCCGGCTTGGGGTAGAGATTTTTCTCTAGCCAAGATTACTCCCTGTCCTATCCAGAGTCTGGAAGTGAAAATATATGTAATCTAACGTACAAAACCCTAAGTAATTAAATGACAACTGTACGTGAATTAACATCATTGCGGATATGGTAAGATGTTTCAAAGGCCACCGATTGACTATTGCAGGTAAAGGAACAGAAAGATAGTTTGAAATAAGAGCACTGCAATACCCAAATCGTATCACGAACGTTAAATAACAGGCTTTCTGTATGTGCTTGAGCAAGCAGGCTGGTTGGAATTAAAGGTACGGTCGCTTAATTGAAACATTTACTGAACATGGGCAAGCGACTAATTTTTAATTGTTGATATTGTTGAAAATTCATATAGTGGGGGCAAAAAGCTATAATAATTTAATAATTTTGAGAAGGCTAGATTGATATCAGTGAGTCTTTAACGAAGATAACAGCTCAGAAAGATATTTGTTGTGAAGCGAATCTGACGGACCTTGTAAATAATCCGACTGAAAATATTTTAACCGCCAATGAACTTCCAATCTTTTGTTCCATAACTTAGTTCACTCCGGAAGTGTTCTAGAAAAAAAATTTCATATCTAATGATGACGTCATATATAACGCTCTATAAAATGGGCGAATGCCACATAACCAATGGCACCTGCAATGTGATGGCTTTTATCATCATCATCATCATCATCATCATGATTATTATTTAGTTGTTAAGGAGTGCCTAGGTGAAAACATTCAGTGGAGAAGTTTACTGGCAGCAGTTTCCTCTAAGAATTAGTATTCTATATTCGAAGGGAAATTAGAGCAATTTGTAAACCTTTTAGTGTCACATGGACTGCCATATGGTCTTTGAATGAAGTGCCAAATGACTTGATGCTCCATCTAAAATTTGGCCCATTGAACATTATATTAGTAATAATATTCAGCTCGTTCAATTCCTCGTTCCAAAGCATTCCTGTGAAAACCAAGTGGTAATAATATATTACTACGCTATCAAGACAACTTTGCTACCTTTAGTCTGTTTTTTTTTTTTTTTTTTTTTTTTTTTTTTTTTTTAAATCAACCCCAATGTAAATGAAAGCATACTACTGAAATATTTATAGCAGAGCGGTTGACAAGCATTCTAGGATTGTTGCGGTGCAGCGATACAATACATTAATCAGCAAGTTGCTTTACAGAAGTGAAATTGAAAATCACGTTCATATTTCTTAATTAACAAGGTTTGTATTATCCCGATTATTGTGAAATTAAGTTATATTAAAGTACGTGAAATTACATGGAAATTTTGGACCGGAAAGAAAAGGACAAATCATGTTAAACATTCTCAATCACATATAGAATGCATCATCGAGGCAACGTTAACTGGATGATGTAGTAGCAAGATGCTGGATGCTGTGTCCCGAAAAAGATTGAAGAGGGAAATGGGTTGTGCAGGGCCGGATGGGGTCCACCTGGCTCTTGTGAATGAACTCCAATAATAGACATTTGAGGCGGTCGGCCCAGTCCAAGTGCCTGCCAAGAACCGCAGCTTGTGTTACATCCTGTGAGCTCCCTATGTACGTATGATAAATGCCACGTTCCAGTGCCAAATAAACTTATTTTTAAGCAAAAATTCCGTCTAAAAAGTGACAAATTCCTCGCACCTAAGCGCAAAAGCGGGAGTTAAGCTTTGCACTGGCTTGCTTTCATCCAACAGGATTCACATGTTTCTGCATTTCAAACTGTTTTAATATGAACTTATTCCCCTTACTTTCCACAGAAAATGTCACCCTAGAGCATTTTGCCTAAACCAAGATAGGGCGTTTTGTAGCCAATACAACAAATGTAGGTGTGAACCAATAGGACGGACAGAATCTCAAGTTCCGAGGTACTGTAGGCCTCGTGGCACATGATCATCTACTATCTGCATTAACCACGAGGATGTACTTGAGATCAACAATTCTAGGGCCATCCACACCTGGTATCCCAACATTGATAGCTCAAGGATCTATATTTTCTAACAGGCCTAAGCTTTGTTGATGTTGAAACTCTAGCTGTAATGTTTCTCAGAAAAGGGTGGAGTTGTTGATGTCAAAGAGCCACATTCTAGTGAGAGGAACGGAACGAAACGGAACGGAACACAGCAGTTAAATTTGTCACACCGGCTGATCGCTTATCCGTGGGAGTTGGTCGTTTTCAGAGAAATACTTCCCCCACAATGTTGTGCATTTCTGTGTGAATCATGATGACATACTTACTAGGCTCAGTAAGCTTGTTTCAGCTCTAGCACCAACTATAACACTGTCACCAAGACTTTGGCGAGAATCATGGTTTCGACACTGGAAAGCATTGTACTACTTTTTTCCGCAGAAATCGGTCCAAATAAATTCAGATAAAAGCATTTCAAATATATTTCCACAAACTAAAATATATCAAACATGGCGAGATGAACGAGTTACCCAATTTTCTATGAAAGCGATCGATAAATGACTACATCGTTGTCAGTCATACATTTTTCGTCTCCCTTGTTTCAATGTGCAATCGGAGTTAGGAGTAATGGATTCCATTGCTAATGGTTTACTATAAATGACTATCCTCAATACCCAAGGAACATCTAGCTAGATATTTGGCATCTTTGTGGGCACAGTTGGGCAGTTTCCCTGCACTTCACATACATTTTATTGCTAATGAGAAACTGTCGCAAGTAATGCACATGCAACCGTTTAGAGGGGAATCACATTGAAACACTTCTGCCGTTTTGACAATACATATTATGTGACCAATTAATTTAAATGCTCTGCAGGAGTGTACATTGAAAATAACTTGTCATTTGGACTCTTTGCTACTTTTAAAGCAAAATATTGATTTCTTCCAGCTACAACTTTCACCAAATTCATTATTCCCTTCAACACTACAGAGGAAGCTGCAACTCTATAGCTTTTAAATACTTAATTATTTTAGAAGTTTTACTTTACGGAGACCCTGATGCTCTTGGTATGGTTATTTTAGCCATGTCTTCCGTTCAGATCACTGTTTAAAATATAGTCAAAGACGTTCTTAATAAGCGCCTAAAAGTGGTGTTTTTCGTTTCATCAACGTATAATGCTCGTAAAGAAATAAATACATTTTGTTAAAATGTATTAAAACGTGTGTAACCTTTGGAATTATAAGCTAATATACGTTTATTCTCTTTGCTGCACAAGAAATAAGGATTTTTGGATTTGGGTATTTTTTAACATTTCTCCACTATGAACTCGATTCATTTGATGCACATAAAACCAGAAGAAAATAAGAAGGAAAAAAGAAGCAAAGTTCCGAGAAGTCATTATGGCAACAAACTAATCTTAATTTCCACTTTGATGGATGCCACAGGGCAAGGAGACTAACTAAGAGACTAAAACCTCCACCCACCCAAATTCTGCTTTCCTTCGGGTTGGTAGGTTACTTCGGCGAGGTATTGTATTTCTGAGAATCTGAAACGTTTTGGCCCAAAAGTGATATTTGTGACTGGGAGCTCTTGCATCTTTGTGAACGATACAAAAGTACTGGGTTTGGCAGTAAGCCCGTCACATCTGTTTGACGGAGCCCTTAAGGAGAGCTTTAGGAAGATAACAGCTCTTCTGACACAGTTTATATTTGTCCAGAAACACCTGTCAAGTAGGGGGATTAAAAGTTTGTCTCACATGGTCAACTTCCTTCACAGAATTTTTTTTATTATGTCTCGCACGTTTGTTCGAATATAAAACTAGGGAAATCATGTACTTTACTATCGTACATGAGCGATGTCGTGTATCTATCTGGCAGAAGATATATGGCTGGAAATCTGATAGTTTCCCAAACTATCTGTAAATTAACACGTTTCTAATGCTACAAGAATTCTTTTCGTTAACGCGCAGGTCTCTGCCAAAATGTCTGGCTGGTTACTTGGCATATTGATACAGAAAGCGTTCTTTAAGTGGTGTAGGAATTGCTACTTCCGGCGAGAGGATCAGGCTTTCGTTGAAATGAAATTATTTCCCAGATTAGGAGCAGACCTCTCAGTTCACCTGTGCGATTTGACCATCGATAGTAGTCGATAGTGTAAATATAGGAACACCTGGTTAGGGTGGTGCCGTAGTCCGGACTCAGTGGCACAGTTAATTCCCTGGTTCTGCACATTTTTAAGGCTGAAGTAGCAAATGCAAGGAAATGACTGCTAAGTACACTATATACAAGTTGAAGATGACATATTTCAGGCAAAATGCAATTATCACCACGTCACAAGATAAACGATTGCGGATCACATTCTCGATAAATAAATAATAATCAGATGTACACGATAAGTCTCCAATATGGGAATTCGCACAACCGTAATAGACAATACTGCCATATTTTATAACTGATAAAGAGCTACAATTCGAATGAATGCATATTAACTTTGTAGAGGAGTGAGTGGGTGAGTAGAGTTTAAGGGCCCGTCGACAGTTGGGTCATTTGGATCCGGGAAGTATGATGATGCAAGTTCGACAGCCCATGCAAGTATATCCGATTCTTCACTTGCATCACCACTAAAAAGCATTGTTTAACAAGAACAGGTGCGAACAACTACTCCGTCTGGGAAGTCAGTGGAAGCCCGACACATTCCAAGAGAACTTCCCGTGTGATTCAACCTTTAGAAATATTCTCCTTCAGACAACACAAAACATATTCGATGACTATTTCACATTATGCAATTCAAGGAGGACCATTTCCATTCAACACTTCATGACAGAGATACCATTGTCACTCTGCATTCAGATCTCTACAACGAGCACATTGAAAATGCGCTTCCACATCCAGTTTATAAATCAGGGTACGTTACTGAGCGCAAAGTGCCGAGGCAGTACGTTTTTCACATGCCTTAAGTTAACTTTTGCGACATTTGTGGAGGTTCTTTCTTTATGAGATGTTCGTGGTGCACAGCCAAGTTCTGTTTTGATAACTTTACGATTATTCAACTCTGTCCGCTGCCACAATTTTGTCCATCGAGATAATAAATCAGTAAATACGTTCATATATCTGAATGTCAATATGAAGTTTTACCTACATTCCCCCTGACCGTTAGAAGCTAAACTTTACTTCGATAAACTCTACTTATGCATGGTGTGTCACTACTTCTTATTCTGGCTGGAGAAGTCTACTTGTTAGTAGATTAAAATTCTACACAAGGCGAGTCTTCCGCCGAGATCCGAATATCTCTTTAATATGTGCCACAATAATCTTATGGGATACATTCCCCAACAACTCTAGAGCATCGAGGCACAAACCGCTTGCAGGTTCTCGCTTTGTACGATTTGGAAATCAACTCGCCACTAAGCTTAGCGGCACAATAAACTGTTCAAACGATGTCTCCAGGATCACAAGCAGTGAGGACGCTCATGAGATACTCTATGGCTACTGTTTGTTATATTGGAGTTATTCACGAAATAACATTTACCTTTACATAAAAGCCTGCTGCTCAACTCTGGCTTTTCTTTTATTTCGTTTAAGAGTTTCTGCAAAATAAGGATCTTCGGCATGTTTCCCATAAACTACTGATGCACTATAACCTAGGTAATGGGCTCGCTCTTTTAAAACACGTTACACTGAAGTTGTTGAAACGTTCAGCCTGAATTACTCTCGCGTGGACAAACGCTCAGAAGACAACCTTCTACTCATCACTATATTTCCAAGAGGATGTTCCAGAAGAATCTGGTTATATATCGACAGCGCTGCTGATGTTTACGTTGGTAAGAGCGCAACTTATCCCTAAACAGGCAAGTCGGTCGGATAAGCCCGGGCCATAGCTGCGTCATAGCACTACGTGTTTTGATTTTTAACAGGGGTTAGTCTCTATGCTCCTCATAATCAGAGTATCAAATTGTCTATCTGAGAGTGAGAAAGACACAATTTAAAGATTTGCTTAAAAACACGGGTAATATACCGCACTTATAGCATTGTGGAGAGGCAGTTTTTGAAGGCAAAACCACCAAGGAAGATGTGACTTAAGTATTAGAGGGACATATGCATAGAACAAAACAACTACCTTTGTGAACGAAAAAAATGACAAGAAAAGAAAGATTTAATTGGTAGACTGACTCAATAATGCTAAATGGCATCGCTTTAATTGCTATTTACTTCTTTTAATTCATGAACCTAGCAATGCCTTACTTTAATTTTGTTTGTCGTTTATTTCCCACAAACTGATTCATCTACATTCTTAAGGGATTCGTTATAGATAATTTAAAACATCGAATTCCTCTTAAAAATACATTAATGCACTTGTACTATACATTACTTTAAATACAACTTTTGTAACTACTTTATAGTTAAGTATAACTGGCTCAGAATTTCCTCATGGGGGCGTCCACGGATCATCTGATGTATTCTCAGTTTCCAATTAACAATTTTCATCATAAAGTAAAATTAATAAGCTCAATCTAAGTTATGCTCGCAAATAGCTATGAAGGTTTTGAAGTTCCATGAAGTTACACGCTTTTGTTTCTGTGGGTGTACATTTTCGACCTTTATTAAACTTGATTAAATGAACACTCGAGATTAGGTCTGCTTGTAACCATGCTCGACAATGACTGATAATGAACTTGTATATATGACAATACATACAGACGTTTGAGTATCTTCTGCTTTGCTTCCATGTTTTGAGGAAGTATTCCAAACTGATAACACGTTTAAAGGCTTAATTCTTATTAAAATGAGCATATGCTAAACATATTTATGTGTTTACTACATACTTCTGTTTATTCACGTGACCCTAATAACCGATTGACGCAGTAATCAGCAGGGATATTCATTTCCCAAAATGCTCATCAGACACTTCCTGACTGATTTTAACGAGCTAATGACATCTACTGCTTAAAGAGCTGATTGTAGAACGTCATTCATGTTGTGAATTACATCTCCCAACTTTGGCAGGCAACGGCTTGTGGCTTCTGGAATGCCAAGCTTAAAGAGCTTTGGGATAAACAGAACAGAAGCTAATCTCATTTTAGTTTGAATTTGAAGAGCGAGCAAGCAAAGAAGCAAGCAAGCAAGCAAGCATTTAAAACGCCCCTGCAGAACACACACGGAGCATTGTGTAACTGTAATGTGTGCACAGTGGCAGGTGCATGGCAATAGTGTCCAGTGTGTAGACGCAGATCTGTGCCAGTAACCAGCACGCCCCATCGAGAGCACTTTATTGAGTCAGCCTGCAGTGTCGCATCATTCCTATTGCCACAACATTAGATGGAAAAATTAATGAAGTTACAAGAGGTTCCTTCGCACCTGTGAACACCTCTCGTTTTCATCTCCTTTGCTTCTTTATAGTTCATTTGTTTCAGCATAACGGGTATAATTTGGGATCATCCGAATAGAAGTGACTAAAGACATTTAAAATTCCCTCAGAAATGTCTACCCGTTGCATAAATCTTGACGCTTCTTTGGTCCTGTTCCCGTTTTTTTTTTTTTTGTCGCACGCGGAATCATGTTATTTTTGTTCCTTGCAGCAGCTATCATTGAATATGTCTATCGACAATATCACATTTCGAGGAAAAACAACGGACTTGTCACTTCTAGGCTACTGGCACCTGATACATTTGGAACAACTGGAAAACTGCCAGAAATTCAACATTGGTTATTAAAATCCCAAACTTGTTACGCTAAGATTACTATTAACACTAAAAGCATCCTAAATAGGACCAAAAAGGGACTCTTCGTATTCATCGGGTGACCCTACAATAGCAGGCATGTGTCGAAGATATGGACACCATTGTATCAGCTCAAGTAGTTTAACTGACAAAAGAACCTCGGCGAGGTTTTTCACCCAATGTTCACAGTGTTACTGAGCAACGTTAACATCAATACAAGGTTTAAACATACAATTTGTATTAGTTAATGTTACTTATATGATTTCCCTATTTAACAAACAGCACGCTTGTTCTTCCTTCAGGTAAATTTGAATACTTAAGGTTGTGTTTTCATTTTGATTGCAATTGAATTCCCCCACAAAGATTAAGAACTGCAATTACTTTTCGTTTGGGCATTTTACACAGTACTTAAATTATGTATAGCTCATACTTGTTGAAAATTAAAGTATATAATAAGTATTGCATGAGAAGGTTCAGAAATTTGTTTCAGGTATCTGGAAGGATATTAGACGAATAGTTTGATATACAACAATGTTCTAAAGCGAAACATTTGAATGCAAACTGTTAATACATACTCACGTTTTAATCATTTACATAACAGCTGCAAATATGTATTTGCTGATTTAGGAAAATATATACTTTTAGTTACATATTACAATATGTTGTTGTTGTTTTCTAGTGCCTTGCATCTGGCAATGAAGCCATTAGCATTCGTGCTTTCCAATACTTTTGAACTGTATTTCTTTCTGATCTTAATGCTTCACAGGTCTTCAAGTGGTCTTCGTTTATTTCTGCTGGATCGTTACACAGGACACATATTGGTGAGGCTGAGATACCTATTCTGTAGAGATGACTTGCTAAGTTGTTGTTGTAGTGTTTAACGCCCGCTTTTACTACTATGGCACCGCAGGCGGTGACACTGATTATACATGAAGATGGAGCACCGGTGGAATGCGATGGCGGGGGAAACCGGAGCACCCGGAGAAAACCCGCCCTGACGCCGCTTCGTCCACCACGAATACCACATGCGGGTCCCTGGGATCGAACCCGGGCCGCCTAGGTGGTAGGCGAGCGCGCTAACCGCTCGGCCACGGCGCCGCCCATGACTTGCTAAGCAGTCGTGATTTGTCAATAGTCGGAAGGCTGCAACCACTGTTTTCCTTGGTCTCTGGGGGATTGTATCTGGGTTGGAAAGTAGTGTAATCCATTTTTTATCTTTGGCATTTGTTTCTATTTCTTGTAGGTATGAATGAGAAAATTTTTTAAATGATCAAGCGTTTTATCGAGGAATATGAGAAATTGAATTTAGACTTTTGTTTTATTGTTGTGCCTTTTTTTGCAAGTGAGTCTGCAGCTTCGTTCCCCATGACTCCACAGTGTGCTGGAATCCATTGGAGATGAACAGTCTTATTAACTTTTTGGAGTTGTGTTAACATTTTGTAGCATTCTCTAATTGTTGTTGACGTCTTTGTAGTATTTGAACATATTCCTTGAATTGCAGCTTTAGAATCTGAAAGAATTACTGCCTTGTTAAATTTATTTAAGGGTAGATTTAATAATTGTCGGAGAGCAATGTGTATAGCCTCTATTTCTCCATCATAATTTGTTGTGTCTCTACCAACAGAATGATAAAAGGAAAAATGTGAACACGTAACTCCAGCTCCAGTAAGGTTTTCCTTGGAGGATCCATCAGTATATATGTGCAGCCATTCTTCTGTGGGATACCTAGTACTGATTGTTTCCACAGCTAGAAGTTTTTGTATTTCTTTTGGTGTGTTTGATTTACTTATTTCCGCTATTAATTCCAAATTGAAGGTAGGTTGCAATAATTCCAATGGATTTTCTCTTATAAGTAGATCTTCTCTGGTGTTAGGAATGTTCAATTTGGATTTAATCTGTGTTACCTTTTCTAGGAAACTACTATGAGTTTTAAGGATTGAAGGGGGGAGGTTCTCTTCTGTCCATTTAGAGTTTGGCAGTCGTAACATTTTCTCGTGTTGGAGCAATGCTTGTTCTTCTATTTTTGTTGTTATTGATGGGGTCCGTGTTAAGGCAAGCATGGCATCAATAGGTGTGGATTTAACTGCTCCAGTGATTAGGCGAAGAGCCTGATTTTGTATTTGTTCAAGTTTATTGATGTTAGCATTTGCGGCTGTTATTAAAGCTTCAGAACAGTACAAGAGGTTTGGTTTAACATACATTTTGTATGTTGTGTTAAGGACTCTCCTTGAGCAGCCCCATTTAGCACCAGCTAACCTTTTCAGGATTTGCAGTTTCTTTTCAACCTTTTCTGAGATGTTTGTTATATGTTTTTTCCAACTTAGCTTTCTGTCGAAAGTGATGCCTAAGTATTTGGCATCATCAACTGCTTTGAGTGGTTTACCATTATAATTTATGTTAATATTAACTGGTTTGTATTTTAGTGTAAATAATTCATAATTTGTTTTTTCCACATTGATAGTCATGACGTTTTTGGAGCTCCATTCATGTACTTTGTTTAGGGCTGTTTCTATTCTGTCTTTAATTAATTCAGGTTTTTTTGGAGAGCCTGAAGTCCAAATGACTACATCGTCAGCAAATAAAGCAATTTTGGTTTCTAAAGTTTTTATTATTGATGGAAGGTCATTTATATATATATATATATATGTTAAAGGGTGTTGTGCTCAGAACAGCACCTTGTGGAAGTCCTCTGTGTGTTTGTTTATATTTGGAAATGTATGTATTATATTTTGTGGCACAAAATCTTTGTGAAATAAACTGAGTTATCCATTTAAGCATATTACTTTTCACACCTATTGATTGCAACTTCTCAATTAATTTGTTTCTCCAGACTGAGTCATATGCTGATTTAAAATCAATTAATACTGCCAAGGTATCCTCCTTTCTATTGAAAGATTGCTTGATGTCTTGGCTTAGTAGGAGTACATTTTCACTTGTACTATGATTCTGTCTGAAGCCGGTCTGTGAACTATTAATTACGTTGTAATATTCTAGGAACCAGTTAAGTCTAGATGCCACCATTCTTTCCATCACTTTAGCAGTAACACTGGTCAAAGATATTGGCCTGAAACTATTAATATTGTTTGAGGGTTTGTTTTTCTTTAAAATTGGGATGATAATGGCTTTTTTCCAGTCGGAAGGTACAGTCATTCTCCAACACGTGTTATACAGTTTAAGTAGGATTTCTTTTCCTTTCCTGCCAAGGTGTTTAATAAACTCTGGGTGGATCTTGTCAGGTCCTGGAGATTTTTTGTTCTGTAATTGTTCTATTGCTAAATCTAGTTCTGTTTCGTTAAAATCCTGAATAAAAATATCATTTCGTATATCTTTTGGCTTATTAGTTTCTCTGATAGTTTTTTGGATAGCTTTATCTTGTTTTTTATACGCTTGGGGTATTCTTTGTGACTGAGCATAAAACTTGTTAAAGGATTCTGCTATTTCCCTATCTGTAGTTAAGCTTTTGTTATTATGTTTTAATGGTTCAGTTGTATTTTTGATAATTTTGTTTTATTAAGGAATTTGTATATTTTATTTCCATCTTTCCTATAGTCCATATGTTCTACAAAATTTGTAAAACTGGCCCTCTTTGCTGTAATTAATTCTTTCTTAAAAATGGCTGCTTTTCTTCTGCAGTTTTGTACATCTTCTGGACACTTGGTTCTTTCGGCTTTGACTCTTGCTATATTTCTTTCGTGTTTTAACTTAGATAAAGATGGAGACCAAAAGTAGCTATATTTCTTTAACTTTCCTTTGGGGATGTGTGTTTTGGCTGCTGTCAATAATATTTCACAAATTTTTTTATTCATTTCATCTGTTGACTTGAACTCTGATTCTAACAGTATATTACACTTCCCTTCTATCTCATTTTGGAAACTGGACCAATCTGCTTTTTTAATATTCCAAGAAGTTTTAATTTTTGGTTTGTTACTTTTATTTATTAGACCTCTTATAGAGTTTATGGTGATTCTGTGGCCTGAACCTGGGTCTTCTATTATTTCTCTTTTTGTATTGTCAATTATGTCAGATGACACCATCAGAAGGTCAGGATTTGTACCCGAACCATTATAATGAAGGTAAGTGGGTGGATCATTTGGATTAAATATTAATTCCATTGTTGACGAGTTTAATAGGTCTTCTATGACTCTTCCTGCTGAATTTATATCTCTGTAGCCCCACCTAGGGGAGTGTGCATTAAAATCACCTATTAAAATACTTTTAGGTTCTATGGGAATAGAATTTAGATCTAGTGTATTGTCTGGAGGATTGTAGATACTGTAAATTCTATAGTGGTAGTTACTTTTCCATACTTCAATTTTAACTATTTCTGATTTATCTTGTTCTTCCATTGTTTTTTGGATTTGGATAGTAGCTTTCATATTTCTTTTAATTCCTGTAAGAATACCACTTGCTATTTGACGAGCCTTTGGAAGTATATGTGTAGTGTACTGATCCATTTCAAAGTATATTTCCTGTTCTTCTGATATATTGGCTTCTTGTACTGTGAAGACATCTATATCTTGGTCTTTTAATATTTTCATTAGCTCTTGTTTTTTAGGCTGGGACATGCCTCCTGCATTCCATTGTAGAATTCTTAAAGTATTGGAATTGTTGTGATGAAATTTGCCTAAAGATGTCCCCACCCGGAGATCCGATTGGGGGACAGTTTTAACTCCGGAATGTTTATCTTTAGGACTCATATTCATGTATGTGGCTTTCATGTAACTGTTTTCTTAACGGGCACCAGTTTTACAATGTGGCAGTTACATCACCCGACTTAAACCCCCATTTTGCAAGGGGGACCACACCTATCGTTGGTCGACGGGTCCATCGGACCTAGCCGGGAGGACTAAATAGGTGGTATTTAGATCCACCGACCTTCCCCTCATGTGCCTCTGAGGGACGCTGTTGTGCTGTGATAGGCCAGCACATATGTAAATGACATTTCCTCCATTTTAGATGGAACAGTTATACCGCTGTGATTCGGTCCCCAGAGCCTCATCTGTTAAAAGCAGGGTGCACCACGGGCAGGATGAGGATGGGAATTGGGTAGGAAAGGCTATAGGAGGCGCATCACTACCCCTTACTACCCTTACAATATCATTAATACCAATAACATAACTCCCCTTTACATTCGTAAATAAAGTTTAATAGCTGAGTGATGTTCTATATGAAGCTACAGAATACTCCATACAACAGCAATGATTCAGACATGTGTGTACCGTTCTGTGACCTCTAACCCCCTCCCCCCTTAATGGAGTTGAGTACCTCGTCATACGGAAGCCACAAAATACATTTTTAAGGAAAATTAAGTGATAAACAAGGAAATCAAGGATATCCTGCACAGGTTGTTCCAACTTAGCCAGAGATTTACTGGAAGCATTTTGTGTAGTTTGCCACGCCATTTATGGATGCAGCATTTCGAAATTTGCTGCAAGTTCACTCACATCACTTGTCTTTGCGCCATAGACGCTTATTTGCGTATTTATGCCTTTAATAGATATTGCAATAAATTTCAATCATAACAATGCTAATCGTGAAAATATCTTGTGAAATACAGTCATTCTGATGCTAAATTCTGAGTACTCTCTGCCGACATGAGTAGCCGAGATGAAGGTACGGACTCGTGAATGGGATGTCTGCAATTCGAATCCCGCCAGGACAGTTCTTGACCGAGGTTAACTTTTCCAGGTTTTCCTCATTTTTCAAAACTGGCACAGATGCCGGGGTGGTACTCTAAACTAGGGCCTGGAATGTTTCCTTTTCCAATGACCCTTTAATGTAATGTATCATCAGCAACACCGCCTGTGGTGCCTTGTGTAGTAAGGGGGAGTATATACACACTGATGTATATATGACAACGTGATAAAGGACATGATAAAAGGCACGTTTTGGATTTTCTTGTGTGCCAGACAGTTCGCATCACGGCTATCAGCAACACCTTCTATCTGAACATCTGGAACAGGCATTTGTTTCATCTAATGTGGATGCCATCACTGCAGGTTTGTTTGTTTCAGTGTGACAGAAGACGATCACCGCACGGATTCTGCTCCAAATGCACATACCCTGTGTCCTGAATCGCCACTCGCGAGAGGGATTCAAGACACAGGCTACTTGAGTGTCTCATAGACGATAACATAGGGATCAGAGACTATAAATAAATTCAGCTGCATGTAGGAATATCGACTTGTGTAAACCGCACTGCCACACGACGTGGAACTTGCAAATATTCTGCTCTCCTAATGCGCTCAATAACTTTTTCCGTGACTGTACAAACTACATATCCAATAGCAAGGTGTCGCGAAGTGACAACCTTGTTGGAAAAAACCAACATTGCTCCCACAGCACTTCCTTTCTGTTTAGGCTCTAATGTCGCATAAACGGCATTTAGACATATGGAGAGAACCGTTTCTATCCATCCATTTTCATATGCTGACAACAAAAAGTTATAGAAAATGAGTAAATGTTGCATGTGTCCAGGATGTGTCCCTAGTTTAGGTTCACGTGTGAAGCAAAACGAGCCAGTGGTTCCTTAGACCAAGTTTACGTAACTGGTTCACAGTGACTGTCTCCATTCCGCACATGACCTGCACCAATGTAAAGCGATATCTGTCTGTAGGCAAGTGATAACAACATAGTCCACATCTGCGGAAGCTGGTACGTTAATATCATATCAGCAAATGTAAAGCGTTTCCCAGTTTATGCATAAACGGAAGATATAGCTACGCTCTTCTAAGGCATTTAATAACTCTGAAGAAAGCCTAGCTTACTGGATGGGCTTGAAGTCAACGTTAAAACTGAGCTATGCTTTCAAGGGTACGCTCAAAATGTTTCGGCACTTTGCTCCTACATTTCCATGAACGTGTACAAAAGAAATATGAGTTTGCCAACAGTGCAGGTAGGACTAATAAACCCAGGATCGCCGTCCCATACAGGCACACCATGTCGCGAAGGGTCACTCATATGGCAAATGTACGAACTTTTGACAGTATCGATACCTTCTCTTTTCTTTCCAGCGAAATGTTTACTGAAGGGAATTAAAACTGGAACTTACTTAAGCAGTCATCAAACAAGAAATGAAAATAATTTGCCTCAAATGTTAACTTATTTTGCACTTCAATAAAATAAAATAATTAACGGACACTGGGAGTGAAATTTGAAAGTTCCACATTTCTTCATAGATTTTTCTGAACATTTTACTGTGTTTGTATTTATATGAGAATAGGAGGTACACCAAATTTAATTAAAATTGGATAATTCGTTTAGGATATATAAATTATTTTATGAATTTAATAGGCACATTTTCAAAATAGAGCTCGCGTCTATTGACTTTTCAAAATTCATTTATATTGACAGAACTGATACTCTAAAACATGGGTAACAATTGTATGAAGAGATATTTCAAATTCGTTTGCTGATTATGCTGTACATATTTTTTTAATAATAAAGAAAATTTAATCTTAAAAATTACTGATTTTTTTCATACAAAAAAAAAATGTTTTTGGAATTCATGTTAATGATAACATCAATATTGAATCATAGTTTTGTTTAGCTGCTATTTATGAATACTTTTGGAAATTTTCATTGAATTTGAAGCAAAACTCAGGCGCGACCTTCTTTTGGAATGTGCAGAAATGTAGTTTTGAGAAAAACAGGCTTTTATATAGGAACATGCTGTGTACGTTAAGGGAAGAGCACTGGGCCGTAATGACCACATGGAGTGGGGAATATGAAAAATGTTAGCTGATCCAAATGCACTGATGTTCCAGGAACATTTTAATGTAAAAAAACAATTTTCGACTTTTTGACAATTTTGACCAAAATTTCACTCCCAGTGTCCCTTAAACTAGCTAATAACCGTGTACTTGTCACAAACAGGACGTTCAATAAAGTATTGCTCAACTTCTTACATAGCTGTTTGACATCTGCATGCGCTATCCACGCTTCATCTTACTCCACAACTGCTGATCGATTGTTCATGATTTATTCATTCCAATATTTCAACTAGGCAATGAACCTAACATTTATAACACATTCTTTATTCGGTTTCCAAAAAATTAAGCCAAGTGTAAGCTTGAGGCATTTGATAAGTGAAATATTTATCAAAAAATATGGAAGGATGAAGACCGCTTCGGTTGCGCAGTGGTAGCGCGTCTGCCTCCAGCGCGGAGGGCATGGGTTCGATTCCCTGTACCGGCGTGGGGATTTTTCCCTTTCTGGGAGGCCTGGCGTGGGGTGCACTTAGCCTTGTCAGGTCCTGGAGGGGCCAATTAAGCAGTTACTTGATAAAGAAGTACCGACACCAGGTTGCGAAGGCCGCATAACTGGTCGGAAGGGCTCGGGGCGCTGACCACGTCCCACCCTCCAGTTCTGCACCCAACTCATGACGCCTGTAGCGGAAAGAGGTGGAGGAAGCTGCGGTCGGGCGGTAGGCTTTGGCCTGCGAAGGGCTGTTGCCTAGGGGTTATTTTATTATTATTATTATTATTATTATTATTATTATTATTATTATTATTATTATTATTATTATTATTATTATTATTATTATTATTATTATTATTATTATTATTATTATTATTATTATTATTATTATATGGAAGAATGAAGCAGATAAGGCCCATATTTTGCTTCTAAGATAGGTTGCGGAAGACTTGCAATCATTCAATTGCTACATTAGAAATGTTAGTTCCAAACATCGTTAATACTAGTTATTTAATTCTGAGTAAATAATTGAGAATATAATCTAGTGCTTCTAGAGTCCTACACGATTTGTTCAGGAATTCACAGATGAAGGAGCATTGACGCTTCTAATGTGTAGAATTCCTTCGAAAACTCAAGTTACCATATATTAACACATTGAGTTTAAACGTCATTTCCTCAGACTTAGTCCACGTACTTAAAAACAAAACCGAAAACACAGAGCAAAAGTTGTTTGTAATTTCATATACGAGTACATACTACTTGAGCACGATATTGTTGCACTTGGAGTGTGGGTCTGCCAGGAGTAGAGGAGGGAGGGAAGGACAGTGCACTGCTGTTTCACCACGTGTTTCCGATAACGGCCAAGGAAGACATCACATCGGTACAAAGAGCAATATTATTCACATATATGATAAGAGCTGTTGCGATGGTATGCACCTGGCTCAATTTTTTGTTCCTTTACGTAAGAACATACATACATGCATACACACATGGGTACAAAGGGCAACGTATCAAACAAGATTATTCATACATGAGATAATATGTTAAACGATTGCTGTCGGATAGTATGCAAATACACCTTCTTCTTCTCAATCATTTAATTTCAGTTCTCTTATGTAAGAACTACTCGACATGTCTAACCTCAACATTTTCACTCGGAAATAAATCCTGAACAAATAACTCTGCAAATGTAAGGAATTTCAAAAACAATTAGGTAATTAGCATTAAATTACACAGCGACAGACAGACAGACACACACACACACACACACACACACACATGATGGATAGGAAAGGATAGGAAATAAACTTGGCTACAGAAAAACTCCCATCTACAACCGGGAATAGAAGTCAGGACCCCTCGCACTGACTAAGCTACAATGCTGGCCAGTTTGTGTTTTGTTATCCTTTGCACAAGAAATTAGCTATTACATATTTTCGGATAGATATGCTTTCATTACAGGTCCATTTTGGGGACAGAATAGGATGTGATGGCGGTGGTGAAAGTAGTGAAATAGGTTTCCAATGGAGCATTTTGCTTATTCCATGTCTATGTGACTTGTAATGTTAACTCCGTGAAGCCGTATTGGTCACACGGAATGATGAAATGTTTTCGCAGGTTAAGGAAGGACCTGTAGTAAATCATCAAGTAACTCCTCTCAACCGAGATTGGAAGCCAGACCCTCCGAATTTCGAGGTAAACCACTCAAAGGAGATGTATCTTGTAATTCTGAGGAACTCGGAACTAATATTATTGATCTTTAATAACAACATAGTCAACTCTGTTAAAGTTGGAAGAAGTTATTTCACTACCATACGTGTAAGTACTGCATAGAACTTGCAATCTTGATATGAAGCTGGATGTCGGGTCCCTCGACCAGGAAAGCACACAACAGCCATTCCTATCAGTGGCAGACACCGCAAACTGAACATCTTGGACTTGCTCTGTAATGCGACTCGGATATTTCAAGGTGTAAATAAACCCATCGAGTCTACCACACGATTCTGGATGCATATGCTGTTTCATTACTTTTGCTTTAACAGCATTGGAACCAACATTCGTGCCTTTGGATTTGTATTCTAGACGCACTGGGAAACTATAGTCAAACCCCATCATCATCAGCTCTCTGCTTTTAGGACAAATTTCAAGAGCAGAGATTGCTTTCTTTGGGTATTCCGATTTTAATTTATATGAAACCAGGCAATACTTGACTCATGGTTACTCCGGGTTCATCATCATCATCATCATCATCATCCTCATCATTTTTATATTCGACGTCGGTCTGGGTGGTTCAGTTGGTTAGACGTTGGCCTACTGATTTCAAATCCGGCCCAGACCAGACCAGCGGGTTTTAAGCATTCTTAAGAAGGACAGCTCCATGTGAGCAGAATTGCTGGCATGCAAAAGAATTCCTGCGGGACACCACCGACACTGATATCATCCAGGCAATAAAATTGCCAGCGTGGTTAAACAAATAATTTAATTTTACTTTTATTCAAACTCAGGGGAACACAAGAAGTTTTCATTGGCTTAAGTGTACATAGGCTCCAGTTCCAGCCCCTTCCTTTCTATTAGTTACATTAGATTTCATAAAACACGCAATAATTACAGTTATTCGTTTCTGCTAATTTGGTAACCAGTACATACAATTACAAGCAAACAAAGCTTGATATACATATCTTTATCAAAGGGAATACCACGGTTTGTGACAAGTTCGAGGATTCCACTGGAAGAATTTTGAAAGCATTTCTCCATTTGTAAAAATGAAATCAATGGTAAATGTTCACTGAAAAGACATATGCTTTGAGATGCCTCCGCAGCTGTCAACAGTAAACTGGTACGGCGTTTAATGTTCCATTTACTGTCCGCCTTTAACGTCTAAGGCCACATCGGCGGCTTTTTACCTTTAGAACAGTTGCACATCAGCAATTGCGTTCACCCGCCATACAGTTGGGTAATTGCATTAAATTCACACACACATTCACACTTCCAGACTAGGGAGGATAGGGAATAACATTGGCTAAAGAAAGATTCCCACCTCCAACCGGGAATCGCACCCGGGACCTCTGGATCTGGAGTGTAGCATGCTAACCACCAGAACTCGGAGGCAGCGGTTCATTTCTTCTGGCAGTACATTGTAATTTAGTTATTGTGTGCCCTAAGTTTGTTTTAATTAACAATTTAATAACTAGAGGCCTTTGCAAATTAACAAGAAATAGAAATACTGAATAAAGCATGTTGACGGAATACTTGCCCTAAACAGACAATGGGAAAAATGCCAGAATTCGGAACAGAATTCATGTGTAAACCTTGAAAGGATGACGATGGTGGTTATGACAATTAACTTCGAGGTTTATCTGTTTAACTATTCCTCCAAAGCAAGCTGAAACTACCAGTTCAGGTAGGTTGATTCAAAAACAAAATGGATTTTTTGCTACAATAGTGATTTAAAACTCTAATGTTTAACCTTGCATGCATGCATGTCAGTCAGTCCCACCTGTAGCAAACGGCCCCATCGCCAAGGAAGCCTGTGCTCCTCCCAGGGAAAGGCCGATTCCATGCAGTTCACCACAAGGATGGTCGTGCTGCTCAAAGTCCCATGCATCACGTCAACCTCTGCACTGACTACATGCCCTGGAATGACTCTCGCTACCGGCTTTATCAATGCCTCCATTGTATAACATTCCCTCCCCTTCTTCTGACGCACTCTGCTTTGCTTTCCTTTCCAACAACTTTTGTTATAGGCTACTGATCTTACATTAGCAACAACACTGGTGTTGGATACTTGCCGCCAAACGCGACCAGTCTTCCATGACGGCACAGTGTTCGATTCTCAGGTTGCGTGACACAACTCGATCCCGCACACTAAATCATTTTGGTCTCCTAAAATACAGCAAACTGCATTGAGGGCAAAGTATGTTTAGCCCGGAGGACTCCAGTTCTATACTGCTTGGGGCGAGTCACTCGGGCAATGTTTTACCCCTTGCAAGAATGTGTAAAAAATGTAAATTTTTCTAAGTCTTACTTCCTAAAATGTTTCATTATACTACGAACCGACACAGAATTTCTCCTTTAAATTTATATTATATTGTATTATATACGACCCCTAGGCGGGACCCGCATGTGGTCTTCGTGGTGGACGAAGCGGCGTCTGGGCGGGTTTTCTCCGGGTTCTCCGGTTTCCCCAGTCATTCATTCCACCAATTTCTCCATCATCACCCTTCGAATCATCCATTTCGCCTGACATTTCATATCATCCTCTTCCTCACTATCATACCTGGTGCCTGGCTGACCATCTGCTTCCAGGTCTTCACTCTATCTGGTCCAGAGGTTCCTATGCTGCCCGACAGACGTCTGACCCTAGGCACTGGCTTGTACGTCCTAGGGGGTGTAAGTCCTACAGAAAAGGAGGGTAATCAGGGGAAGAAAGAGTATTATATACGAGGTAGGTCAATCAGCTTGAATGTTGCCCCAAAATATCTCCATATGCATATTCTTAAAATTAACAATTTAAAATTACACATAGATGAATCTGCATAGAAGGCTATCTTGCATGTGTGCTGAAGGGCACTTGACCAGCGGCACAGTATCACCTGGGAATGTAGATATCTTATGCTGTCTCTGTGCCAACCTCACGTACCTCATACATTGGGTCAGACTGCTCTGAGATGTCGCTTTTTGTCCGTGGTGTATACGACCAAATAGAACTGGCGCTTAATGCCACCACAGACAATAGGTTTCCTTCAATCCTTAAGTTCTAGTTACATCTTTCTTCATTTGCATGTTAATGAAAATACTAAACAATTCAAAATGCTACAATTTCATCACTAGGGTCATTGAATTCTGGATGAAGGTAAGGATGCTGACTCCTAAAGAGTATAATATAAATCAAGTGCAAGACCTGCATAAAAGGTAGGTTCTTCTCAAAAAGAATTCCATACGACAAACTCTAACGCAGAAGAGAAACGAAGATTTATTCTCTGAATTCTTGACCATTTGAATGTGCACATAAAGGCGCCATACTTGTAATAGAATGTTATGCACAGCGTGAAAAGGGCAGAAGAGGTTGCTTCGCAAATGATAGATACTAGATGAAAAGAGGAATAAAGTGGGGGGAAAAAGCAGAAGCGAAAACATTAGCATTACAAAGGAGCTTCAGTCTAAGTAACAATGGTGGGGGGGGGGGGGGGGGGGAGAGAGAGACAGAGAGAGAGCGAGCAGTGCTCAGGCAACTATCTGCTTCAACACGGTACTTCTAGTCGTCCCAAAAATATAGCTTCTGCCCTTGATCGCTGTCAAGATACTTACATTCGGCAGCAGCTACTACAAAATCGTTAGAACAATATCCAAGAAAATCGACCCTAAGCAAAGAATCGGCGAGAAAACTCCGCCGTCAAAAATATTTGGAGTTCAAGAAGCGCTTTGCTGCACTTCTTTATCTGATTATCCTCCCCGTATGGAGGACCTAGGACTTACAAGCCTGTGCCTAGGGTCAGATGCCTGTCCTGGAGCAGACGAACCTATGGACTGGACAGAATGAAGAACTGGAAGCGGGTGGTTAGTCCAGCATCAGGTATGAGAGAGGATGATATGAAATGCAGGGAAACGGATGATTGGACAGGTGATGATGGAGCAGTTGGTGGAATGAGTGGCGGGGAAAACCGGAGACTCCGTTTCGTCCACCACGAATACCGCATGTGGGTCCCTGGGATCGAACCGAGCCGCCTAGGTTGTAGGCGAACGGTCTAACCGCTCGGCCACGGCGCCGCCCTTTGCTCCACAAGTGCCTTTAATTGTACCCTGGGGTGGCAAACAGCTTCTTTGACAGGATGAGTGCACTGAGATCCCAAACAAGAGTTGTGTTTCTATGTTTTCTTAACGATGCTGTCAATTGGCAGGATCATATTATCGCCGGAATTTCGTTCCGCAGTTCTTTTACATGCCCCAGTACTGACATGAGACTGTCACCCTTAAGCACACTTAAAAACCATCGGTTTGGGCTGGGTTTGAAACCGCGACCTTGGGATCAGTAGGCCAGCGCCTACTGAGAAAACAGACTCGCTGTTGTAGTGTTTGAAGAAGAACTTTTGGCAGTCCCCAAGTTTCCCAAAAGAAGTGGAACGGTCAGGCAACAGCAGTATATGAGGAACTGCCACAGGGTCATGTCGATGTCATCCGACACTACACATAAGAAATAGCAGAAATACAACTGGGGCATGTACACTATGGAATGAACAGGCAGAAACTTCTGCTAAGTTTTGCATACAGACCTCTCGTCTGCGAACTCGTTATTGCAAATGTATTTGACTCATTAACAAAAACTTCAAGAGTCTCCGTATGCTTACATTTAAGAAGTGTTCAAAATTCTGGAATTCTATAAATTCGAAACAGTTTGAAAGAGCAGGAGTAATGACATTTAGAACCTTTCAGGGAGGAGTTCCTTAATTTCCTCACGACCAAATGACTACTCATTTACCAAAGAGATAACTGCAGAGCGATTATGTTCCTCGGTGGTTCCACTTCAACTACCATTCATGCACCAGGAGGCGGGAGCCTATCATCGTGTAAAATGCTTCGCTCGCACTTTCCATCGAAAGACAGAGCATTACAAGGACTAAAGTAATTGAACCTTTCTGCTATGGCAGTGTACTTGAAGGCTTGATATCTAAGCCCGCCTGCAATGTTACTTTGTCGTCAAGATTTAGAATCCTGAAGAAACTAGTAGGCTACAAGTCAGTAATAAATCAAAGTGTCTCCAAGGTTGCTCCCAAAACATTTCAGTGCCTTTTGTGGCATTTACGTGAACATTTAACATGTTTGGCACTTTATAATGGCGAAGTTCCGTCTGAAGTTAAGCCTTCCATGATTAAAAACTTAAAGCGTTTAAGGTCATCATGCCGACCTAACGAGCGGGAGTGAAAAAGGCTGCAATTCCTTCTCTGTAACTCAGTGACTTTATAACACCAAAGGCGTGTAGATGGTTTGTGGCATTCAAGCTTTCTCAAAGCCTCCTTGAAGACTTCCGATATGTGACATGCAAATTGATACACGAAAGTCAAAAGAAGAATTCAACATCCAAAATTTGAAAATGATGCTGCTGAACGCGGTATATCTTTACATCAATCCTATTGATAGTGATGTAACCTGTGATGAACAAGAAATGTTTTTGTTGCAAATGGTGGGCAAACACAGACGCAGACTTCCATACACCAAAAAAATCAGTTATTAGGCAGATGAATAACTTTTCATCTCCCACCATCCCGAACAAATTCTATTGCTAATAGTTATATTAAAAATTGAGTGACCTCCAAACAATCCCTTATATACCATTTCTTGGATAAATTACATTCAAAAATGTATAATTCAAAGCGGAAAATAAACGTTAAAACTTCGATTTTCGTTTTAATATGAAGAAGCGAAAAATATCTGTCTGTGTCCATTGATATCTTGCCATAACAAGGTATGATACACGAATACAGTGGTTATCATAACAGACAAAGGTACCATCATCATCATCATCATCATCATCATCAAGTGCTGTTGCAACTATTGTTATTTTCCATTGAAGGTAGCGTCCCTAAAAGGTGAAGTAAGTGCCTTAAGGTTGGGTAGTCGGTGCGCCGAGTCCCATCTTGCACTCCTTCGTGGCCTTGGCTACGTGAGGGAAAGCAAAATTGTGCAGCTCACCCGCTGTGCATTTCCTCAAGTTCTGTTTAATGTATTTTCATGACAGAGCTTTGCATTACCACCCACCATGGCGATATGCTTTTGTATCGTGGCTGCCACCGCCTAGGAGGAAGGATTGAAGTGAAGGAATCACAGGAGGCTTCATGTCTCAGGGACGCGCGGAAGTCCCTAACAGCTCCTTTCTCGAAGACCCGTCCCACTAATAGATCTGCCCAGAGAGGGTGATGAGCAGGCACCCGCGCCATCTGTTCGGGACCCATACGCCACGAAATTTAAAAAAAAGTTCACCTCAGGCTTGAGAAGGAAACGCAACAAAAGGAAAACGATGGAAAGGAAATGGCGGTAGATGAGAAGCATTCACGTACCACAAGATCAGAGTGGGCGATCGTCGGGAATCAAACCCAAGACCTCGTAGGTTGCAAAAGACCCATCTCCGTCGTTAGCTCTTCAGCAAGCTTCTTCGTATATAGCAGTTGTCTTTATTGAGTTATTTTATGCTTCCTTTAAGAATTCAGGTCTACGAGTGAAACTAGGAAATCAAGCCAGAGTTAAGATACTTCCTCTTTGGATAAGGGACACTCCGGAACAAATTGCAACACAGATACCCACCCTTCCAACACACCCACTATTTTATATATTGATGGCACTATATGGAGCTTTTGAAGTGTGCAGAGATAAAATTTGCATGTTTTGTCTCAAGAAAGAATTTATCTTAAAACCACACGTATTTCAATCCGAAGCATTAAGAATTGCTAAGTATCTATATGGCTGATGTCCAGATTTCACTTGAAGGCGGTACAGAACAATCTTTCGGTGATATCCATACCAGTACATTATCGTACAGGCACACCTTCAATCTCTGCCCAAACACAGGCCCCACACAAAATGTTACCTACTTGAAAATCGAAATAGAAGCGCAAGGGGCTGTGGTGATGAGTTTTCGTGGAACTTCGTTTGTACTAGTTGAACAGTGCAACTCAAAACAGCAGAGGTCATCTAGATCACCTCAAAATGAGCAACAAAAAGGAAAGTTGGCTACTTTCCCAGAGCTCATTTGATTTGGATTTAGGAGGGAACATTCTGTTCTGAAGCAGCCTTTGACATGCTTTACACTTCTGTCCCAATATCCTGTAGCAGCAGCCGCCGCCGCCTTAAATCCTGGCTCTGTAGTTGAAAATAAGACTGACTCAAGCACATCCATCATAACAGCCTACAGCATAAGTAACACAATCTTAGTGTCAAGCGAACACCTCGTCACATTTTAACTCTCACAAAATCTATCTTCAAATTGAAAATGCCAACGGTTTGGGTTTTTATGTTACGAAAACCACACCAACAATGTCAGGGAACTTTAACCGTAGCTAATTTTATTATCAGGTTCATACTTCTAGAATGTGGTTTATGAGCACATTTACCGTATACACATCAACCATCTTCGTGCCTTTCTCGCTGCTAAAGTAAACATTTGGTTTTGTAGTTAGAACTTGAGTTGAACTAACAGCTCCATGATACACGATTTCTCAATATTTACTCAACACCACAGGTTAACCAGCCTTGGCCTAAAGTATAAGCAACATGCATCATATTGATAGCTGTTATAATAAAATTGATTTGGACGTTTATTTTGCTCCTACATACAACAATTGGTAATTACTTGGACTGCCAACAATATTAAATGCTAGGATCAATAATTACCCGATATATGAGAAGTTTACAACGTTTATACGTTATTATCTTTCTTGAACACCAACAAATTTAAAGGGGACAATCCCAAAGATCGGTTGACAAATAACTACAAGGTTGTTAATATATAGAAGATGTGCATACCGAGTTGCAAAAAATGGGCGATGAATTGATAGGTCCTGAGAATAAATAATTGCTCCTATAGTAACCACTAAGATTCAGATTAATACATCATCCTGTGACTCATCTATAGCTGACCCTCCCCGCCCCTTCCCATTATCGAATGCCACACTCGCCAGACTTCCTCTCCTCATTGCAAATTCACAGAATTTTGTTTTATGTTTTTATTATTATTATAGCAATTAGACCCAAAACAATCTATATTTGCGTTACGCTATTGACGATAAAATGTTTTACTTGAATCCTCAAATTGAGTCATAAGGATTTTGTTACATACGTGATCCGAAAAACATAACATCATAGTTTGCATATCGAACGATGTTTCGCTACGACTGTTATATAGTCTTCTTCATAATTTAGGCTATGCAGCCCGTTCCGGCGAAGTCATCAGTGGAGTGAGTCCATCTTTTTAGTTCGTTATAGTCTAGTTTATGATTAGACCGACATCGGAAGTAAAGTGTTCACAGCAGTAAGGCTGTCACGTGATTTACTTCACACCTTACATGTGTCGTTAAACTGGACATTTATATGAGAGTTTGCATCAACCACATCATCCCCTTGCTCAACGAAAGGTGCTATTGTGTCGTTAAACTGGACATTTATATGAGCGTTTGCATCAACCACATCATCCCCTTGCTCAACGAAAGGTGCTATTGTGTCGTTAAACTGGACATTTATATGAGAGTTTGCATCAACCACATCATCCCCTTGCTCAACGAAAGGTGCTATTGTGTCGTTAAACTGGACATTTATATGAGAGTTTGCATCAACCACATCATCCCCTTGCTCAACGAAAGGTGCTATTGTGTCGTTAAACTGGACATTTATATGAGAGTTTGCATCAACCACATCATCCCCTTGCTCAACGAAAGGTGCTATTGTGTCGTTAAACTGGACATTTATATGAGAGTTCGCATCAACCACATCATCCCCTTGCTCAACGAAAGGTGCTATTGTGTCGTTAAACTGGACATTTATATGAGCGTTTGCATCAACCACATCATCCCCTTGCTCAACGAAAGGTGCTATTGTGTCGTTAAACTGGACATTTATATGAGAGTTTGCATCAACCACATCATCCCCTTGCTCAACGAAAGGTGCTATTGTGTCGTTAAACTGGACATTTATATGAGAGTTTGCATCAACCACATCATCCCCTTGGCGGCGCCGTGGCCGAGCGGTTAGCGCGCTCGCCTACCACCTAGGCGGCCCGGGTTCGATCCCAGGGACCCGCATGTGGTATTCGTGGTGGACGAAGCGGCGTCAGGGCGGGTTTTCTCCGGGTGCTCCGGTTTCCCCCGCCATCTCATTCCACCGGTGCTCCATCTTCATTCCATGTATCAGTGTCACCGCCTGCGGTGCCGTAGTAGTAAAAGCGGGCGTTAAACACTACAACAACAACAACATCATCCCCTTGCTCAACGAAAGGTGCTATTGTGTCGTTAAACTGGACATTTATATGAGCGTTTGCATCAACCACATCATCCCCTTGCTCAACGAAAGGTGCTATTGTGTCGTTAAACTGGACATTTATATGAGCGTTTGCATCAACCACATCATCCCCTTGCTCAACGAAAGGTGCTATTGTGTCGTTAAACTGGACATTTATATGAGCGTTTGCATCAACCACATCATCCCCTTGCTCAACGAAAGGTGCTATTGTGTCGTTAAACTGGACATTTATATGAGAGTTTGCATCAACCACATCATCCCCTTGCTCAACGAAAGGTGCCACAATTTCATGTTGATGACGTTTGGCATTTATCTCCCATTGAAGAACTTTCTGGTGAGACAGCGCAGCCTAGAATACGGCATTTTGAGTCTGAGGATAACTTCCACATACTCACTGAGTGGCTCAGTAGGCTTGGCCTACTGATCCAAGGTCGCGAGTTCAAATCCGGCCCATACCGATGATTTTCAAGCGTGCTTAGAAGCGACAGCCGGTGGCACTGTGATATAATCCTGGCAAGTGACGGAGTCGTTAACAAACAATTTTTCCCCCGTATTCGGCAATGTTGAGTGTGCACATAGCCAACACTAATCTGTCAACACATTCTGTTCTTCTTCAGCCTCAAAATATTCCAAAAAGAATGCACTAAAATTGACACGAGCTGACAAATCAGACTCACGACGTGTTATTTTGTAAGCATGGAAATGATGATGATTATGTATATTTAAGGTTGTTCAACTACTAGTGTAGGGATGTCCTATATGACAGGGCCCTAAGGACAGTGATGTTTTCTCTATGGAGCAGAGTTAGTGATATTCGTCCTGTCCAAAGTTTCCATGTACCTACCTATAAGTTTGTAACGCCCCTTTTCCATATTCTTTCTAGTAACTGACACATTACAACGAAAAAGGGCGATTCACTTGTGAAAAGCAAAATAACGGCAGTATAATGAAAACTACAAAACAGTTTAAGCACTATAGGAATACAAGAAAATCTAAGAATGCCAGATTTGTAATCTTAGATATGTCTAACCTTTTAACCCTTTTTATCATTTTTGTCTCGGGCCATGATAAAATTCTGGGCAAGAAAGGAGAAAATCATTTACACAACGGCTAGTATTTGAATGATAGACTACCCCTCGTATCCTTCCAGTTCGGAAGTAACATTCCATGATCGGTGGTCACTTCCATCTCGTGTCAAAGAATGCGAGTGAACCTTACCGCAGTACATCAACCTGTTTTCAAAGTCGGAAACGCGTGCAGTCCGAGGTTCGATTTCACACCGCAGCAGAAAAGCGAGTTACTCCTTTCACTACTACAAATGGGCCGTGTGGTGTTTACTGACGTCTTCTCTAGGTTTTATGCGCGATTTGAGACCGCACTCTTGTCCCGCTCATGCCTACATAAGTTACATTTAAACAAAAGCACTTGAAGATAGTAAAATATAAGATTTTACTGGGCTTAAAGCAGAGATTCAGACCCCTCAGAGCACACACGGCACATTCCAAAACTCACGGCCGCAGTGGGGGGAAACAAAATTAATCGCAGATGACGACCGCGATATACAGGGTGTCAACCAAACGAGTGAAGATTTTCGCGTGCTAATAAGGAACAACCATATGAGTGTTTTAATACAATGAAGCTTGGAACGGAAATGCAGTGTTATAGGGGCGTAATTTAGGATCCAAACTTGCCCTCTTGAGAATTAAGCTTTCGTTTCAAGTGTTTGAAAACGGCTTTGTGCTCATTCATTTTGCTTTTGCGCCATATTTTCTCCCACCCTTCCTTCCAATACAACTTTGTTTCTTTATTTTAAAGCACATGATCTATTGTTACCAAACTATGGCTTTTGTTAATTCAGTTCACTAATGTTCACCTCCAGCATTGGATTTCCACTTGGAAGATGTGTAAACCTAAAAAATTATTATCTGGTAGATTTAGAAATCGAGGAATGTTCTAGTCCACCTCACTCCTAAAAACGTTTGCACATAGTTACTCTCCCCCCCCCCTCTCTCTCTCTCTCTGTGTGTGTGTGTGTGTGTGTGTGTGTGTGTGTGTGTGTGTGTGTGTGTGTGTGTGTGTGTGTGTGTGTGTGTCAGAAAAATAGAAGAATTATCATAATTGATATTCCTGCTGGTAAACTTGATCCTTATCGTTTGGTTTATTTGTAATTAGTAGGCATACGTAGTTGGTTTCAAGTTATCTACACTGCAAAATAAGAGACTAAGGTGACTGGTCCGTCTACTGTCTGTACGAGGGTTGGGGATGTAAACTGCCTACCTATAACCTAGCGACAGCTCAAACTTTTTTCCTTGTGTCCTTGCTTTAATGCCCAGAAATCCCTATGCCTGGAAATCAACACTTCACAAACTCCGTCCAAGTTCACAATCTGGATTAAAAGAATGGTATACTTGAAACGGCGATCTAAAAGATAGAAGCAACCGTTTACGTGTATTTAAATTCAACTTAAGAAATTAAAAATTACATTACCAAAAATATAAATAATTACTTCAGTACACACGCTCTATAAACACTACTCTACAGATATAATTAATATTTTCCTCCAAGAATCGTTTATTCTTATATTTAATACCCAGTAAGTTCGGACCAAACTTAAATGTCTTCATTCAGAACAACGTGTTTTGCGCAGCGAGACATTAACTGGTGCAAAAGGACTCTTAAAGCAACGTCCTGTTTCTTTCTGCTCAATTTATTCATATAAATCATTGCTTAGTCCATATTATGTTTCATTCTGTTGAAGGATTCAACAATTAAAATTCTTCGGCGCCTCGAACATTGCTGTGATTTCTATTAGCGAGCTTATAAAAGGCTGAAGATAAGTTACGGTCGAAGGCATGGTTACAGTTTTACACTCTGTATTTGTTACACCTACTGTAACAAATCGGCCAAGAAAACTTGTGGATCCTTTCAGCACAAAGCCAAATTGGCTTCGGAGCAAGGAAGGCACTCCGAGGACACTTTTGTTACCGAGAGAGAGAGCATTCTTGGCACCCACCTGGCCGACACTTTATTGAGAACCCGAATAATAATTTAAACCAGTTCCAACTGTGCTGTTTGAGAAGACTTATTTCAGGAAAACGTAATGTGGTGAACCAAGATGTTCCATGATGAATTGTTCGCACCCAGTAGGAGGTCTGTCCGTCTCCAAGGTTAGATACACGCTTCCCCAACGAGCCTTATTATCAACCAATCTGCTTCAAACCCAACATACCTACATGCGTACGATTCCTTAATGGCACTAGTAACAGTGAAATGAGTATCTACTTACAGCAAGTAGAGCAACCTACAAATTCCATGTCAATATTCCACCATAAATACCTGTTTTGAGGTACCCTAATCCAAAAAAGCGTTTTTATATCATCCGTTTGTGCGTGTGTATGTGTGTGCGTGTGCGTGTGTGTGCGCGCGCGTATGCGTGTCTCTGGGTCTTTACATATCATAACGCAAAAACGAAATGCTCGACGAATAGAAAATTTGGTACTTAGATTCAGCATCTTTCAAAATTGGCACAGGAGATTAAGCAAATTTCACCAAGCAAACTAAACTTTACAAGCAAGATTCAAAGTGTTCGACTTTCTCTAAAATGACTAACACTTCGATAAAATATACCACATGTTTACGACATTCCCATGTCAAATAAAATGTACACATACATTTTCTATGAGTAGCTCTTCATTCGGAAGGAATAAAAACGTGTAGGTTCCTTTAAAACATACAATGTATTTCAAGTGACTTTTTGTGGCATTAGGCATTTCCGTTATACTTACACATTGTTGATTGCAAGTGGTAGGTTCTCTCCTACTCAGGTCAGGAACATGCAATTTCAAGACCATCACATAACGAACCTGACTCTCGCTTTAGCCTAGAATACGCTTATAGTGACAAAGTAACGCCATGTCTGTAATGAACATTTCTCAATTAGCAAGAAGAAAATATAAGAACTAATTTTCAAAAATATTTCGTAGAAGAATGGATAGGAAAAGTCACCTTAATGCTTTACACTTTTTATATGAAGCAGGGCTGTAGCATTTTATTCACAATTTTCTTCCGTTTATCTTGCTGTGACCATTTTGTGTTTATCCAACAATTTATCTAGATGCATTTTCCTTTACAAAATAAGAGTCCGTGGAGTTAAACAATTTTGCCATTGAGAAGCCACGACATTTACTGTATGGGAAGATGGGCGTGCCAACTGGAGAGTAGTGCACGTCATGGAATGCATCCACAAGTTAGGGACACGATAACTTAAGTTCGCAATTGTTCAAAGTGAATTGGATCAGCTCATGGTAAATCACATTCAACTACTAAATAAAACAACTCTGTGCAGGAGCACAACCACCGAAGAGCTAAGTTTATAGCGGACTGGTATATAAACAAAATTTAGATAAAGATGGATGTCGTATTTTGAGCCAAAGATAAAGTGATACTTACAATTCCTCTAATTTAGAGGCTCGACGAGTGTTTCCGGCGACTGCATCAAGCATGCAGAACTGCATACCAACGTTGAGGTGTGTAAATGGCTCCCTTTAGTCGTGAAGCAGAAACCAGCTCACTCTGACACTTCACATCTGTTGATTACTTAGACTATCATCAACGTGATGGAGTCAACTTTGCCCGAGAGCAAAGGAATAAGCTACAAGCATTAGCGCAACCTTATGACGGAGACAAGAACACACTTCCAATCTCTCGTCTCACTTGCATTTATTCCAGAATACTTCCAGCAAACCTCTATCAACTCCAAAAAGAGAAGCTCTGATTATGTAGAGGATAACTGCTCAAGAGAGCAAAGGCGTGGAAGAAGCAGTTGCACGCGAGGTTGAACCTGTATCGTACTGTAGCTGACCCTCCTGACCCCAGGATGATAGGCTCTTAGAGCCCTTTGTGCCTCATATGCTAGTTTAACCATCTTAATAAAACTGACAGTGTCCTTGATATCTGCACTTTTTGTATCTTGGGGTTCCAGAAATAAGGAGTCCAAGGTAAACATATCTATGTATTGCAAAAGCGTCACATTCGCCACATTTCCTACACATGGGACCCACTATACACAAATGTATAGCCAGTCAAACAGCAACAACATCGCGGGGCCTAGATCTACTTAAGGATACCCATCTGTGAGAAAAGGATAAAAATTTCCAAAATTGCCAAAAATGGATTTTTGTTTTATCAAATAGTATAAATCTTCTTTATTTTGATATGCTTTTTATAGACTTAGGGCCTTTTTAACTATGTCACATGACCGTCTAACTGATTGCCTGTAATTGGTCGTGTCCATTTAAATCCATACAGTTCCATTATCCTTGCTATGACTTCAAACTTAGTTTTTCCACGTTTTTATTTTTAGCACACGTGGCTCTTTAAAATGCTCCACACGATGCAATTTTCAGTACTTATGCATGAAATTTGGTGTATCTGCTTAGAAATAACATTAAAAAGAAATGATGAGATAATTTTCTCATAAAGTGAATAACTGCTGAGTAATTTCGAAATTTAAATGAAAAAAAAAAGATTTTAAACTTTAAAATTTATTTTTATCCAAACTAATAAGATTAAGAAGTTATCTCATCAAAATTTGCTAACATTCTATTACAGGACATAACTGAAAATTATCAAGTTTTTCAAATCATAATTGCATCATGGGGAACCATTTATACAAATATTAAAAAAAATATATTAATATGTTAGCAACTAGTCTGACTAAATGTATGAAATGTAGCACAGTTACTCCTCACTATACAGTAATTGTTGTGTTAAAATTTCAAATCAATCCAATCAAAACTGTAGATTTTCAACATTTCACAGATGGGTATCCTTAAGTTCAGGTGAAACTCAGTTTAGCGCCAGGTCCCAAAACAAAGTCATGGAATTGCCTGGCAGATCTCAAGATGAGCCCAAGCTGTAAGCTGGGTTATCCCATATCAAATACCTTTCGGGGATACTCCAAGGACGGGCTTAGGTCCTACAAATCCCACGTCTGCACCCCTTTTGGCCAAACATCCAGATCTCAGGATGAGCCCAAGCTGTAAGCTGGGTTATCCCATATCAAATACCTTTCGGGGATACGCCAAGGACCGGCTTAGGTCCTATAAATCCCACGTCTGCACCCCTTTTGGCCAAACATCCAGATCTCAAGATGAGCCCAAGCTGTAAGCTGGGTTATCCCATATCAAATACCTTTCGGGGATACTCCAAGGACGGGCTTAGGTCCTACAAATCCCACGTCTGCACCCCTTTTGGCCAAACATCCAGATCTCAGGATGAGCCCAAGCTGTAAGCTGGGTTATCCCATATCAAACACCTTTCGGGGATACGCCAAGGACCGGCTTAGGTCCTATAAATCCCACGTCTGCACCCCTTTTGGCCAAACATCCAGATCTCAAGATGAGCCCAAGCTGTAAGCTGGGTTATCCCATATCAAATACCTTTCGGGGATACTCCAAGGACGGGCTTAGGTCCTACAAATCCCACGTCTGCACCCCTTTTGGCCAAACATCCAGATCTCAGGATGAGCCCAAGCTGTAAGCTGGGTTATCCCATATCAAACACCTTTCGGGGATACGCCAAGGACCGGCTTAGGTCCTATAAATCCCACGTCTGCACCCCTTTTGGCCAAACATCCAGATCTCAAGATGAGCCCAAGCTGTAAGCTGGGTTATCCCATATCAAACACCTCTCGGGGATACTCCAAGGACGGGCTTAGGTCCTACAAATCCCACGTCTGCACCCCTTTTGGCCAAACATCCAGATCTCAAGATGAACCCAAGCTGTAAGCTGGGTTATCCCATATCAAACACCTCTCGGGGATACTCCAAGGACGGGCTTAGGTCCTATAAATCCCACCCCTGCACCCCTTTTGGCCAAACATCCAGATCTCAAGATGAGCCCAAGCTGTAAGCTGGGTTATCCCATATCAAACACCTCTCGGGGATACGCCAAGGACGGGCTTAGGTCCTATAAATCCCACGTCTGCACCCCTTTTGGCCAAACATCCAGATCTCAAGATGAGCCCAAGCTGTAAGCTGGGTTATCCCATATCAAACACCTCTCGGGGATACTCCAAGGACGGGCTTAGGTCCTACAAATCCCACCCCTGCACCCCTTTTGGCCAAAACATCCAATATCTCAAGCATCACATTGGTAGCTCTACAAGTACTTTTTGTATATTAACGTCCTCCAACGCAGTGTCGTATCGGACGGTGAATGAATGAAATTGATGAAATGATGCTCAAAAGAGCCCGAGGTCCATGGAACTTTAAGTTACCCGACATTCGTCTTCTCAGGACAAGGGAAACCTTGAGGGAAAAAAAAATATATACACTTTCATCTAGTTAGGCCAAATAATGTTGATTTTTAGGATAGAGGTTAAGGGGTAGCTTGTCATTCGTCACAGTGTCTAGAATCCGGCTTTGTAAAAATCATACAAAAATATTACTTGATAAAACTTCAGTGATAATGGAAACGAACGACACTATACCCGCCCAATCTGCCATATTTATAATAAAGTGCCAAAAGTAGCCTTTGATATCCATGTTAAATGAACCGGAATCAACATTTGGTGGGATAGATACCACTACAACTCTAATTTTGGAAATATGATACATCTGTAAGATAGGCTTTCCAACGGTGAAGCTGAATGAGAGCTTCCATAAGGCGACTTCAGTTACAGGACCTTCTGAAAGGTTCTTGCATTAAACCTAGCTACATGCTCAATAACCATTTCTATAGGCATTCGTATAAAAACTATTCAATCATCATTTAACTTTTGTAGCTGTGTCGAACTAAATCTGATGAATTGTCTGCAATGCTTTCAGTATTCGTAAACTATACGAATTTCACTTTACTTTGAAAAATGAAGCAATAAAACTTTCTGAAAGAAGTGAAACTTTAGAAGAAAGTGCATTTTCTATAAGTAAATGTGTGATTTAATATACCCGAGACGAACGCTTGCTAGATAAGCACCAACGTTAAGGATACATTGATTAGTTTCTGCCTTATGTTTAAATAATTTCCACTATACATAAATTTATAATTATAAAAGGAACAGAGACCGCCTCCGCAGCGCAGTGGTAGCGCGCCTGCCTATGGCGCGGAGGACCCAGGTTCGATCCCCGGTACAAACGTGGGGATTTTTGCCCCGCTGTGAAAAAAATCTGGCATGGGGTGCACTCAGCCTCGTTAGGTCCCGGAGGATTCAACTGAGGAGCAACTTGATAAAGAAGTAGTAATCCCAGGTTGCGAAGGCCGCATAAGCGGCCGGGAGGGCTCAGGGCGCTGACCATGTCCCACCCTCCATTACTGCACTCCACTCATGACACCTGTAATTAGCAGAGGCAGGAGACGCAGCGGCCGGGCGGTAAACCTTAGCCCATCAAGGCAGTTGCGTTAGGTTACTTTGAAAGGAGCAGGAAATAACTATCTACTTATTTGTGCGCTTTTTTCAGTTATTTTTAATCTTTCGAAGTAAATATATATTTACTAAATGGAAAGATTTACTTCAAACTGAAGAGAATGAATAACTAGCTTCAGCTAAGATACAACTTTTAACTGGCCAAACAACGCCCTTGAATCTGGTAGGTCATATAGGACGATCAATGAATCAAATGCGTGAAATGCGCCCGAGGTCCAGAGAGTTTCAATGTTCATCTTGTGAGAACAACAGAAACTCAAGCTAACCTGCTGCGCGTGAGGCGGTAACAACACACTGTCAAACTTAATCACTGACTCACAAGCGCAGCAACTTGTTAGGGAGTGAATCTGTATTGCAAACAACACTAGATGTCAATGGCTCCATACTAACCTGCTGCGCGTGAGGCGGTAACAACACACTGTCAAACTTAATCACTGACTCACAAGCGCAGCAACTTGTTAGGGAGTGAATCTGTATTGCAAACAACACTAGATGTCAATGGCTCCATACTAACCTGCTGCGCGTGAGGCGTTAACAACACACTGTCAAACTTAATCACTGACTCACAAGCGCAGCAACTTGTTAGGGAGTGAATCTGTATTGCAAACAACACTAGATGTCAATGGCTCCGTACTAACCTGCTGCGCGTGAGGCGGTAACAACACACTGTCAAACTTAATCACTGACTCACAAGCGCAGCAACTTGTTAGGGAGTGAATCTGTATTGCAAACAACACTAGATGTCAATGGCTCCATACTAACCTGCTGCGCGTGAGGCGTTAACAACACACTGTCAAACTTAATCACTGACTCACAAGCGCAGCAACTTGTTAGGGAGTGAATCTGTATTGCAAACAACACTAGATGTCAATGGCTCCATACTAACCTGCTGCGCGTGAGGCGGTAACAACACACTGTCAAACTTAATCACTGACTCACAAGCGCAGCAACTTGTTAGGGAGTGAATCTGTATTGCAAACAACACTAGATGTCAATGGCTCCATACTAACCTGCTAACCTGCTGCGCGTGTGGCGTTAACAACACACAGTCAAACTTAATCACTGACTCACAAGCGCAGCAACTTGTTAGGGAGTGAATCTGTATTGCAAACAACACTAGATGTCAATGGCTCCATACTAACCTGCTGCGCGTGAGGCGGTAACAACACACTGTCAAACTTAATCACTGACTCACAAGTGCAGCAACTTGTTAGGGAGTGAATCTGTATTGCACACAACACTAGATGTCAATGGCTCCATACTAACCTGCTGCGCGTGAGGCGGTAACAACACACTGTCAAACTTAATCACTGACTCACAAGCGCAGCAACTTGTTAGGGAGTGAATCTGTATTGCAAACAACACTAGATGTCAATGGCTCCATATTAACCTGCTAACCTGCTGCGCGTGTGGCGTTAACAACACACAGTCAAACTTAATCACTGACTCACAAGTGCAGCAACTTGTTAGGGAGTGAATCTGTATTGCAAACAACACTAGATGTCAATGGCTCCATACTAACCTGCTGCGCGTGAGGCGTTAACAACACACTGTCAAACTTAATCACTGACTCACAAGTGCAGCAACTTGTTAGGGAGTGAATCTGTATTGCACACAACACTAGATGTCAATGGCTCCATACTAACCTGCTGCGCGTGAGGCGGTAACAACACACTGTCAAACTTAATCACTGACTCACAAGCGCAGCAACTTGTTAGGGAGTGAATCTGTATTGCAAACAACACTAGATGTCAATGGCTCCATACTAACCTGCTAACCTGCTGCGCGTGAGGCGGTAACAACACACTGTCAAACTTAATCACTGACTCACAAGCGCAGCAACTTGTTAGGGAGTGAATCTGTATTGCAAACAACACTAGATGTCAATGGCTCCATACTAACCTGCTAACCTGCTGCGCGTGTGGCGTTAACAACACACAGTCAAACTTAATCACTGACTCACAAGTGCAGCAACTTGTTAGGGAGTGAATCTGTATTGCAAACAACACTAGATGTCAATGGCTCCATACTAACCTGCTGCGCGTGAGGCGTTAACAACACACTGTCAAACTTAATCACTGACTCACAAGTGCAGCAACTTGTTAGGGAGTGAATCTGTATTGCAAACAACACTAGATGTCAATGGCTCCATACTAACCTGCTAACCTGCTGCGCGTGTGGCGGTAACAACACACTGTCAAACTTAATCACTGACTCACAAGTGCAGCAACTTGTTAGGGAGTGAATCTGTATTGCAAACAACACTAGATGTCAATGGCTCCATACTAACCTGCTAACCTGCTGCGCGTGTGGCGGTAACAACACACTGTCAAACTTAATCACTGACTCACAAGTGCAGCAACTTGTTAGGGAGTGAATCTGTATTGCAAACAACACTAGATGTCAATGGCTCCATACTAACCTGCTGCGCGTGAGGCGTTAACAACACACTGTCAAACTTAATCACTGACTCACAAGCGCAGCAACTTGTTAGGGAGTGAATCTGTATTGCAAACAACACTAGATGTCAATGGCTCCATACTAACCTGCTAACCTGCTGCGCGTGTGGCGTTAACAACACACTGTCAAACTTAATCACTGACTCACAAGCGCAGCAACCTGTTAGGGAGTGAATCTGTATTGCACACAACACTAGACGTCAATGGCTCCATACTAACCTGCTAACCTGCTGCGTGTGTGGCGGTAACAACACACTGTCAAACTTAATCACTGACTCACAAGCGCAGCAACTTGTTAGGGAGTGAATCTGTATTGCACACAACACTAGATGTCAATGGCTCCATACTAACCTGCTAACCTGCTGCGTGTGTGGCGGTAACAACACACTGTCAAACTTAATCACTGACTCACAAGCGCAGCAACTTGTTAGGGAGTGAATCTGTATTGCACACAACACTAGATGTCAATGGCTCCACACTCAGAAGCGCTACTTTTTATTTAGACAAGCATCCATGTCGAGATTTTCCCGGAAATATGTTTTGAGGCCCCTGTGTAACTCAGTAACGAGAAGTCAGTTATTGAGGACCTTCTAAGGAGACGACACTAACCGCATCCAAAACTACCCTATAGAAGGAAAATGTTTAGTTATCCATTTTCCCAATAAATAACTACAACCATTTGGACTAAAATACCGTTGTTTAAGCCATTTTCACAACAAATAAAATGTATATTTTGAATTTTCTGGGAACAGCCCTCAAAACCCTCTTTATTCTGCACCATATTTGCGCAACTAATAAAGCCTGAGAGATAAACGTCTTACTGGAAATCTCGTCGAAATTCAAATTATAGAAAATTACATTTTTTACCGCATTAACCATTTTCGAAATATTCTTTGTGTTCGTTTAAATTTTCAATTACTCATTTTCTACAACTGTAAAATTGTCACTCGTTTCTTTCTTTGTTTTTTGTGTAGATCCAAAGAGAGCAACATTTCAAAGTCATTACATAGCACCAGATTTCACTATCGTTTCAGCCTATGTATTCTTCTTATATGTATAACAAAACGTGAAGAGGGTGATGAAGATTTATCGGTATTAACACGAAGTGTTAAGCAGAATAGCGAGTAGAGACAATTGTGTGAGCATAACTTCTATTTTGTCATTAAATATATTGCGGCGCCGGTCGCATATATAAGCAGGCTCAAGGTCAGGTACCTCACACCACTACGTTGCTAGGCAACGCACGAACAAAGTCGGCTAAGAACAAAGACGGTTTCCACACCGTTCGAAAAGCTTCGAATGCCGGGCTGGCTACGAGAAGTTTCACAAAACGTCGCTTTCCCGAAAAATTGCCGGTGCCCAATTCTCGGCTATATAAGCGAGTCGGCACGGACAGAGGAGTGAGTTTTAGCGAGTTGAGCATCAGAGTAAGTTCAAGTGAATGTGTTGGGTCAGGCTGAGATAGTCAACTGCCAGAGTAAACTATGAACAGTTGTGTAGTGTTTGTTGTAAGTTGTAAGGTCACGAATTGTGAATTGTGATTCAGGTTTAGAAGAAATAATGCGAATTAAAAAATACTGAACTTGTCCTTTGTCACAATATTGTAAAGACGAATATGCTAATCGATTCAAAATTGGCAAAGTTTGTTGGTGCGTAGTTTTTCATGTGTTGTAGCACCCAAGTGGATCTGCCAGCGGTAAATAGTCTTATAGATGCTTTGTGAAATTACCTGGGATTACAAATTACGTGAAAAACTCTTTGTGTGGACAACATTGTGTCAATAAAACCATTTTTCTGTTCACATTGGTTTTGGTTTAATGTGCTATCGGAGGTTTGATAAAAAACGGCGCTCGTAGTTCGATGAATTCTCGTAGTGCATCTAACTTCTGCCCCTCTTCGACGTGCGCGCTGTAAGTGGCCAGTTTGAACACCTCTTGAGAAGCGTTGAAATACAGTAATGCGCAACAATTGCAAGCATGTGTGTTTTTGTTTATAAGATTGGGACTCCTCCGTATTTTACTGCAACTTTTGCGATTTAAGTTTTACTTTTTGTTTATTTAGCTAAATGTGGGTCTCAGAAACCATACATTTTAAAAGGTTATGGTTAGACTACAAGTTTAAAGAGAAATCCGTGCTTATATTGATCTAGTTTTAGTTGCTTCCAACCTCCAACCTCAGGCTTATCTATTATCGTTTACGTTAACTGGGACAGAAACCATATTCTCGGGAATATTTCATGCTACAACTTCAAAATCGATGTTGGTTTCTTCACGATACTTGGTAATAATGATATTGGTTGAGATAAACCTTCTATTATTACTGCTGTAAAAGTAATATGGTCAAAAGGATAAATAGTTAGCAACTACTGAAAGAACTATCAGTGGAGGCATAAGGTTTGATTGTGTTGTATTGATTAGCTGAGGAGAAGGCATGACCACCCACGGAACAGTCACTTCCTAGAGCTGTCTGTCTCATTTGTATGTTTTGGCAGGCAGGATTACTCGATTCCAGAACATGACGTTCGATATGGATGGACTCGGCAAACAAAACCCTGTGGCCTGGTTATCTGGCCACCCTTGCTAAGCCCAACTATTCCTGGTTTTCTGTTTCACCCGAAAATAACTCCGAGGAACATTAAGTATGAAGTTTTTAAGGTTTAAGAGACGGGGGGGAGGGGGGAGGAGGTGGAGCTCCGACGCCCACACCTCTGCCACCTGCTCCGCGCCATGTACTTGCGATTAATCAGTCGACATAACCGAACTCATCCGAAACTTTCCGAGATCACCCGAACATTCCTGGCATATTATGACCTAGATTCTTCCTTTATTTGGCACAAATCTGGCATTGGTTTTATCGTTAAAAAAGCAGAAGTTCGCTATAATCATCTATTATTTGCACACACCCACAGTGACAGCTTTCTTTAGATGTCGATGTCCAATGTCTGCCCTTCGTCTCTCTCTGTGATCTGTATAACCCTAAACCAGGGTTGCCAACTCGTACGATAATTTGAATGTACGTACTCATGGTTGCCAACCCGTACGATAATTTGAATGTACGTACTCATGCTTGTCAACCCGTACGATAATTATTGGGGTGTACCATAATTTCGACACCGGCGAAGTATCATTTTCACTGGTTTGTCACACCACCGAAATGAAATTAATTATAAATAGCTACACCACTTTTGCCCTCATGGCCTGTTTCTACCCCTCTAAGGCAACCATTTCATATCCTACAAATCCTTCTACCCTTTATCCCCTTGTTGCCAGTGTGTCCAGATCTGGTAATCTCAATGAAGGAGGCACTGTTCAGAAAAATGACGATCAATGGAGAAAACTCGGAATGCGTGCTATTCCGTGTGAAATAAAGAACATGCCTGAACCTGACAGTTTCTGGAGTGCTGTTAAGCACATGTCACCTTGGTGGAAATACTGATTCAAAGAACTGACGGAGGTTACATAATCAGTGATTTCATTGCCCCACAGAAACAATTCTTGTGAAAGTTCTTTTCTAAAATATGTTTAATAAAAACCAAAATTAGAAACATATTGGCCCTAGATACGCTAAATGGACTTATTCTGTCGCCTCAGCTTATGAAAGCATGTGGTGGATCCGAAAATCTGCAAGTCACCGAGACATAAAAGTTTATCTCAGCAAATGTGTGCAATGCTGCAACAGTTGGGCAACATGATGAACTTTCAGATGAATAGTGCGAGAAACAAGTACTAAAGCTGTAATACTCCTTGTGGTCATCATTCTTGTAAGTGGATACTATAAACATCAATACTATCACATTTTCATAAGTGATATGCTGATGCATTTATTGTTGTAGCATTTGGTTTATGACGGACGATAATTTGGAACCCAAATCTATAATTTTGAGTGGCCAATACGATAGTTTTACCTTTAAACGTTGGCAACCCTGCCCTAAACTAAGCCGAAAGGCGCCAGTTGAGGGTGTCTGCAAGTGTCAACCAATTGCAGCATATTATTGCAGTTTGGATGTAACAAATATTCGGCAGTTGGTTTGGAGGAAGATAAAGTCCTTGTCAAATAGAGAGAGAGACTGACGAATATTAGTGGATGAAGGCTTCTTACAGCATGGGACAAGTGCACTCAACAAAGCGCTGGTTCATGTCTTCTTAATCGAAATCAGTTAAAAGTTGACCTATATTAATCACCTATGGAGCGGAGGCGGTATGTCAGATGTTCTGGGTTCGAATCACCCTTATCCTCCAAGGACGAAAGCTACACAGACCATGGGTTGAGATATCTGAGCGAATGACCAACTTCAAACTTGCCACTAGATATTCACAAGTAAAACCTCCACTTTGGTAAGCTCTTACGAGCATCTTCATCAATGTAAAGTCCAATCATTCCTCACTTCCTATTTAGGTCATATAAATTACCAAGAATAAAACGAAAATTTTGACCACCTCCGTAGTGCAGTGGCGGCGCGCCTGCCTCTGACGCGGAGGACCCGAGTTCAATCCCCGGTACCGCCGTATGGGATTCCCCCCCCCCCTCCCCGGCGGGAGGTCTGGCACGGGGTGCACTCAGCCTTGCGAAGGCCGCATAACCGGCAGAGAGGGCTCGGGGCGCTGACCACGTCGCACCCTCCAGTACTGCAGTCCGCTCGTGGCGCCTGTAGTGGGCAGAGGTGACAGATGCAGCGGCCGGGCGGTAAGCATTGACCCGCGAAAGGTTGTTGCACTAGGGGTCCATGAAATCAGAGGACCGAAGTTAATAATTGTCTTTATCTCTACATTGCCCCATTCTTGTTATAATTTTAACTTAAATATAGAAAGACGGTGCTCGAATTTAATTGTAGCTTCTAATTGGGCTACATAAATGTCGAATAGGTGCAAATCTGATAATCTAGTATTTTCATGCAAATTTTGGTCTCATTTTTTCTAACTTTTGGGTACTTTTGGGTATTTTGCAGTCATTTTATAGCTCATCTTTAAATTGTTTTAAGGTCATCAAAATCCGAGCCCTTTTTATAACACAACCTAGCTCCAGAAACGGAATCCATTGTGGGGTACATCTGACCTCACGACCGCTGCAACGTATGCCTATTTGCACCATGGGGTCTATTTATGTGCACACTGATTAAAAATGCGATTGGTAGGTTATCATAATAATTAATTATATACTATTTTATTTAAGGGAACACCGAAGTGACATTTTACCCTCTTTGGTCAAAAATCAATTTTTGGATTTTTACTGCAAAAAATGCACCATACCTTAAAGAATATATCTGCGAAGTTTTAATCCCCTAGGGAGGGGTGGGGGGACATTTTGACGACTCTGCCTTCCATTTGAACTTTAAGCTCATTTTTTTTCGGAAACGATTTTTTTGTTACTTTCCCATATTCACAATCCATCTTCTCCCACAAGAATCTTACAAGAGATCTAAATGCTTTTTTTTTCCAATATAGCTCAGAATATGTGTAGTAAAGTGTAGCTTTAGAATTTTGATATTGCTTTTACCTTTTTTTTTAATAAAAGAATAATTAATATAATGTCCTGTTTTATGGCATTTTTACACTTTGCGGTAATAAAAAGTTTTGTTAAGAAAAACTCATCATATCAAAATTTCCAACATTTCAGTTGTTACAAAGGTAATAAGAGACAATTTTAAAGAATCAACTGTTGTTCAACATTTGTTGGAAGGAGAGACATTTTGATTATACCCAATAAAATTGGTATAAGTTAATTAATTTATCAGAAATGTGATCAGATATGAGAAATTTGGTACACATATTTCTTTAGTTGCTGGAAATGTCTGTGCAAAAAATTAAATCTCTAACTTCAATACTTTAGAAAGTCACCTTTTCCACTTCGGTGCAAATTGCACCATAGGGCCTATTTATGTGTACACTGGTTAAAAATGCCTTTGGTAGATTAAAATAATTATTTATCTATTTCGTTTAAGGGTGCATATGACTGAGTTTTGACGATTTTTGGTAAAAAATTGAATTTTTTTATTTTAGCGTTAAAAAATATGACAATCTTTCCTCTGTCATATGCATCCATTATTTTTTCAGTTCCGCCATTTTTAAAGCCAACAGAAGCCATCCTTTAACTCCGTGTGCGTGGTATTTAAATGTCCGCTTACGCCCACTTTTGGGATATAATGTTATTGTGCACTGTTACTGTGCCATTTCACTCCTATTTTGAAGTAGTTGAACAGGAACTTGCTAATGATTGGCTACTGTCATTTGTAATGTAATTGAAAATATCATCTGAAGAAAGAAACAAGAGGTCTAATGGGGAGACATGTGGTCCAGGGCAATTCTGAGGTCAGTTTATTTTCTTTTGCCTTTTTCTCAGTTTGCAATTTTTCAGCATTTTGCTCTATACAAAATGTTTCTTGCGGAGCATTTCTTATCAGAATGGCTTGAAACTTGCACAGTATGTAGTAATATGTACTGTAAATACAAATTGTATTGGGTTTTGATATCAGATGGATTTTAGTGTGTTTTTTTATCCTTCAGAACAGGCTGTTATTCCATATTTTTTAAAAATTATGAAATATAAATATTTACAGTTTTCTGTAAGCCAAACAAATAACCAGATATAAAAACCCAATACAATTCTAATTTATCCTTGTTTAAAGTGCGTATCTACAAAAGTTTAGAATGATTGGATCAAAACTTTCTCGCAAGGGACTTTTTAAGTGCGAATATTAATTTATTTAAATAATTTGCAATATTTCTTGAACCAAGCAATATACAGAGTTGAAACTTTGCACAGCATAATATGGTTACCATATAAATATGCACACAAAATTTCATCAAAATTGATTAAAAAATATAGAAGTTGGAAAATTCAGCCACATGTAACCCTTAAGATTATGACACAAAGTTGAGAAAGTGAAGAGTTTAGAAGAAACAAGTTCCTTCATCATGTACTCGGCATATGACGCTGTGTTCCGATGACCTAGTTCGAACACAGGAGCCTGCCTTTGTGTAACCGAGCCACAAGACAAACCTAAATGATGCGGCACTTGTACGCTTTACAATGTGCTACATGCAATCAAACTAACCGTTCACAAAGACGTATTTCATCTGTTTAAAACCGCCGTCTGTCGTCCCTAATATTAATAGGCTTGTCTTTCCAACAGACAGAACAGAATTAATGAACACCAAAGGCAAGCTTCACAAAGCATGCACTTGGCACCACTTCAGCAGGTACAGATAACACTATTGCTTCCGCATTTTAGAACTCTATATCCCTTGTTCACCTTACACAACTATGGAGTCTTCAAGGCTTCCTATGCCCACATCAATATCAACAGCAGTTTGTTACTTGAATCTCCGGTAATAGCACTTTATTGGACTACTATACCTCTAACGGTCGTCTTAGCGCGGTGGTAGTGTAGCGGGGAACACGGGTTCGATTCCCGGTACCGGCACCCTGGGAGACCTGGTCGGGGTCCCCTCAGCCTCACGACGTCCATGAGGAGCCAACTGAGGAGCTACCTGATTGAAAAGTAGCGACCACAGAACGGCCGGGAGAGGCCAGAGCACTGACCACGTCCCACCTCCAGTACTGCACCCCACTCATGACGCCTGTGGACGCAGCGGCCGGATGGACTGGGGTTACCATATCTCTAACCCAGCGAGATGGCTCCACGGTAACGTGCTGACGTGAGTTCGATTCCCGCGGCAGACCTTCCTGACCCATGTGTTCGGGGACTGGGGACTAGGGGGGGGGGGGGAGTCCCGAGTGATCAAGCGAATGCCGGGAAGGATATTTACACTGCCCCAAGTTTCCATCCGGCTTTTCAGGCGTGTGTGTCGGCTGCGTTGCGAGGGTTGTACCTCTCTGTGGGTGGTCATCCTCGGTGGCGAGGTGGCGTTGCGGTACTCTGTTCTGGGAGGGGGCACTAAGGAAACCTGGAACCCGCGAACCTCTCGTCGAGACGAACTATACCTATAAGCACCCGCTCTAGCTGGGTCTCTGCTTGTGGCTCGCCGTCCGCCCGTTGGGTGCGACCATCTCATGCTTTCGGTCGGGGTCTGACGTCACATGCGACCAGCTCTGACTATCGCTTTACCTTATAGAAGACGGAGGTATGGGAACGTGAAGGGTAGACAACACCTCGCCCAGTACCACCTATATATAACTACCCCCATAAGGAAGGGATGAAGTGAGGGAATCACAGGGGCCCACAGGGTGCAGGCCGGCGGAAGTGGCTAAAATTTCAAAGCATGATGACCACGCTGCGGATTTCGCAAGCAGTTTCCTTCAGGTTGTCTACACACAAAGCATTAGATCCGTCGCACATTTGTGGATTACGTCAGCGAAAGGAAATCATCTCAAATCAAAGTAGTGCTTTGATAAAACAAATTGTGGAAATACAGTAGAACCGCGCTAATCCGAAATCCCGGATAATCCGAACACAAATTATTAGTTTAAAAAACTAGAAAGCTTATTTGTAGTGTAGAGACAAAATATTTGCTTTCTCTACTACGTATAGTAAGTAGAGGAAGTACTGAAGTAGCTACTGTATTCAACCCAAAAGTTCCATGTCGAGATTTCACCTGAGGCTCCCTGAATACAAAAAAGTATTTTTAGAAACAGCTCCGTGTGTGTGTTTTTGTGTGTGTGCGCGTGTGTGTGTGCGTGTGTGTGTGTGTGTGTGTATAGAGTGAACTATTTCGGAGACATTTCTTGTTATTTGTGCGAGTTTTGGAAAACTGTAACTTTCGTCAAATGGAAGATCGTTATTCATTTTTTTATATATTAGCCGTGCAAAGAGAACGGAATCTGAAAGCTTTAAAAGATCTGACTATCGCTCAAAGCCTGCTGTATTCCCACATTCCCCTTGTACGTACAAGGGAATAACAAGATACTTTCTGAAAATGTTTATCTCGACGAACATGAAGAAGATAAAGGAATAGGAGTTTGTAAGAATGCTTAGTACAAGAGTAGAGAAAGTCATGTGAGTACAACACATCAGATTTTTATTATAGAACTGACAAAGTCATCATTGAAACTACACACATCGGAATGAAATGTTTAGGTGAACTTTGCTATAGGCTATGTGCCCGTGCATAATGCATGATAAAGAGCATTTTCACATTTACTTAGGCACCGTACCAGTAACTATCACATATTTATGAAGCAGTAGTTCTCACTCAACTTGCAAAATCGGTCATCTATTTCTTTCGAATTTTTTTTTTTTCGGATAATCTGAACATTTCCGCATCCGTGCAGACCACGCCCTCAATTAATTCGGATTAGTGGGCACTTGGTGTGCAGTCGGCCTGGGTGGCTCAGTTGGTTAGACGCTGGCCTACTGATCCCAAGGTCGCGGGTTCAAATCCGGCACAGACCGATGGTTTTTAAGTGTGCTTAAAAACGATAGCCCCATAGGCATGTAAAAGAACTCCTGCGGGGCAAAATTCCGGCACACCGGCGACGCTGATGTGATCCTGGCAATTGACAGCGTCATTAAACAACAAAATAATAATTACTTGGTGTGCAAGAAACATATGCAGAGGCGGAAAGAAAGTGTTTCTAATCAACTCTGAGTGGACTGAGTCACAAAAGTGGAGCTTTAGTTTTATTTATGTAAAACAGAAAAAGCGATGCAAAGATAGGCGTATTTTGTTGCCTATTCCAGTCATATGGAACTTGGTTGAAATCAACCAATCACGTGCATAACAATTTCAAATCTCAACCAATGACAGCCTTCATTGGCTAAAAATGTATCGCATTCCATTATCACCTCCTCTGTTTTCTTATGTTATGATCAGGTTAGAGAAACAGCTGACGGACGTAAGCTGACGTAATAGAGCTGCTATTCAAATGTCAAAAATGGCTGACCAGCTTTCGTGAATCATTTTATGCTGAAATAGATGAAATAATTCGAAGAGGGAAACCTCAGAACACAGAATACCACAGAAAATATGTCTGACAAATTTGGTATTAAACGTAATTATAAATTAAGAGCAGATACTCCAACTTCAGACGTTACCAACGTCTTAAAACATTGGGGTATCAATATGAGAATGTGTTAGGCCGTACCAATGGGCGCTGATGTATGTACTCGTGCTGCATGTTTCTTTTAAGGGATTAGTAATTACAATACATTTAAATAACATTTCATTGGCTATATCAACTCTTCATTCGTGAAATATTCTTAACAAATGCAACTCGTGACAGTCAAATTCTCTGGATAAATTGACGATCACTCGTGGCATTACTTATGGCAAGTACAAACCGTGATCTAATGAAAACATGGCAAAATACAATGCAAATTATTTACAGTAATCAAACTGTCATGTAATAAATAAATAAATTTGAGATATAGAAACTGTCTTTTCGTAGCACTTGAGCGCATACCCACCTATCCCTTATTTTCATTTCTGAAGTTGGCAACCCTGATCTGGGCACTTTTCCATCCCCTAATGTCTACCCGTAAACATGTAAATAAACAGCGTTGCTCAACACTTGAGCGGAAATAGCGTTACTGGTTCTTGAGAATGATGAGGACAACAGGTTCTAGCGAATTCCTGCAAAACCGTTGCATTCGAACAGACCTGCCAAAAGCCACCAATGTTATCCCACATTATGCAATTTACAGTACGCACGTCGCTGCGTCGCACAGCTGCCAAGAATTAGAGCTTTGTCTAGGGTTTTGATTTGTCACTGTGTTTATCGTGCTCGTGCCAAACAGAAATATAACTTTCAGTTTTTGTTACGATCCGTTTCACTTTCGCACAACATGAACAGGATTTACAAGTGATGTGTTTTGTCAGCTAGTCCAAGTGCTTAAGGCGGCGGTAACAATCGAGTTGCAGTTGGAGAAACTTCACTCATTTATTTATCAGCGTAGGAAAATAACAAAAATTAAGCTGCCTACACTCTCTCAAGTGCCCTACGTATTTAAGCAAAATAAAATTTTTTCTCTTTTAATTCTTGTTTTAAAACTTTAAACCTGTGTTAAGACACATTGAATATAGCACCAAATTGCCTACCGACACAAAAAGTTGTATTTTACTAAAAAAAAGAAATACAAAGTCCATGCGGACGATTGGAGATATAGACACTAAACGCAGATACGCTCAGTGCAGTTTTAAGTTTATCAGCCTCAAAATTTCCATGCAAAACTTTTCTTTCTTAAACCGCGCTTACATAAGTACGTACATTTTGTAATACTGTGTTTACCATCGGATTACCGAACCAACGACACAGACACATTCTTACAGATTAGTACCAAAGGAGTATCTGTTTTGTCAACAAAATGCACTCAGCCTTCAAGCTGCCCGTTAGTTTCACATCTGGCAAGCCACTTATTCTGAAAAACACAGGGTGAAGCGCGTTGAGAAAAAGGTCGTAAACTCCAAGGATCCATTGGGTCTGCAGAGGGCTATTGGTGTGAGAGGTCTAAGCTCTAAGGTGGTCCATTTGCTATACACCTCGGTTGGTTTGAGCGAGGGGCTCTGAAACAGGCCTGGGCGACTCACGGGATACCTTAAGCGACCTTCATTGTCTTACCTGCTAAACGTACAATTATCAGTGCAACGTGTGAGCAGGCTGCGCTCAATGAGCACCAGTTGCCCAGCCCTGCCATAAGCAGTTTACAAAGACTGGTCTACAGGGGAACATGAAAGTGCTAAAAACCACTCCAATTTCGTGTCTTTGTTCTCTGTATTTGTATGTTAAGAAATGGTCAAGTCGGGAACACATCACATCTTCAATGTTAACAATGTTTAAGGACTCCCAACCTCTTTCAGGGATGCACCGAGACCTAATGGAGGAAGGTCCAAAGTGGACATATCCACTCAGTGAGGACTCCTGTAGGAATCAGGAGACAGCTATAACGTCCGACGGCCTCCTACAAAGTCGTCTTCCTCACTGGGCAGCTATGCTTCAATTCTCCAGAATGAACAATTTGCTATCGGGCCTCTGCACAATATAATACGGTCAATCTAGTTGCTCTGATGGGTAGGCCATAATAAGTGAGAACAGTGAATGGCTTTACCGGAGGACATCGGACCATCTATGTGACTCAGTCGTAGTAACACTTGTACGAGTCCTGGGACCTCTGGAAATAAATGAGAATGGAAGGTACATTCCTTGACAAAGAAAGGAGTGCCTTGCCCTATTGTGGGACCTGAAACCTTCATTGTTTTATTTCCAAAGTAATAGCCTGACCTAGGTCAAATGAACGCTCCAACAGCACACGGTGATAGGGCTAAATCAAACAGGGGCTAGGCAAGCTAATGATCTTATTGCTGGACATGGTCCTACATATAAATGATATTGTCTCTTAATCAAATGCAAATATGGTAAGCTTTTGGCTTTCTCCTGGATCACATTTCCCAAACCTCTACACACTACGGAATTCACTCAAAACCTAAGTTGTAGGAAGTGTGGCACGGTAAAGGAAACCTCATCAAGTCATCACACATATGCACATTTAGTACGCAACTTCAGGCTTCAGCACTGAAGGCATCTGAGAAATACAGGGATGTCTTTCTTTCGCTTCTGGGAAGATTAGAACTGGAATAGACTAGTAATATGAAGCACAATGGGCCTTTTTGGGCTAAATGGAGGGCTCAGCTTTGGACCCACCCCTTTCCAATTCATCCATCCATATTTGGTAGTTGATCACGTCTTGTCATTAATTATGACATCTGTTCCAACCGCTAGACACCAATACAGAGTTGCGTGTAAGAAACACTTGCTGTTACTTCAGAACAATTTCGGCAACTGGCATAATAGTGTCAATTGAAAGTTAGAGGCTAAAAACAATGGAACAAATAATAATGAATAGCTTCGAAAGATATGATTGCCATCCACCAAAATGAATTGCTATGCAGCATTTTGAAACCAAGATGTATAAGAGCCATAAATACACTTAACTGATGTGCAATATGGCCTGGAGGTCTAAGGCATTTTCATGTCATCAGGCTCTGGTTCCTTGGCAGTTTTCTTCAACAACGCTGTATCAGGGTACCAATATTTCAGAACTGATTTTAACAATGGTTAAGTTTATAGAATATCAGATTTTAACACTCAACCTTCAAGGACACGTGCTCCTGTATAACTTGTGTGGTCCCTTGCCGAGGTCAGTTCTATTGCCCAGGATACGAGCTTTTACCGTACCTACGTTATAACGGCGATCAGCTGGTTCCTTTCCTATCTCGAAGAACTGAACCTCGACTGCGCAAAGCAAGAATATCCTTTGAAGCCTGTAAGGAAGCAGAGAACTGCAAAATAATAATGGCCTCACTTCTCAGCAAGGGAACGCCAAGGAAGTATCAAAGATGAGCTCCAGCTGGTGGCTTTGATACTCTATCCTGCCTGTGCTTTACTAACTGTAGCTTAAAGGACCACCATCAGCGTTTCCTTTATCTCAGTTTCTTCTTCTTCTTTCTCATTTTACAATGTCACCAGTTTCCATTCAGGATACGCCGAAAATAAATCAACAATAGAGGAAGTAAAACATAGCCATATTAAAACTAGAAGTGTAGAGCAGACACGCACTGTTTCCTTTGTTACTTCACAACACTAGTTACATGTCTTGGCGCTTATTACAAGGAAACAACTACAACAATAATACTTTCTGTGTCCTATAATCTGTGTAACAATTACTATAGCCTTTTCGGGTAAAATATAACCAATACTATCAAATTAGGTACCTAGCTTAGTTATGTCTTTCATACGAAGCAATAAAACTTATGCGCGGCACCGTGGCCGAGCGGTTAGAACGTTCGCCTGCCACCTAGGCGGCCCGGGTTCGATCCCAGGGACCCGCATGCGGTCTTTGTGCTGGACGAAGCGGCGCCTGGGCGGGTTTTCTCCAGGTTCTCAGGTTTCCCCCGCCACTCATTCCACCGATTGCTCCATCATCACCTTTCCATTCATCTATTTCCCCTGTATTTCATATCGCCCACTTCCTCACTCTCATACCTGGTGCTGAACTGATCATCCGCATCCAGACCTTCACTCTGTCCGGTCCATAGGTTCATCTGCTCCCCGACAGGAGTCTGACCCTAGGCACAGGCTTTAAGTCCTACATAAGGGGAGAGTAATCACTTCCTCACTCTCATACTTGCAGGTGTTCACTCAGTCCGCTCCATAGGTTCATCTGCTCCCCGACAGACGTCTGACCCTAGGCACTGGCTTGTAAGTCCTATATAAGGGGAGAGTAATCACTTTCTCACTCTCATACTTGCAGGTGTTCACTCTGTCTGGTACATAGGTTCCTGTGATCCCTGACAGACGTCTGACCCTAGACACTGACTTGTAAGTCCTACATAAGGGGAGAGTAATCACTTCCTCACTCTCATACTTGCAGGTGTTCACTCAGTCCGCTCCATAGGTTCATCTGCTCCCCGACAGACGTGTGACCCTAGGCACTGGCTTGTAAGTCCTATATAAGGGGAGAGTAATCACTTCCTCACTCTCATACTTGCAGGTGTTCACTCTGTCTGGTACATAGGTTCCTGTGATCCCTGACAGACGTCTGACCCTAGACACTGACTTGTAAGTCCTACATAAGGGGAGGGGAATCACTTCCTCACTCTCATACTTGCAGGTGTTCACTCTGTCTGGTACATAGGTTCCTGTGTTCCCTGACAGGCGTCTGACCCTAGACACTGACTTGTAAGTCCTACATAAGGGGAGAGTAATCACTTCCTCACTCTCATACTTGCAGGTGTTCACTCTGTCTGGTACATAGGTTCCTGTGATCCCTGACAGACGTCTGACCCTAGACACTGACTTGTAAGTCCTACATAAGGGGAGGGGAATCACTTCCTCACTCTCATACTTGCAGGTGTTCACTCTGTCTGGTACATAGGTTCCTGTGATCCCTGACAGACGTCTGACCCTAGACACTGACTTGTAAGTCCTACATAAGGGGAGGGGAATCACTTCCTCACTCTCATACTTGCAGGTGTTCACTCTGTCTGGTACATAGGTTCCTGTGCTCCCCGACAGGCGTCTGACCCTAGGCACTGGCTTGTAAGTCCTACATAAGGGGAGGGGAATCAGGTGAAGAAGAGGAACTTGTAGGCCAGGAGTAGAGAAGCATGTGTCAGTTTACACAGTGTTGTGCTTTCCTTTTCCAACTCACTGTCTCATTTCAACTATTTTAGTATAACATACTAGTAGTTCAAAAACAGCTCTTTTAAAGCGAGATAGAAGAACATACTTAAAATGAGTGCTCAGGTGTGGAAACTTTCGAAAGTGCACCTATTTCCACTCAAAGGCAAGTTCGGAATGAGGTTCCTGTTGCATCCTAGAAATGTCTTCTACTTCGGCAAATTTAGCGGTCATCCGACATTTCCTGTAGAAATTATAGCTTCTCTCCCTTGCTATTTCTCTCTAAATACCCTCCCCCATATATAAAAGGGGTGCACTAACACAATTTAGCAATACTTAAACTAGGGTTCTATGAACCTGAAAACGTGCACTTCTGCATAAATCTTCATCATCATCATCATCATCATCATCATCATCATCACTGTTGTTATTGTTATAATGATGATTATAATGATTATGATTATTATTTTACCTTTTTTATTTCGTTTCAGGCTATCTACGGAGCACGTTAAGCAACCCACTGCATTTTTATTCACTTATTTTCTTTTTCCTTTCTATCTTTCCAACATTTCTTAATCCTGTCGCTGTGATTATTACAATAATATTTTATTATAATTATTACTTTATTATTATTATTATTATTATTATTATTATTATTATTATTATTATTATTATTATTATTATTATTATTGTTATTATTGTTGTTGTTGTTATTGTTATTGTTATTGTTATTGTTATTGTTATTGTTATTATTGTTATTATTATTGTTATTATTATTATTATTGTTGTTGTTGTTATTGTTGTTATTGTTATTATTGTTATTATTGTTATTATTGTTATTATTGTTATTATTATTATTATTATTATTATTATTATTATTATTATTATTATTATTATTATTATTATTATTATTATTATTATTATTATTATTATTATTATTATTATTATTATTATTATTATTATTATTATTATTATGTCGTAAACTGATAACGGGGCATAGGAATTTCTAAGCATTAGAGCCAGGACGGAAGGACATAAGGTTGCACTATTACTGGACTATACGCAGGGACATTGCAGGTAACAAACCACCCCGCATCTTCGTGCAGTCTTTTGGTGTTTGGTGACAGGACCCAAACCTGTGTTTGCCTGCGTGTACGTTCTCTGTAGTGATAGTGGTTTGAGTGTAGATAACCTGAAGAAAGTTGTAGGTATCCCAGCTGATATTAAGGATACGAAGCTTATATTTTCACGACGTCGTTTCAGAAGACAAAACTAAACTAAGGATGCGTCGTTGCCTGCTCACTATTTGCCAGAAGTTTTCAAATTCAAAGGTTTTCCTCGACCTGTTCCACTGATATTCGATATGGAGAGCACATTTAAATTGTTTTCTTTTCATAATAAGGATACATGTTTATCTTCACCCTTTGCGTTATGAAAGAAATTGTTGAGTTGCGTATCCGGGCTAGTTTTCTTTCTCACTACGCTAGGGGGTGGGTGAGTGAGTGAGTAGTGTTTAAGGGCCCGTTGACAGCTAGGTCATTTGGGCCCCCACACTACGCTAGGTATTAGTTGGAATACAATACTGCACAAACACACATTAACTACTATTTTAGAAAATGTGACATCAAAGGCAGTGAACCGGGATGCAATGGTAGAAGGAATAATACAGGTCAGAAAACTGGGAGTTAGAAGTTAGTGGTAATTGTCAGAGGGGCGGGCCTTCAGTAACTAGAGAACAACACTGCATCGCACCTAGGTTCACCGAGACCGAACAACGATGAACGCTACCAAGGTAGGAACCTGGACGATTCCAACAAGACACCCCAGCAGTGCCCTAACCTTCATTGTCCTGCCGCAACATACCAACCGCCGTCAACTGAAACACATGATGGACAGGAGGGGATAAAACCCAATTCAGTGCTTCCTAAATACTTACGTTCTCGGTCAGAAAACTGGTCAGGAACCCGTCAAAAGAATACTAAGTTAATCGATTCATTATTTCGTTTCCTCTAATTCCACCGTTTCCAACGTTTCTAGAATCATTTTCTATGGCAGTCGACCGCCTCCGTAGCGCAATGGTAGCGCGCCTACCTCTGGCTCGGAGGGCCCGGGTTTCATCGGGTCTTCTTGGTTCTCTCTCTAGCAGCTTGAAAAAGAAAATTGGCAGGTTTATTGCCGTCTACTTTCAACATTGTGGCTGAGGGTATTAATGCATGTCCCTATCGCTATGCAGTGGGAAATCTAGAATTAACACTCGTACAAAGTAGAGAAATGGAACACGCTGCATGCGCTGTTTGTTTTTTGTCCTCTCATTAGTCAAGTTTGTGCTACAGTAAGGGTGGGGCAAGAGAGCGCGCTCATTTGTCTATTCACAGCTACAGCAGCGCCAAGGAAGTCGGCGTTTGAAAGCAATAGCAGTGTTATCAACAAGCTCACTCAGAATAGCTGCACAGCTGGGCAAGCAATTGCAACAAGATGAATCACGAGAAACAATCTTCTGTTATTCTGGGAGAAGGGGCTTCAACATTCGTAGCGACTAAACCAAAGCACCAAACTGCAGGTATAAGGAAAATACCTTCTTCTCACAAAAAGGTGTTCTCAAAACTTCAGTCTTTTTCGCTGAAGTATCTCTGTACAGAAGTATTGTGGTTTTCTCGAATAACAGTTCGGCATAGGCAACAGGCTGGAGTAAATTAAATTTGTGTTTTTCTCGTTTTTAATATTATGACATAATTTAACTCATCCCCAAGTCGTTTAGGGAATTTTTAAGATTTGAGCTACGGACTTCAAATTCTGCATTCCCTACAATATTGTTTTGTACACTTTTGATCAAAATTAAACGAATCGACCGCCTTCGTAGCGCAGTGGCAGTGCGCCTGCCTCTGGCGTGGGGGACCCAGGTTCGATCCCCGGTACAGACATGGGGATTTTTCCCGCTCTGGGAGGTCTGGTACGGGGTGCACTCAGCCTCGTTAGGTCCCTGTAGCACCAACTAAGGAGCTACTTGCTAAAGATGTAGCGACCCCAGGTCACGTACCCGGTCGGGAGGGCTCGCGGCGCTGACCACGCCCAACCCTCCAGTTCCGCACCCCACCCATGACGCCTGTAGTGGGCAGAGGTGGAGGACGCAGCGGCCGGGCGGCACAAACACAACACTAACAGTAAGACTATGTAACCAAACGTGCTTCAGACAAGTGTTTGTACATTATTAGTGACAAAGTTCTGCGGCTGCTGCTTCAGTTCCAACTAGATATCGAAAGTCAGCTCTTTTGTTACTGTGCGGTTGGTTGTAGATGTAAACTTTACCTATACTTACTGTTTATACATTAGAGCTTTCAAGAAAGTATTACACTCAAGTTTAACAACAGAAATTAAAGAAATAAGATACAAAAGGTCGTCGAGTTATCGCGATTCTACTGTAGATGTAACATGTGGCAAGCAAATGCACATATAGGAGGTGCAATAAGAGAAGTAGGAATGGTTAAGCTTCAGGTTCGAATCCCGATGCCATATAAATATACATTTTTTCTCTCGTAAGGTGTTTAGCGAAGTGCAATGTTTTCAGCTGATGTGCATGGACTGAGGTTGCCAGACTTTCTTGTGAATTACATGAGGGCGAGGTATTAGCCCTACCACCGCCTTTTGGTCTCACTTTCATTTACATATTTCACTTTTCAACAACAAGAGCAACTTTTTTTGTGTTTATTTGTATCTATTAAAGCTTAGTTGTCTTTAATATCCCAGAAATGACGGACAATAATATGTCCACAATGCCCTTATAACAGGAGTAGAAACAGAATTATTAAGATGCTAAACAAATTCACAATAAGATATGAAATTTTGGACCCACTACCAGTGTTTCCAAAGACAAGGAGGTTACCACTCTAGGCGCTGCCTGTCCTGGTCCGTAGGGTCATTTCTCATCCTCCACCATTTCGTGTGTCGGTCTGGGTGGCCTACTGATATCAAGGTCGCGGGTTCAAATCCAGCCCAGACCGATGGATTTTAAGTGTGCTTAAATCCGGCAGCTACATGTCACTAGATTTACTGGCATGTAAAAGAACTTGTGCGAGAAAAAATTCCGGCACACCGGCGACGCTCATATGATACTGGCAATTGACAGCGTCGTTAAAACAACATGGTTTTCTTCATTTCGTTTCCTTGTCATGTTTGAGGTATTCCTCTAGGTTAAGTGGCGTATGACAGTGCGGATACCGTGGACACTAGAGGGCTGCTTGGTTGGACGGGTCGTTCATCGCTCCAGCAGTGGGATGGGTCTTCGAGTCAGGAGCTGTTACTGTTCGCCAACGGAAAGAAAGTCCTTGAGTCGCCCTTATCTGTTTCGGAAACAGTGCGATAGGGTCTGTGAAGGAGAACGCATGCTGCACAAATAGTACAGCTGTTCAAAAAGCGTGCGGCCCTATACGAACATTATGCACATTAGACGTCACAATTTGGTACACAGAGTCGCTCGATGTACACAAATATAATTCACTAGGTGTACTACATCCGCTAAGGTATTCTTTGCAAAAGTAGAAGGCACCAAATGTTGGCCATATGTTTTTGAACTGGGCTGTAACTGAGCTGTCTTGTGTATCATAAACAAGTGTATCGCACCCGTGTCTAATACGCCATGCCCCCATTGCTGTGGAAAACACTACGGACTTAGCGTGTCTTCGTGACCAAGCCTCCTTTGATTCCTTTACTTTAGGCCTTCCCTCTGTAGATCTCCCTTAGGTCGCAGTCTGTGAGCCCCCCCCCCCCCCCCATTGTATACTTTATAACTACGGGGCGGATAAACGCGAGCGGTTTTTATGAGGTTGCCTTACCTTGTACCTAGACTCAGACTCTTCATGTTGAAGGAGAGAGGGCGTCTAGATGTAAACAACGGGCGCGTGCTGCAGTACTTGCAAAGGTTGTATCAATAGAATGCGTATATTATGTCGTACATGACGATTGTTCATGTTTTTATTTCATTATAAAATACTATCTTTTAGGTATATGTACAATTAGTACTACATAGTCTCTTCATTGTAGTGAACAATACATATGTAGATGCAGAGGGAGAGGTTGTCCGACGTGAGCGTTCTCACTTAAACAAGAGCTATATCGTCAGAGACTTTTTCGACACCACAAGAACACACCAGGTGTATCACTGATATGTTTCTTACACCTTTTGATCTCGAGGGTTCCATTACTTTTTGCCCCAACACACATTATTGAAAGGTCAGTGTTTTGTTCTAACTTCTCCGGCTTTGATTTACTTAATTTTTACACGCGCTTCTTCCACTGTGCTTATAGGCTTTGGCATGTGGAACTCGGATGTTTCTAAGGAAGTTATGGCAGTTGATAAACAAGATATTCGTTTACCCACAGTCTGTATCATGTGCCTAGTAGACCGTAAGATCTCTGCAACAGTAACACGCGGACCAGGTCACTCTAGTTATAACATATACACCTAAACATTTGTTTGATATAATTGCGTTTCTCATTAACTTTGTTTCCTCGGACCATGAAATTGCATCCCACATAAGCATGGAACAGGGGGACCCGTTCTATTCTTATTCACGTATGTTCTGAACACTGCAATCCCGTTTTGTTATTGTGCTACTCTAATGGTCAACATGCGGCGCGGTGTCGCGAAAAACAATGTGGTCACGTGTTCTCCAAGTAAGAGTTCGCACTCCACGCGTGGATATTTACTTTTTAGAAAGCCGAGTGAGTGACAGTGTTGTTATTGTAGTGTTTAACGCCCGCTTTTACTACTAAGGCACCGCAGGCGGTGACACTGATGATACATGGAATGAAGATGGAGCACCGGTGGAATGAGATGGCGGGGGAAACCGGAGCACCCGGAGAAAACCCACCCTGACGCCGCTTCGTCCACCACGAATACCACATGCGGATCCCTGGGATCGAACCCGGGCCGCCTAGGTGGTAGGCGAGCGCGCTAACCGCTCGGCCACGGCGCCGCCACTGAGTGGTGTTCATGGGCCCGTCGACAACTAGTTCATTAGGGTCCTAAGGGTAAAGATAAAAACAAGCAAACTTAATTGTTAAAATCTCACCCCTCAAAAGCTAAACAATGGAAGTTAAATTGCTAAAAAATTGAAGTTAAAATAGCTAAAATTGAAAATAGGTAAAACCTAACTTAGTAAACATGTGAGCTGTTAAAACGTTTAAAAAGCTAAAAAGAAGTAGAACAACCTAAAATTCTAAAATCTCTAAAATAAAATACACATTACACTTGCTTACGAAAATCAACATTGGCAACAAACCACAGTACTGTATTTAGAGCCACTGGGGCGTTGCCTAAAACTGAGCACATGTAAGACCCAGGCCAAGGGACTGGCGCTCACGAGTGTATCGCGGACAAGCAATGACTCGAGAAAACTAACAGAATGAGAGAGAAAACAAGGGAGATGTTGCAACGCTGTGTTTCACTTCACGTGGAGTTAACAACTATCTGAAGTGACATGCTTATTGCTGTAACGTGAAACATCAAACAATGCATGCAGTGTGTGATGATCAAAGGTCAACCATTAGGACCGAGCGTGATGGCTGTGAGGCTCGACTCCCAGACTCAGGCTTTTCCCGGGTCGCGTGTCAACGAAGGCGTTAGGTGCACTATGGCAGGGATGATGTGCACACAGAAACCCTTTAAGTCCCTCGTTGTTCGTGGGATCCGGGTGGAAAAGGGGACGGCATCTGTGGCGTTGAACCCCACGCCGAGGACCCCCTGAGTTGGCCCCGGAACACCTAAAGACTTGGAGGTGTCGTCACACTTGGGAAACCTTAAGGACCTCTGTCAATGTCTGTGCCGTTAGTCTGGATCTGGCCGCCCGGTGCCTCCTCTCACCTCATCCTTCCCTCCGGGGGTGCCCTCTTGGGGACATAGGTACAATAAGTCTGGCTTCAGTGTCGAACCCTCTCCTACTCAGCACAGCTAGGTATAATCACGAGGTCTTACGAAAGAAAAGCACTAACAACGAATTTACTCCAAAGACCTAAGTTGAAGAGGAGTGGATGGATCCATTTAAAGCGCGAGATATTAACCTTTAACTGCTTTTAAGAAAATAAAACCGCAATATGCTTGGTGTTGGTTCACAAGCACCGGTAACAGGCACGATAAACAGAACCGCAAAGTTCAAATACGTACATGTATTCAAATGGGAATCAAACTGTTTAGTACTCTCTTACTTCCCGTTCTGGTTGCAGTTACAGTTACCGTCACCGGGTTGCCGTTAACCAGCCTTTAACGTAAAATCCCTACACGTTCAAAGAGTCTAGAAAACAATTATGGTATCTAAATGGAGAATCACCGATTTAAGTCATTCTTTCAGCTGCATTTTAATACATTTTACTCAATTAACTATGTTGGCTTTATTCGGTATGTTTGTGTAAAACAAAACTTCTGAGCAACAGCCTTTATCGGGCCAAGGCCTACCGCCCGGCCGCTGCCTCCCCCACCCCTGAGCACTACAGGCGTCATGAGTGGGGTATAGTACTGGAGGGTAGGACGTGGTCGACGGATGCGGACCCTCCCGGCGGGTTATGCGGTCTTCACGACCAGGGGTCGCTACTTCTTAATCAAGTAGCCCCTCAGGGACCTAACGAGGCTGAGTGCACCCCGAGCATGGTCTCCCAGCGGGGGAAAATCCCCACGCGAATCGAATCCAGGTGTCCCGCTTGGTGAGCAGCAGAGAACTTTTATGTACGTTCCATATCATCATTTTAGTTATCTTGTATTTCCCTTTAATATAAGACGTGTTAACCTAAATACAGAATGGGGATGTCCCAATTCCTCTAATAGCAGTTTAGAACCTGAAAGGACCAACGCGACACCGGTTATGTTGTCCTTGATTTTAGAAACAGAATTCTATACATTGAAATTCTCTCTCTCTCTCTCTCTCTCTCTCTCTCTCTCTCTCTCTTGCATTATATTATGCGATTTATGATAACACCATTTGTTTGAGAATTGTATATTTATATTCAACTGAGATAAAAAAATTTAAAAATGGCACGTGCGAGTATAATGTAACTATAACTATGATATATTTACCCCATTTTCACTAATGATAATCTCAGCTAAATAACTTAACGGCAGTTAATGTGAGGAATGAAGGCACGCAAACACACCGGAGCCCGGCGTGATCCGCAGATGTATCGCACAATTACTGTAACATAGCTGAGCCAGCTCAACACAATCTTAGTGCAGCATTTTAATTGTGAACATAGAATGTGTTTATCTGATAAGAGATCTCAGCACTGATCAAATGGTCTCTTGTTCACTGGTGTTGTCAACTTCAGCCTTCATCACTACAGACTTGATCGCGTTGCTTCAATTCACACTTCAAGTGTGGCTTCAGTGTAATAAACGCTTTCCCATTTCTTGCAAGTATAAGCATAAGGTGTCGAGTGAGTGAGTGAGTGTTTAAGGCCCCGTCGACAGCTAGGTCATTTGGGACCCAAGTGAAAACAAAAACCGGGAAACTCACCACCCATTAGAATCCACCGTTAAAACGTTAAAAAGAGGAAGCTAAAACAGATAAAAGGTAAAACAGTTAAAACTTAAAACTGATCATAGCAAGTAAGTCGTTAAAGCATTAAAAATAAAAATGGTAGGACATCCTGAAACTCCAAACAAGCTACGAAACAAAATACAAGTTAATCTTGCTTGGTAACAAACCGCAGCATTGTATAGACAGCTGCCGAGTCGTTACCCAAAATTGACGGTAGAGTAAATCCCAGGCCATGGGACTGGCGCTCACGAGCGTATCGTGCTACGGAGAGTTCAAGGGAGCACGTAGCACAGATAGGCACAATAAGATGTCGAACTTCAGAGCTTCGTAGCTCCACTCCACTCCACTTCTGGATATCAGTCACGAGTGTACAGTTCATTTAAAAATTAGACTGGCATTCACAGCAGTAAAGCGGAACCAGCTCCTACCACGCGTGGTGAAGATATCCTGATGTCTATAAGTTAGATATGAATAGATGGCTACTGGATGGAAGCGATTTCGCGGCCGCATCCTTCATTAGCTCGAGTAGAGTTGGTTGCTACCCCGCTTCCATCCAGTAGCCATCTATGCATATCTAACTTAAGAGACATTAGAATATCTTCCCCAAGTGGAGTAAATAACGCAATGGCAGCTGGTTCCACTTTACTCTCGTGAACACCTTAGTTGCGATTTCAGTCCAATTATAAAATAGACTAGAAACATACGAGTCAATACAACAGATACAACTAGTTTAACTGTACAAGTGTCACAGCAGGTTTGGAAATTAAACAGGGCAGACAGAAGGAGAGATTTCATAAATTGACCGGGGCATTGTATAAACTGTAGTAGCCCCACCAAAATGTGAAAATGTCAACCTTAAAGTTGAGTATCTTTTAGCATCAAGTTCACGTACAGAGCATTGTAAGTTTGTGTTTGTGGGGTAGCTATACCAAACAACCGATGTCGATCTGCAATAATGTCATATAAATGAAACCTATGTTATTTATAGTTATGCATCAATTAAATAGTTCAGCCAATTGGATAAAGGAAGCCCGGATTTCCGATCACCCTAAATATTGCAAACTTCATCCAAAGTTATTAATTGTTTAAGAAATCAAGCTATGACACGACTTATTAGTTTGATGTAGTTTTACTATAATCCCATACGAAATTGTGACATCAATGGGACAACTATTCCTTGTAAGAAGTGGAACTGAGGTCGGGTGGGAAGTTAAAAGTTCACATTCGGACTGATGGAGATTTCGTAGATGAAGGTCACAGTTGAAGTAATCCAGCAATATAAGGAAAATTCAGATGACTTTTCTTTTACAATGATAAGATGATGTACTATTGTTCCTAGTTTACACCAAAACCAGAGCTAAGGTGTAAAATGTCTGCGCATTTCTGTAGAAAGCAGATCCCTCTGTAGGAATTTTCTATTACTGCTTTCAGGTAGAATTGAAAGTAACGAGAATTTCAGAGCACAGAGGGCTCTGGGCCACGTTCCTGGAGATGTCATCCGAATTACCGATTCCGATTCCGGGGTTGACGTCAGACGAGTTTTGCTGGATGCCAAGTAGATATACATATCTTATGGAGGGGAGAGACAACTGGGACAGTTCAGTTCGCAAGGAAGTCACCACATAGCCATTTCCACACCACACTCTTAACGTGACATTTGCAGTTCAAATGACATGTTCGTCCAGATCAAGCTTGGTGCGGTCTTCATTGCGCAGAAGATGGAGTCACTGAACCAATTCAAAGACATTTCAGTGAACCTCTGGGTCCTAAACTCTTAGTTCACAAAGGTAGATGGTATTCGTGTTTTACGTCCAAACTTATCACGCAAATTCTTTGTTTTATGTAGCATGCTTTGCAATAGTTATCTAATGATAGTGCTGAAAAAATAACGGCATTCGTGCCACTTAACCACTGCTACAGTTAATCAGTTTAGTAAGGCACACGTGCACAAACCCCAAGAAAAGTACTTCAATGTGCAAGCGTGTTTCACATGTAAAACAGACTCAAACATGTGCAGTGAGACTTTGACAAGAGGCAACCGGTTCAACACGTGCAAAATTTGGCTAGTTTGCGTATATGATAACAGAAGTAAATGTTAGCTGTTGGGTTGCCCGAAGCAGGACAGACCCAAAGGACTTTTCTGCTGGAAGAGGGGAAAATGATATTTTTACGTCAAGTTTGACGTGATCGAGACATCCATTAATCTAGATCGGGCGGACGCAGGGGCAGGGCGGCGGGTTGGTCGAGTGGAGAGGGTAGTACCTACCTACCAGAGAGGGGGACAACATTTCATACACAAGACAGACACAGACACAAGTATAGCAGGACTTACTGTTCACGGCAGGCTAAGGGTCCGCACCACTCCACTTGCAGGCAGACACTGAGAGACAATCAACCGGGCACCCACTTGTTTTTCGGGTAAACATGAACAAAAGATACGGCGGCGGCGGCGGTGGCGGTGGCGACGACCAAGAAGAGGGAGGGATCGTGGCCCGGGGGATTGGAGGGGTGGGGTGTGGTGGGGTGGGGTGGGGTGGGGCACGCAGCCACGTGAGCCTCTCCGTCGGCCCCTCCTTATATGCGCAAGGAATCTGGCATCTCCTCGGCAGCCCCTTGTACACAAATCGTCTGCCGATCGGAACCAAAGTCATCAATCCACCAACCTTTGCACTAAAATTAATAAGGAAGGCCCTCCCGGGGCAGCAAGTTGGAGTTCCTGACCCCGTAGCCTTGGGGCGAAGACGCTAGCGTCATCTCACACTACAAACACTTCCAGCGATTACCTGGAATCCCTAAGCAAAGAAAGTCTGTTGGCCAACAATTTTCCTTCTCTCCAATTCAATGACAATGAATGTTCAAATATGGAGATGCATTGTACACTGCTCGTATAATTTAAAAGACGCAGTACCTGAACAAAGCTCTATTTGTGTGTCCCAGTTACAACCGAAGGCTATTGTTATCAAGCTCTGCTAATTAGGATGCTTTCGCGCGAACAAAACCTTGCAACTTCACTTCTTAACATTCACTCTAAAATGTAAACTCTCTCCCCTACATACCCCTTACATAACCCTTATATACTGTTAATTTTAAATGCTTCATTTCTAATATTTTTCTCGTTAATACTCATTTCATATTATTTTACTGATGTGTTCCTAATATGTTTTGAGTAAAATGATCAATTTGCGAAATCCTTGCTTGGGGCTGTTTCATAAAGCTGAAATGGCCATAACACGAGCTACCGTCTGTTATGTTCAGGACGAACGCAAGCCGTGGACAATTGAAATGAAAGTTCCGATGCACATTTGTTTATTCATGGTTCTATAATTGGTTTAAATAACAATTCAATGCCCGAAAGCAGCAACATTCATTAATTTAACGAGTAGTTTTAATAAATGTATAGGACGAAAGTATTCACCCAAATAAATACTGTAATTGAGAGTTCAAGCATTTGTTTTAAACTCTATATATTTAAGGACATTTCCGATACTGTATGGTGAAATAGGAGTTGCGGAATATCACCCAATGTGAAGGCAATAGTAAGTTGGGAATCTACGTGATGTTCAACTGTCTCATGTGGTATTTATAACGTGTTCCTGTTAGCCAACGATATTCCAGCAAATAGGCGACGTGTATGAGGACTGCGCATCTGCCTGTCACTTCAACTTCCGGAATAATAGAAAAGTCAACTTGCGCACTAAGTCGGAGGTAAACAAACACATGTTCAATGTTAACCAAATATCCCAAGCAGGTTGCAAAGCTATTAAAATGCACTCATGCGTGATTCACTTCCCCAAAAAATGATCAAAACTTCACAGCTAAGAGCAAAATACGAGAAGAAATTCTAAAATGTTAATATTACAAGAACTCGAAAAACACCACATTCCCCCTTTAAAGCCTAACTGTAATACTATTGCAATATTTACTACACTGCCACTTGAATTGCTGTTCTCCAGAACACAGATCTGACACCTTCCAAGATATTTGTGCAACACACAGTTTCCGTTCTACTGGATTTCTTCACCGAATCATACAGCGAGCCGAAGAAAGTGCTTCCCATTAGTGACGCCTTGTGGGAATTTAACGAATTATACATCAAAACGTACGAGGGGGCGGCTGCAAAGTGATTCATGCAGCGAAGTCTGGCTCCTCGACCAAATTACTGTATTATGCAGTCATCTGCAACCATTCGTGCGAACCAGGTTCACTACGCTAATAGCTAGTTCTGTTTTAAAATAACCCTTCGCTCCAGTGACCTAAACACCGACAAACTTATTTCAAATCTATTTTTATTGGCATCTACCTTTCTCAACAAATGCTTTAGGTTCGTTCACAAAATCATTATCAATGCATGCATAAAATCTCCAGTAAGTGTAAACCAAAACAGTCCTTAGGAAACAACTATTTCCAAAAATCTTATGTGTTGCACTCGCATGCCTTTCACTACTCTTGTACTAAACATTCTTACAAACTCTTATTCCTATATCTTCTTCGTATTAGTTGAGATAAAAATTTGTACAAATTATCTGATTGTGTATTTCCTTGTAGGTACAAGGGGAATATGGGAATACAGTAGGCTTTGAGCGATAGTCAAATCCTTTAAAGCTTTGAAATTCCATTCTCTTTGCTTGGCTAACATAAAAAATGAATAACGATGTTACATTAGACGAAAGTTTTAGTATTCCAAAAGTCACACAAATAACAAGGAATATCTCCGAAATGGTTCACTCTACAAAAAATGTATTTCGACATAAACTGTGTATTTTAGCAAGATCAATATTTTTGTACAGTAAGATTTGCTTTATTTCTTACGTATAACCAGTTATGCAAAAGTCATCCAGATAGATAGGACTGCATGGGTTATAGGCAGAAAATTCAAAATAATGTATTACTTTGTCATAAAAAATCTCAAACATACAGCATTTTAATTAAAATCGTTAGAGCCCTTTTCGAGAGAATCAGTTTTTTAAAAATGTTCCATGTGAAGAGTGGTTTAGGGTGGAGGAATTTTCTTCAAAACCTTCGAGTTGCATTCTTGAAAGATGTTAAACTTAAATACTAACTTTGGTTTTTAACCGACTTTTCGTTTTTGAGTTATGTTGTCCACACGCATAGACAGACATCGCGGACCTTTTTCTAACAATGCTTTTTTTTATTCAGGGGGCCTCAAAACACATATTTTCGGTGAAATCTCCACATCAAATTTTTGGGTGCAATACAATACTTTCTATACATGGCAGAGAAAGTAAAAACTGCATCAGACGTTTTTAAGAGAATTGATTTTTAACTCGTATGATAACTCTGTCAGTCACTACTTTTATTACTAATCAAACCACAGTTCTGTACCCACTTAGTGCTAATCAACACTTTCGGTACGGTTTGCCATCAACTCTAGGGGCCAGCAGATGAACACGACTTCTTGTGTCCGTATGTTACATTAGCATCAAGACAGAACGCGTTTGTAAAGATTGACATAAGTGTATAAGTTCGTCTTTTGTTCACTTATGCAAAGTAATACAAAATCCAATCGCGAGCAAGAGGACTTAGTGTGTATTTTGTACGTTCATATTAATATCTCAAATCCGTTTGTGTCGGCTTCATACAGAGGTGCAAATCAAGTGTTTTCATGGTAAGCTCTTTTTTCCCTAATACTAATCTTGTTGCATCCTCGACAGCTGATATTCCTCTGAAATGTGGAGTCTTGCTTAGAGTAGTACAACTACCGCAGGCTTAAGTACACTATCTAAAGCAGGCGTGTCAAACAGCACTCACCAGGTGTGAAAATATTCCCCTATTTTCCCTCCCTTCGTGGTGATCAAATCGGAAAACGGGAAAAAACAAAGCGAAAACCGGTTCTACTAGCGCGTGCTACTGCAGTTAAGGAGGGGGGGGGACTCATCTCTTCACGCCCCTACAGTAAGTGTAGACCACGGTAGTTTTCCTAGTACAATTGGTCAGTTAAGGGACACTGGGAGTGAAATTTTGGTCAAAATTGTCAAAAAGTCGAAAATTGTTTTTTTACCTTAAAATGTTCCTGGAACACCAGTGCATTTGGATCAGCTAACATTTTTCATATCCCCACTCCATGTGGTCATTACGGCCCAGTGCTCTTCCCTTAACGTACACAGCATGTTCCTATATAAAAGCCTGTTTTTCTCAAAACTACATTTCTGCACATTCCAAAAGAAGGTCGCGCCTGAGTTTTGCTTCAAATTCAATGAAAATTTCCAAAAGTATTCATAAACAGCAGCTAAACAAAACTATGATTCAATATTGATGTTATCATTAACATGAATTCCAAAAACATTTTTTGTATGATAAAAATCAATAATTTTTCAGATTAAATTTTCTTTGTTATTAAAAAAATATGTACAGCATAATCAGCAAACGTATTTGAAATATCTCTTCATACAATTGTTACCCATGTTTTAGAGCACCAGTTCTGCCAATATAAATGAATTTTGAAAAGTCAATAGACGCGAGCTCTATTTTGAAAATGTGCCTATTAAATTCATAAAGTAATTTATATATATCCTAAACGAATTATCCAATTTTAATGAAATTTGGTGCACCTCCTATTCTCACACAAATACAAACACAGTAAAAGTTTCAGAAAAATCTATCAAAAAATGTGGAACTTTCAAATTTCACTGCCAGTGTCCCTTAAGAACTTACCCGTGTTACCTGTATGTTAGGTGTGTTGCATATCTATCGGGCGCTACCTCATACCTTTCGCCTGGTTTACGTTATGTGATCATTAAAGCCCGGATTTCTAAGCAAAATACTGAACTTTTTCTACATCCGTAAGGACAAGGAGAAGGTTATAATTCGCAAGGCACACCTAGATGTGCAGTTCAACTAGGTTTGTGCGTATTTATGCTTATTTCGCAGGAAAACGTTTCTTCTTACTTATTGCACGATGTTTAATTAAAACAGCATATTTTGCCCAAAACTGTAAATTTGAAGTGCATATTTCACATTTGTCAGTGCTTCACTATTCTCTCGGCTAAACACCTAAGAAGGAAATGCTAGGGTATAGTCAGGTATTGTGAAATACGAGTAATACTGGCTTGCTGTGATTGGGTAGAGTCCGTTGTTGCCTGAGATATCGCAATGATATCATGGACAAGGACGGGGTTCCAAGCAACAATGGTGTTGGTGTTTCTCCAAAATACAAGAAAGCCCGAAATAATTCCTTGGAACATTCACTTTCTGAGATTGAAGAAATTTCAGTAACATTGTCGTCAGAAACTCACGGGGTTGCACAAATTGCGTTTGACAAACTCAATCACGTGCCACAGAAATATGTTGTTGTTGTTGTTTTCTAGTACCTTGCATCTGGCAATGAAGCCATTAGCATTCGTGCTTTCCAATACTTTTGAACTGTAGTTGCTTCTGATCTTAATGCTTCACAGGTCTTCAAGTGGTCTTCGTTCATTTCTGCTGGATCGTTACACAGGACACATATCGGTGAGGCTGAGATACCTATTCTGTAGAGATGACTTGCCAAGCAGTCATGATTTGTCAATAGTCGGAAGGCTGCAACCGCTGTTTTCCTTGGTCTCTGGGGGATTATATCTGGATTGGAAAGTAGTGTAATCCATTTTTTATGATCAAGCGTTTTATTGAGGAATATGAGAAATTGAATTTAGACTTTTGTTTTATTGTTGTGCCTTTCTTTGCAAGTGAGTCTGCAGCTTCGTTCCCCATGACTCCACAGTGTGCTGGAATCCATTGGAGATGAACAGTCTTATTAACTTTTTGGAGTTGTGTTAACATTTTGTAGCATTCTCTAATTTTTGTTGACTTCTTTGTAGTATTTGAACATATTCCCTGAATTGCAGCTTTAGAATCTGAAAGAATTACTGCCTTGTTAAATTTATTTAAGGGAAGATTTAATAATTGTCGGAGAGCAATGTATATAGCCTCTATTTCTCCATCATAATTTGTTGTGTCTCTGCCAACAGAATGATAAAAGGAAAAATGTGAACACGTAACTCCAGCTCCAGTAAGGTTTTCCTTCGAGGATCCATCAGTATATATGTGCAGCCATTCTTCTGTGGGATACCTAGTATTGATTGTTTCCAGAGCTAGAAGTTTTTGTATTTCTTTTGGTGTGTCTGATTTACTTATTTCCTCTATTAATTCCAAATTGAAGGTAGGTTGCAATAATTCCAATGGATTTTCTCTTATAAGTAGATTTTCTCTGGTGTTAGGAATGTTCAATTTGGATTTAATCTGTGTTACCTTTTCTAGGAAACTACTATGAGTTTTAAGGATTGAATGGGGGAGGTTCTCTTCTGTCCATTTAGAGTTTGGCAGTCGTAACATTTTCTCGTGTTGGAGCAATGCTTGTTCTTCTATTTTTGTTGTTATTGATGGGGTCCGTGTTAAGGCAAGCATGGCATCAATAGGTGTGGATTTAATTGCTCCAGTGATTAGGCGAAGAGCCTGATTTTGTATTTGTTCAAGTTTATTGATGTTAGCATTTGCTGCTGTTATTAAAGCTTCAGAACAGTACAAGAGGTTTGGTTTAATATACATTTTGTATGTTGTGTTAAGGACTCTCCTTGAGCAGCCCCATTTAGCACCAGCTAACCTTTTCAGGATTTGCAATTTCTTTTCAACCTTTTCTGAGATGTTTGTTATATGTTTTTTTCAACTTAGCTTTCTGTCGAAAGTGATGCCTAAGTATTTGGCATCATCAACTGCTTTTAGTGGTTTACCATTATAATTTATGCTAACATTAACTGGTTTGTATTTTAGTGTAAATAATTCATAATTTGTTTTTTCCACATTGATAGTCATGAGGTTTTTGGAGCTCCATTCATGTACTTTGTTTAGGGCTGTTTCTATTCTGTCTTTAGTTAATTCAGGTTTTTTTGAAGAGCCTGAAGTCCAAATGACTACATCGTCAGCAAATAAAGCAATTTTGGTTTCTAAAGTTTTTATTATTGATGGAAGGTCATTTATATATATGTTAAAGAGTGTTGTGCTCAGAACAGCACCTTGTGGAAGTCCTCTGTGTGTTTGTTTATATTTGGAAATGTATGTATTATATTTTGTGGCACAAAATCTTTGTGAAATAAACTGAGTTATCCACTTAAGCATGTTACTTTTCACACCTATTGATTGCAACTTCTCAACTAATTTATTTCTCCAGACTGAGTCATATGCTGATTTAAAATCAATGAATACTGCCAAGGTATCCTCCTTTCTATTGAAAGATTGCTTGATGTCTTGGCTTAGTAGGAGTACATTTTCACTTGTACTATGATTCTGTCTGAAGCCGGTCTGTGAACTATTAATTACGTTGTAATATTCTAGAAACCAGTTAAGTCTAGATGCCACCATTCTTTCCATCACTTTTGCAATAACACTGGTCAAAGATATTGGTCTGAAACTATTAATATTGTTTGAGGGTTTGTTTTTCTTTAAAATCGGGATGATAATGGCTTTTTTCCAGTCGGAAGGTACAGTCATTCTCCAACACGTGTTATACAGTTTAAGTAGGATTTCTTTTCCTTTCCTGCCAAGGTGTTTAATAAACTCTGGGTGGATCTTGTCAGGTCCAGGAGATTTTTTGTTCTGTAATTGTTCTATTGCTAAATCCAGTTCTGTTTCATTAAAATCCTGAATAAAAATATCATTTCGTATACCTTTTGGCTTACTAGTTTCTCTGATAGTTTTTTGGATAGCCTTATCTTGTTTTTTATACGCTTGGGGTATTCTTTGTGACTGAGCATAAAACTTGTTAAGGGATTCTGTTATTTCCCTATCTGTAGTTAAGCTTTTGTTATTATATTTTAATGGTTCAGTTGTATTTTTTGATAATTTTGTTTTATTAAGGAATTTGTATATTTTATTTCCATCTTTCCTATAGTCCATATGTTCTACAAAATTTGTGAAACTGGCCCTTTTTGCTGTAATTAATTCTTTCATAAAAATGGCTGCTTTTCTTCTCCAGTTTTGTACATCTTCTGGACACTTGGTTCTTTCGGCTTTGACTCTTGCTATATTTCTTTCGTGTTTTAACTTAGATAAAGATGGAGACCAAAAGTAGCTATATTTCTTTAACTTTCCTTTGGGGATATGTGTTTTGGCTGCTGTCAATAATATTTCACAAATTTTTTTATTCATTTCATCTGTTGAATTGAACTCTGATTCTAACAGTATATTACACTTCCCTTCTATCTCATTTTGGAAACTGGACCAATCTGCTTTTTTAAAATTCCAAGAAGTTTTAACTCTTGGTTTGTTACTTTTATTTATTAGACCTCTTATGGAGTTTATGGTGATTCTGTGGCCTGAACCTGGGTCTTCTATTATTTCTCTTTTTGTATTGTCAATTATGTCAGATGACACCATCAGAAGGTCAGGATTTGTACCCGAACCATTATAATGAAGGTAAGTGGGTGGATCATTTGGATTAAATATTAATTCCATTGTTGACGAGTTTAATAGGTCTTCTATGACTCTTCCTGCTGAATTTATATCTCTGTAGCCCCACCTAGGGGAGTGTGCATTAAAATCACCTATTAAAATACTTTTAGGTTCTATGGGAATAGAATTTAGATCTACTGTATTGTCTGGAGGATTGTAGATACTGTAAATTCTATAGTGGTAGTTACTTTTCCATACTTCAATTTTAACTATTTCTGATTTATCTTGTTCTTCCATTGTTTTTTGGATTTGCATAATAGCTTTCATATTTCTTTTAATTCCTGTAAGAATACCACTTGCTATTTGACGAGCCTTTGGAAGTATATGTGTAGTGTACTGATCAATTTCAAAGTATATTTCCTGTTCTTCTGATATATTGGCTTCTTGTACTGTGAAGACATCTATATCTTGGTCTTTTAATATTTTCATTAGCTCTTGTTTTTTAGGCTGGGACATGCCTCCTGCATTCCATTGTAGAATTCTTAAAGTATTGGAATTGTTGTGATGAAATTTGCCTAAAGATGTCCCCACCCGGAGATCCGATTGGGGGGACAGTTTTAACTCCGGAATGTTTATCTTTAGGACTCATATTTATGTATGTGGCTTTCATGTAACTGTTTTCTTAACGGGCACCAGTTTTACAATGAGGCAGTTACATCACCCGACTTAAACCCCCATTTTGCAAGGGGGACCACACCTATCGTTGGTCAACGGGTCCATCGGACCTAGCCGGGAGGACTAAATAGGTGGTATTTAGATCCACCGACCTTCCCCTCATGTGCCTCTGAGGGACGCTGTTGTGCTGTGATAGGCCAACACATATGTAAATGACATTTCCTCCATTTTAGATGGAACAGTTATACCGCTATGATTCGGTCCCCAGAGCCTCATCTGTTAAAAGCAGGGTGCACCACGGGCAGGATGAGGATGGGAATTGGGTAGGAGAGGCTATAGGAGGCGCATCACTACCCCTTACTACCCCGCCACAGAAATATTCTTGTTACAAAACACCGGCAAATTAAAAAAAAAAAAAAACCCAAATTCTTGGAGAAGAAACACACGTCGACCAGGAAATCACCGAAGAACTGTAGTGCTTTTCTCAGGCGCCCATGACATCATACGACGTCGAAAGAACATTTTCACTGATAGACGCAGAAGTTTTCCACAAGAAAATCTCAGGATGACCTTCCTCGTGTACTGCAACAGCCTCCAATAAGAGAAGAGTTTTGTGAAACTGTTTATGATAGTTGCGTATTGTTTTCTCCTTATTTTAATCATCTTTAGTGCTTATTTGCCTGCTTATTTTACTATTTAATTGTGCTTAGAAATCCGGGCTTTAGTGATCATGTTTTACTAAATAGCTCTAGAAGTCGGAAGCGTTGAATTTTGGACCTTCTCGAAACAGAGAGGGTACATAAAGGGCCGCTTAACCTACGGAACATTTGAAAGCTGCTCAAGTATACTGCAGTTCAGATACTGATGGTGATCACCAGTAATGTTTTTTTTGAACCGAAAAGTAATTTTTATTTTGATCACAGAGACAAAGGTCATGAGCACAGTTTTTGGTGATCATGTTTGAATTTGTCATTAAATTTGTTAACTCGTTGTATTTTGTATTCTGCTTCTTTCCCTGCCAATACTACCGCTAATCCCATACGTAATGTAGTGCAACTCTGAAACAACATGTGAAAATGGCCATTTTCTGCGGTTTGGTTCATCTGCGACACCATGCAGTTGCTATTAACGTGACTTACCTGGCCTCCGGTTTCGTTCCAACTTGCAGCAGTGGACAGTGGCCCAACCTAAACGTTGTATTGGGCACCATTTAAAACCAAATTCACGTATTTTATGTAGTCATCTTTTCATGTCAAATGTCAAAATACTCCAAAGTGTAATGGGCCCTTTTAGGCCAATACGTCAATGAAATTTTCCAAAAATGATACAACATTTAAACGCATTTAATTTATTGCCCTTATGCCCTGTACTACCATGCCAGATGCTTGTTTTCTTAATATCCGTCATTATTAGTCATACGAATTCTTGATATGTTGGCTTCAAGTTGTCAACTCCCAGACCTTTGCACTGCAAAGAATGTAAAACAAAGAGGCCAAGGGTTAGTGAAAACCGGTTCTACTACTGTCTGCAAGTGCCAAAACACTGTACGAGGTAGGGGGGCGGTTTGTTATCTATGAAGTCCTTGCCTATAGTCCAACAAGAAGCAGGTAAAAGCCTGTCAGAGTGCTGTCTGCAAACACTGTAAACATTATACGAGGAAGGGGGGCGGTTTGTTATCTATGAAGTCCTTGCCTATAGTCCAACAAGAGGCAGGTAAAAGCCTGACAGAGTGCTGTCTGCAAACACTGTAAACATTATACGAGGAAGGGGGGCGGTTTGTTATCTATGAAGTCCTTGCCTATAGTCCAACACGAGGCAGGTAAAAGCCTGTCAGAGTGCTGTCTGCAAACACTGTAAACATTATACGAGGAAGGGGGGCGGTTTGTTATCTATGAAGTCCTTGCCTATAGTCCAACACGAGGCAGGTAAAAGCCTGTCAGAGTGCTGTCTGCAAACACTGTAAACATTATACGAGGAAGGGGGGCGGTTTGTTATCTATGAAGTCCTTGCCTATAGTCCAACAAGAGGCAGGTAAAAGCCTGTTAGAGTGCTGTCTGCAAACACTGTAAACATTATACGAGGAAGGGGGGCGGTTTGTTATCTATGAAGTCCTTGCCTATAGTCCAACAAGAGGCAGGTAAAAGCCTGTCAGAGTGCTGTCTGCAAACACTGTAAACATTATACGAGGAAGGGGGGCGGTTTGTTATCTACGAAGTCCTTGCCTATAGTCCAACAAGAGGCAGGTAAAAGCCTGTCAGAGTGCTGTCTGCAAACACTGTAAACATTATACGAGGAAGGGGGGCGGGTTGTTATCTATGAAGTCCTTGCCTATAGTCCAACAAGAGGCAGGTAAAAGCCTGACAGAGTGCTGTCTGCAAACACTGTAAACACTATACGAGGTAGGGGGGGGGGCAGTTTGTTATCTACGACGTCCTTGCCTATAGTCCAACAAGAGGCAGGTACAAACCAGTCAGTCTCCCCATTCAGCTGTAATTTGCGTAGTCTGAATGACCCGCAACTTTAGTTCTGGTCGTTTTGTTTGTTTATTGTGTCAGAGTAAGACTTTGATTTCGCTATATACGCACTCCATCCATGCTTAAGTGCATTCTACACAGATATTAGTTGTCTCGTTTAAGTTTGTCGATAAGCCCACTAGCTTCCTGTGAATGCAGAAAGTGACCTATACAAATGTAAACGTGGCAAGTAATAATCGCGCGGGAATTGGAAAGGGTTCAATTACAATTCTCCTCAGAATACAAACAAATTAACTTGGATATTTTAATAGAGGATAACATGCAAAGCGCCCAAACATGTGATTGCTGTTAGTTTTAGTACAGAGAAATGTCAACATACTGTAAATGTGTAGAAACCATCAGGAACTGGCTGACCACCGAACTTGACACTCAAAGTGTAGTCGCCGGCGTCCTTGACAGTGTAGTAAATGCTGAAAGTTCCATCTCCATTATCTTCAATATCGATATCCAGATCACTGCAAACAAAATACCAACAACTCTATCAATAAAAACATCGGAAACGTTCGACAATTTCTTTACAATACGTGGTTACGGTAAGCTAAAGCATCCTCAATTTAAACAGATACCTATGTCTTTTAAATAATAGTTGAGTGTTTACTGTAGGGCATGCACTGTTAGCAAACAGCACACGCAGTTCGCAGTTCGGAGCGCTATGAGGAAAGCTCGTTATGGAGTGTGTCCGCAAATAATAGTTGAGTGTTTACGGTAGGGCATGCACTGTTAGCAAACAGCACACGCAGTTCGCAGTTCGGAGCGCTATGAGGAAAGCTCGTTATGGAGTGTGTCCGCAAATAATAGTTGAGTGTTTACGGTAGGGCATGCACTGTTAGCAAACAGCACACGCAGTTCGCAGTTCGGAGCGCTATGAGGAAAGCTCGTTATGGAGTGTGTCCGCAAATAATAGTTGAGTGTTTACGGTAGGGCATGCACTGTTAGCAAACAGCACACGCAGTTCGCAGTTCGGAGCGCTATGAGGAAAGCTCGTTATGGAGTGTGTCCGCAAATAATAGTTGAGTGTTTACGGTAGGGCATGCATTGTTAGCAAATAGCACACGCAGTTCGCAGTTTGCAGTTCGGAGCGCTATGAGGAAAGCTCGTTATGGAGTGTGTCCGCAAATAATAGTTGAGTGTTTACGGTAGGGCATGCACTGTTAGCAAACAGCACACGCAGTTCGCAGTTCGGAGCGCTATGAGGAAAGCTCGTTATCGAGTCATTTGGGGACCGGGTAGTCTCAACACCTTAGTAAGTTAGATTACCACCCTTCTTAGAGTTAGTTCTCAATGGTTCTTCCCCATGCGACATTTTTACCTTCTCTACTACGCATAGTAAGTAGACAATTCCAACCAAATATTCCATGTCGAGATTTCACCGTAAATATGTTTTGAGGCCCCCTAAATCCAAAAAAGAGCAGTTTTCGAAAAATTTCCGTGAGTGTGTGCGTGTGTGGGTGGTTGTGTGTGGGGGAGGTGTGTGGGAGGTGTGTACGTGAGTGGGTGTGTACGTGTGTGGGTGTGTATGTGTGTGGGTGTTCGGGGGTGGTGTGTGGGTGGTTGTGTGTGGGGGTGGTGTGTGTGGGTGGTGTGTGTGGGTGGTGTGTGGGTGGTGTGTGTGGGTGGTGTGTGTGGGTGGTGTGTGGGTGGTGTGTGGGTGTTCGGGGGTGGTGGTGTGTGGGTGGGTGTGTGGGGGGTGGTGTGTGTGGGTGTTGTGTGGGTGTTTGGGGTGGTTGTGTGTGGGGGAGGTGTGTAGGGGAGGTGTGTGTGTGGGTGTGTGGGGGTGGTGTGAGTGTTTGGGGTGGTTGTGTGTGGGAGGTGTGTGTGGGTATGTGTGTGGGGTGGTGTGTGTGGGTGTGTATGTGTGGGAGTGGTGTGTGTGGGGGTGGTATGTGTGGGTGTGTGTGGGGGGTGGTGTGTGTGGGTGTGTATGTGTGTGGGGGTGGTGTGTGTGGGTGTGTATGTGTGTGGGGGTGGTGTGTGTGGGTGTGTATGTGTGTGGGTGTTGTGTGTGTGTTTGGGGTGGTTGTGTGTGGGGGAGGTGTGTGGGGGAGGTGTGTGGGGGAGGTGTGTGGGTGTTTGGGGTGGTTGTGTGTGGGGGAGGTGTGTGGGGGTGGTTGTGTGGGTGTTTGGGGTGGTTGTGTGTGGGGGAGGTGTGTGGGTGTTTGGGGTGGTTGTGTGTGGGGGAGGTGTGTGGGGGTGGTTGTGTGGGTGTTTGTGGTGGTTGTGTGTGGGGGTGGTTGTGTGTGGGGGTGGTTGTGTGGGTGTTTGGGGTGGTTGTGTGTGGGGGTGGTTGTGTGGGTGTTTGGGGTGGTTGTGTGTGGGGGTGATTGTGTGGGTGTTTGTGGTGGTTGTGTGTGGGGGAGGTGTGTGGGGGTGGTTGTGTGGGTGTTTGGGGTGGTTGTGTGGGTGCTTGGGGTGGTTGTGTGGGTGTTTGTGGTGGTTGTGTGTGGGGGAGGTGTGTGGGGGTGGTTGTGTGTGTGGGAGATGTGTGGGGGTGGTGTGTGTGTATGTGTGTGGGCCTGCTAATTTATCAAGACCCAGTTGGATAACAAAAGGGTTGACTTTTAGAAATGACTGACCCTCTTCACCTCTATGAATGACCAGGTAACGAGCAGAGGACGCTGCGTACACCTCTTTTCCATCATTTACTTGACGTTTGCGTTTCGGTGTATGTTGTGCCATAAAAGAGGGCTATGAAAATTCATCCCCCAGTGCTCCCCACCCACCAGGGAGCCCAACAAGGGGTCATCCCTACACAGGGGATATAGCGGGCTCGCCGTCCCACTCACCCTGGAGTTCGTTGCATTACCTAGTCCTGGCCTGGCCTGGTCCTGGGGTAGCCCCTAGCCTCCCGTTTAGGTGAAGCAGAAAACAAAGCAGTGTATTGGAAATGCGCATCCTCCTCGAATTCAGAAGGAAACTGGACCGAGCTCAGATACGCATCCCTCAACCACCAGGATAATCCGTTCCACCGACAAGCACGGCCTACACGTGGGTGGGAGTTTTGACTGACTCCCTCACCACACCCAGGGAGTCAGTTGGCCCGGGTGTGCCAAACCCGGACCTACCGTAGTAGGTTCCCCTGGATAAACCTTTCCACCGACACGGGTCTCCAAGCACGGCCTACACGTGGGTGGGAGTTTTGACTGACTCCCGCACCACACCGAGGGAGTCAGCTGACTCTGGGCCCCGGGTGCGCCAAACCCATACCTACCGTAGTAGGTTTCCCCTGGGGGGAAGAGTGGTAGAGAGAATTTGTTGTAAGTTACAAAAACAGGGAAGTTTGCTGTTTAATATGCAGATTTCCATTTGTAAATACAAAGCTTTATAATATCAAACGTCCATTTGATAAGAAGCATAATCAAGCTTTGTTAATCTTGCAGGTATTTATATACAATTTCAAAAGGTACTTTCTGATACTCGCATTTGTAAACATGATTCCACTGTTTAGTTCCTCATTAATTTATTTAATATAAACTATTGTGTTTCGTGTTCCAAAGTCTGAACATAATATTAAGTTTAAAACCAAAGAATTTATTATGTTGATCAAATAGTTTTAAAATATCTTTCAGGCTAAATAGCAAAGGAACTTGACTACTTTATTCTTAAAGATAAACAATTGACTATGTTAATCATAAGGCAACTTACGGACATTTGGGTGCATAAGATAAAGGAGGGTTCTAAACTTCAAGATTAGGTAATATGCCAAACCACAGTAACAATTATATTAAACGTATTTTGAATACAATAAACAGAAGTAGTTATACCGCTCGCAAAAGTTAAAGGCATGTGAACGCTGGCCAATGCTCAAGCAGAGCGCTGTTGCCAAGCGTAGTGCGTGTACCGCCAGAGGATCTGTACATAAGGTTGTGTGAGATGCATGCACCACATTCGGCAGCACTGGTAGGAGGGGCAAGCGTAGGATTCGCTGCAGTCCGCAGTACGCCCCGCCTCCATATGCCTTTAACTTTTGCGAAGATTATAGTAACAGTGTAAAAGAGGAACGAACCCACCACTGTACGTGTTGTAAGGCAAGTTTAATCGCTACCTGTCCTCTTGTACCCTTGTCTGTGTTATATACGTACATGTACTGAAAATTTTAGCTATCTTCCACACTTTCTGAGAAAAAGGTACATGAATTCACGTGTTTTAACAGTATATTTTAATATTTTTTTCTGCTGGATGAAACAATTTTTATAGATTCAACCACATGAGCCATCAACGCAAATAATCACTGGAAATAATTGTCATGATTTATAGAATAATTATAAAAAGTTCAAGAAAGAGCATTGAGAACTTTAAGCGCCGTGGTAATTTAACTCACTAAGGTGTAATTTCTGTATGTTCAGCTACCTTATTCCCTTAAATGCTAAAACAGACTATGCCATTCAGCATTCCAGGCAACACTCGCTGGTCACAACATTGGTTCAGATGCTCTTACCACATAACCTTCATACTCATACACAGTACTTATACCCTAATTTGTCAATGTAGAAGTAAATAAACACGGCAAACTGAATGAAGGAAATGTCCGAGATGTACTTCAACTCCTGAGATTTAACAATCAAACAGACCTGCCGAAGATTCGAACCTACATCGACATTCTTAAGGCTGAAGGAGCCCAGGCTATGCAAGTAACCTGAGAGAAACAGTGCATCTGTTTACGAGATCATCTTCACATTTGCATTATCCAGAAGACTTCATCAGGTACATAAGGATAGGGCTTATTAGGACCACCTATTAAAAATGTGCGGGTTTCTCTTTCTATTGCCACAGCCTTACATACCTATTTATATATGCATTTTAGGTGACATAGGCTCAATTCGAGTTAAGTTTAACTACTCTTGAGTATACAAGTTTGAGTTAAAAAGCTGTCGGGTACTATAGGTTTAGTTCACATTCAAATATCAAATGTGCGAGAAAACACATGTCACCTGTGCTGCCTAAATATGTGTTCTTTTCCAACCTGGGTTTCCAGCAGCAAAATGAGTTTGGTCCCGTTCTCAATGTATTTTCCTCGTATTTAATGCAGTGTTGTGTCTAATTTGGGTTTTATTTACCTTTACAAACGCAAAATTTCTCTAACAAACAATGAGAGCTTTTCAGGAGCATGAAACTCACTGTCTCGGGTTGCAATTCCTCCCCTACCTCCAAAACACAAGCTATTTTGGCACATTGGCGTTAATCTGGCATTAACAATAGTAATAACAATAGTAATAATAATAATAATAATAATAATAATAATAATAATAATAATAGTAATAATAATAGTAATAATAATAGTAGTAATAATAATAGTAGTAATAATAATAGTAGTAATAATAATAGTAGTAATAATAATAGTAATAATAATAGTAATAATAATTGTAATAATAATAATAATAATAATAATAGTAATAATAATTGTAATAATAATAATAGTAATAATAATTGTAATAATAATAATAATTGTAATAATAATAATAATTGTAATAATAATAATAATAATAATAATAATAATAATAATAATAATAATAATAATAATAATAATAATAATAATAATAATAATAATAATAATAATAATAATAATAATAATAATAATAATAATAATAATAATAATAATAACAATAACAATAATAATAACAATAACAATAATAATAATAACAGCAACAGCAACAATAATAACAGAAATAACAACAACTTTCTTTATCAGAAATAGGGAACATCTCTGAGCTGCATATACGATACTATGAAGTAACGATCCTGGCTGTAACACGAAATGAGTGAGTGACACGAAATGAAGGAAGATGGGTAGGAGTTCGGTCACATCACGGTGACGTTGACGGTTCCGTCGCAATCTTGGTATTAAACATTTTAATGGCATTTGTTTTACAAGCATGGACGATGCTAGGTCACTTACAAAGAAACTGGAAGACATAACGTCTTAGGACGATTAAGCATGAACACACTCATTACCGACATACTTTAGCAAAACTTCTAATTTTGTTGCAATATTCGTCGCTGAATGTGAGGCAGGATTGAAGTCTGGAAACTGCACCAATAATAGCAGACAACAGGTGCAGTGAACCACGGCTGCACTGTTTCCGCTCCTTCAAATGACGTCGACGAACATCCCTTTCCTCCCTCCAGCCCCACTCTAAAGAGAGAAAACGCCCAACATTTTTGGAGCTTGCAGAGATGAGAAGGGGATGTGAAGCCTAGGATTCCGTGCATTTAATCGCGTGTATGAACACAAGACCCTCCATATAGCTATCGACAACTTTTCCAACCTTTTCGTTAATGTCCTGCGACAGGGAGTGTTGCTATACCAAAGTCGTTGAGTGGAGTGGTAAATATCAGTCGACATAAAGCGCTCCTTGTCCTGAGCTGAAACAAAGAGATGCTAGTGCCAATGATTCCCTTGTTTCCCTTCCAAATGCTGGTCTACCCCTTCCCTAGGTCCAGAAGATGCGTGCCATGTTGTCTTCGGCCAGTGTTTCTAGATGCGTGGCATTTGTTCAAGCTTTTCCTGTGTTCGAGCAAGCATTACTCGGTGTTTAGTGTGCTGCTGCTGCTGTGTGTTTCGTGGTGTCCTTGTGAACCTTCCAATCACAAAATTAAAGTCTTGTGGGACAATAAGCTATTGCTTTATTTCCGCCATCCTAGATGACAAATCTTATGTGCAACACTCATATTGCATAAATTCTACACAATATTTACTTACATATACCCTTTTATTAATGACAATACATATGAGCATAGAAATGGTTAATACGTATTTTGTTTCCAACAAGTGGTTCGACGTCATGCCGACTGCTTATATCTGGGCCAAGCGTTGATAGGGAGTACACGAATTTAATTTCCGGGCTTTTAAAGATAACTTTCAGTAGTTCAGGAATATCTGTTACTTTCATGACCTCTTGTTGGAGATCCTTGTGTAACGCTATCATCTCAAACTGCACCATAATCACCATCATTAAGAGGTATTTTAAGATAAAATTAGGAATAGCTAACGTTTCCTAAGCAAGGGATTACAAGGTTTGGGGAAAGTTAACCCATAAACTTCAGTTTACATCCTCGAAAATGTCAAATTGAAAATACCAAATTTGTTATCTTAACGACTCTATTTTAAAGCTCCATTGTTCGAAAAGAGTTGGTGAATGTGCACGTCTGGTGGAACTGTTGGGTCCTCCGTGTGGCACTGTTACACACTATGGATATCTAAAGTTACAGAATTAGATAAAAGAAATTGCACTCAAGAAATAAAGGTTGGTATACATATAACGATACCAGCAACAGACGTGTGTCCACCAAGTTACTATGATGGCTTACGTTTAACAAACAGTAGAATACAACGCTGCACAACAATATGGCATGTGCAGATTCTTCTGCATTATGTACCACGGAGATGTTCAATTCTTTCCTATATGAACTCCTGTACCACAAGCGCAAAGTAACACGATATGTCACACAGAAGTGTCAAGGACTCCGAGTGCAACTTAATGTACGTGCGTCCGCCAGAACACCTCATTTCATTTTTAGAATTATCAAAATAAAATGATATAACTCGGAGCGCCAAGTAGTCGGAGGCCATGCTGTACGTGGCCGGGACAATGCACAATCATTTGTCTTGTTAAGTCCACGTAATGGCCGTACACCTCGAGCTTTGCCTTAAGGTCAGTACCAGGCATGCTGCACAGAGAGAAGATCCTTTCCCATGCGTCTCTTAGAACCCTAACTTTACTACTGGATATTTGCCAGAAGGCGCAACATTTAAACACCAAGACATTTCATCAGGAAACCACAAACTGCGACTGACAATCTGGGAGTCTGCTCAGACAGAGCAGAAAGCTAGGACACTTTACAGAAACCCCCGGCGACTAATACCAGTAGAAACAGTCTCAAGTTGGCAGCCAAAGTTAGGGTTCATTTATATTTACAGTTAACAAGATATACTGACGCATGTTTGAGCTAGCACGTCATGCAAATAAACATGATTTAGTTCTTAAATGTATTGACGATATCTCATATTTATTACCAAAGTCTATCTTACGGAATATTTCTAACCAGAGGGCGCTGTTGGTGATATTACTTAATCTTCTGTGCTTTGCACGTCTTTTACCTAGTGTAAATACTTCATTCTTGTAGGGACCTCTCCAACACTTTTGTATATGGTTATAAACTTTAGAATCGTGTAAATGCAAATGGAATAAAAAATTGGCACTTTGCTACGTAAAAGCCTGTTGACATATTAAGGTTTATCTCAACCCAAACTCATGTTACATTAGTTGAGAAACAATGAGTGTAGGTAAGGATAAAAGCTCACCATCAGTGAACCTACTGTCTATATTGAATATGCCTCTTCCTTGCGGTGGAGGAACAACTGTATTCAACACATGGAGTGCGTCCAACATTCTTTATCTCAGCAAATCCCCAGTCTCAAGTAATCGTCAAGGTGAGGAAAGCTTATGATTCAGTTGTAGGTAATGCCATGGCAAACCAAGTTTTTATTTTGTGAATGCCTCTTAGCTTTTCAGCACCCTGTAGCACGTTACGCAAAGCATTAACATGAACAATATGAATTTTGTTAAAATGCCCAAATTTTACCAACATTTTGGTTGTTTAAGTATTTTTTAAACATAGGTTGTACATTTATATTCTCCTACGGTGTAATAAAGGGTATGAGTGGAAATACAGGATAAGACTAAAGGACGAGAAGAATATTTAGAGGCAGTGTTTAGCAACACAGGAAGGAAACGCATAATGGGATGAAGTGGGTGAAGGAATGCAGAGAATTTCACAGGAAATTGGAATGGGTAGCATACGGGAAGAGAGGGATGGGCAAGTTGCAGGTTTCTGGACGATATACAGTAACAACAATCGTTTCGATAAAAGTTTAGTACTATATAGTCAATTAAAAGAGAACTGAGGTAGAGAGGTTAGGAAGGGTAACAGAAGGTGAGTAAACGAGGGAGCAGTTTATACCTTAAAGCTGCAAGTACTGCTTCAGACGTTCAAACAACCAACATAATGAAGCTGAAGAAGGAAGAGGGTATAAAAGCATTGGGTGAATTCATGGCAACAACACACGAGGAATGGTATAGCAAAACAAATATATAGTGTAAGTAATGTGAATTACATCAACAACCACGGAGTTAAAATGTATGTTGGACCAAGGGACACAATATACATTGTTACGTTTAAGAACTTGTGGACCTTAGGTACTTGTGTATAATAAAATATCTATTCCACAATTAAGGCATTCCTGTGCATGTTTATATTAAAAAACAAGTTTTGTTACTACGCAAATATTTCCCCAGACACATCTGTCCCAGAAATTACACAAGTGATTCCACGGAGAACGAACAAAGATACAAAATATGTTTAGGCATTCAAGTTACATAGAGAAGAGCTAACATGAAACGTATGAGCCGCTAACCGACCCTGTTGGGCCTGGCCGAGTGCCAGAGGGTACCTACACAGCTGCATATTATCACTGTTATGTAATCCACAATGCTCTTATCAAACTCATTCCCTTTCGCACAACTTCATTCCAATGGAGGCAGAGAAATCTTCCACTTACACATGAAATGCTTTTGGGGTCTGCATAGAGCTGAGCTACGTTTTTATTGCACACCACATTTTTGCAGTTACTATTTGGAACATGCAATTTAATTTTTACAGAATTTCAGCTGGTCAAGTTGTCAAGATATTCATTCTACGATTTACTATTTCTAGAAAAACAATTCAAACTACCACCATTATTTTAAGTAATTTAAACCTGCTTTGTACACGGCGAAAATAACTAACTCCGTGTTTAGGAATTTCCTTAAACTGTTGAGATTATGGTTTATATTAATAACCGGGAGATCGTGATACAAATAGTTCTTAAAATATAGATTTGAAAAAAACAAGCCTTTGACTGACTGACGTAAACTTTGCCTGCTTTGCGGAGATTGAGCCAATAATTTTTTGTTTTCCAAATTCAACTAAGGTTGACTTGTTTCTTAGGCAAATAACGTCATTTCTGACCATATACTATCACCATTGTCTGTATGTACATATGAAATTCCCAAACTTCTAAACAAATGATTTCATGGTTTTTGAGAGGAACATAGAGTTTTGTTTGTTTTAACTGCTCTACAGAAACTCCACTTTGCGCCCAGGTTTCAAAATGTAACATAACTTACTTCGCCAGAGTATCACTTTAAAACGAAATAAGTATTGGTGTAGAAAATATGAAAAATCATATACTTATGTATACTCCATTTCATTTTATGGGTAAAACAATGTTAATGTTTATATATATGATTTTTTTTTTTTTGGGGGGGGGGTTTCAGAGGGGCTCAAAGCATATGTTTCCGGTGAAATCTCGAAATCGAATTTTTAGGTGGAATAAAAGACTTTCTCTATTTACTACACGTAGTAGAGAAAGCAACTAGCTATCGAGCTTTCTTAGGAAATACAGGTCCTGAGACCTCCAGGTACAAAATAAAGATTTATATAAAGGTACGTGTGTGTGTGTGTGTGCGTGCGTGTGCGTGTGCGTGTGTGAGTATGTGTGTGTATGTATGTGTGTGTGCGTGTGTGTGTATGTATGTGTGTGTGCGTGTGTGTGTATGTATGTGTGTGTGCGTGTGCGTGTGCGTGTATGTATGTATGTATGTATGTGTGTGTGTGTGTGTGTGTGTGTGTGTGTGTGTGTGTGTGTGTGTGTGTGTGTGTGTGTGTCAGCTTGTGTGTGTGTATGTCGACAGCGTAACGCAAAAACGAAAAGTCGGTTAAAAACCAAAGTTGGTATTTAAGTTTAATATCTTAAGGATGCGACACGGAGATATTGAAGAAAATTCCTCCACCCTAAACTACCCTTTACATCGAGCATTTTTCGAAATTTTTTATTTTCTCGAAAATGGCTAACGATTTTGATTAAAATGTTTAAGATATTGTTATGACCAATGAAATGTATATTTGGAATTTTCTGGCCATAGCCCATGTAGTCCTGTTTACTCTGGATGACTTTTGCATAACTGGTAAACCGTAAGAGATAGACCAAGTCTAACTGTACCAAAAATGTAGATCTCGCTAAAACACACAACTAATGCCCAAATGAACTTTATGTAGAGTGAACCATTTCGGAGATAATCCTTGTTATTTTACCTTCGTTAAATGGAACATCGTTAGTCATTTTTATATGTTAGCCGTGCAAAGAGAGCGGCATTTTAAAGCTTTAAAAGATTTGACTATCGCTCAAAGCCTACTGTATTTCCTTGTTCTCCTTGTACCTGCAAGGAAATAAGCAATAAGATAATGTGTACAAATGTTTATCTCAACTAACACGAAGGAGATATAGCAAGAATGGTTAGTACAAGGGTAGAGAAAGTCATGTGAGTGCAACACAGCAGATTTTTACATGTATCACTGGACTACATGCCGGAATATCACACCAACTCAGGCTGTACATATAACAACTAACTTTTTATTTTAAATTTTGTTCCTTGAGTTGCGATTTGTTAAAACCACCTGAGGTGTATCACCTAGACATTCAGACACAAAGGGTACGAAAACTGCCATCACACGCAGTGACAAAACACTATCACATAACTCGCACATTAAGGTTCACTGACAAAACACAAAGTGCCAAAAGTGAGGCACATACTCAAATTACATCGATTACATTAACATTGGTTAAATGACAAGTGAAGGTATTATAGTGTGACAAATTATAAACAAATGCGTGTTTTGTTTGAAACCGATAGAGTTTAAACAGTACTTTACACGACTAGCGCACATGTGCGATCTCATTGTACCCCAAACACTAGCCGTAATTTAGGATACTATGAGGAATGCACAAGAGGAATATGCAACGAAAATAACAGTGAAGGGAAGTTAAATTAAGAGTGGGGCAAAAAGAGCAGTGCGTCGATTCCCTTGTAAAACGATGTATAATTATCCAAGCTGAATTCAGATCTTGGGTGATTTATGATAAGTTGTGGGAGGGTACGCAATTTCCTTTGTGGTTATTTTGGGAGAGAGCAGCTGCCACGGTCCGTTCTAGTCAAACAAACTTTTCCCTCCATGCGTTCCATGTACCCCACAAAGCACTCCAATTAATTCATTCTGACATAGTTATAATCAATAAATAACTACACTTAATGGTGTGAATATATACAAAAATTATATAAATATGGAACGCTTAAGCGAACTCTGAAAATAAAGTATGAAATATAACTATGTTCAAGTTTCATAAAGTGATTTTTTCTTCAAATTAACGTCCTCCAACGTAACGCCATATCGGACGGTTTTATAAAGTGCTGACCGCACCAATTTGGATATATGGTTACGAAAATTGTGCAATGAACAGAAGGGATAAAAGAATGGTGGAAACAGCAGAGATGAAGCATTGCTGGATGTACCCGTTTGCATCATATGAGGAATGACACAATCAGAGAGCAACTAAACATGTATAACTTAAATAGTAAAATATCAACATACAAACAAAATTGGGCACACCACATAACACGGATGCCGAATAATAGAATAACCGCAATCGTTGCAGAATATCGACTTGAAGGGAACCGTAGTGTTGGAAGATGATCTTCTCTGTGCCGAAACAGGCCAGCCTGGCTGATGGCAACATAATGCTGTGTCAGGGTCTCTGATAGGTAGAAGCGAAGCAGAGTTGCTATTTGATAAACAGAGCAATTAATACAACAGATGCATCTCCTAACAAAGCCTTCAGTATTTCCTCCAGGTTTCAAAACCAGGACCACCAGCGTTAGTTCGGATTCTCTTCTTGTGATTTTACAATATGATTAAAAACAAACAAAACACTTCTTCCAACAATAAGAAGAGCAATTTTACATTTCGGGTAACTTAGTAATTTAGTTACTGACTTAAGCTTCACTTGGATTTCAACAAGCAATAGCTATTTATGGACAATTGTTTTTATTCATTTCTTATTTCAGCATTCTGTGTCACCACGTTGGGACAGACTCTAGGTATATCCGAAAAACTCCATTTTATTAAACCTATTTAACAAAGAAAACGCTTTGTTTTCACCTTTTGGCCTAGTGTGTACGTGCGTGTGCCAAACGTGTCAACAAGACTGACATGAAAACGAATTGTTCCACCAGAAATTTATGTTTTCCGTCTTCGCAATTTTCTGGGAAATGGAAGACACCTGTAGTCCATTCAGAAAGTCTAAATGCCCAAAGGTCACTTTTAAAACACTGTATTTCTAACACACCTTGCCCTAAGATAAAAATACCATGTCAATATTAGAAAATTGCAGCAGAATAAACACAGTTGTTCTCGGTATTTGAGGAACGAGGAACAACCAGCAATATTGCCTCTAGTCCTCGGTATTTGAGGCACGAGGAACAAACAGCAATATTGCCTCTAGTCCTCGGTATTTGAGGCACGAGGAACAAACAGCAATATTGCCTCTAGTCCTCGGTATTTGAGGCATGAGGAACAAACAGCAATATTGCCTCTAGTCCTCGGTATTTGAGGCACGAGGAACAAACAGCAATATTGCCTCTAGTCCTCGGTATTTGAGGCACGAGGAACAAACAGCAATATTGCCTCTAGTCCTCGGTATTTGAGGCATGAGGAACAAACAGCAATTTTGCCTCTAGTCCTCGGTATTTGAGGCACGAGGAACAAACAGCAATATTGCCTCTAGTCCTCGGTATTTGAGGCACGAGGAACAAACAGCAATATTGCCTCTAGTCCTCGGTATTTGAGGCACGAGGAACAAACAGCAATATTGCCTCTAGTCCTCGGTATTTGAGGCACGAGGAACAAACAGCAATATTGCCTCTAGTCCTCGGTATTTGAGGCACGAGGAACAAACAGCAATATTGCCTCTAGTCCTCGGTATTTGAGGCACGAGGAACAAACAGCAATTTTGCCTCTAGTCCTCGGTATTTGAGGCACGAGGAACAAACAGCAATTTTGCCTCTAGTCCTCGGTATTTGAGGCATGAGGAACAAACAGCAATATTGCCTCCAGTCCTCGGTATTTGAGGCACGAGGAACAAACAGCAATATTGCCTCTAGTCCTCGGTATTTGAGGCACGAGGAACAAACAGCAATATTGCCTCTAGTCCTCGGTATTTCAGGCACGAGGAACAAACAGCAATATTGCCTCTAGTCCTCGGTATTTGAGGCATGAGGAACAAACAGCAATATTGCCTCCAGTCCTCGGTATTTGAGGTACGAGGAACAAACAGCAATATTGCCACTAGTCCTCGGTATTTGAGGCATGAGGAACAAACAGCAATATTGCCACTAGTCCTCGGTATTTGAGGTACGAGGAACAAACAGCAATATTTCCACTAGTCCTCGGTATTTGAGGCATGAGGAACAAACAGCAAAATTGCCTCCAGTCCTCGGTATTTGAGGCACGAGGAACAAACAGCAATATTTCCACTAGTCCTCGGTATTTGAGGCATGAGGAACAAACAGCAAAATTGCCTCCAGTCCTCGGTATTTGAGGCACGAGGAACAAACTGCAATATTTCCACTAGCCCTCGGTATTTGAGGCATGAGGAACAAACAGCAATATTGCCACTAGTCCTCGGTATTTGAGGTACGAGGAACAAACAGCAATATTTCCACTAGTCCTCGGTATTTGAGGCATGAGGAACAAACAGCAAAATTGCCTCCAGTCCTCGGTATTTGAGGCACGAGGAACAAACAGCAATATTTCCACTAGTCCTCGGTATTTGAGGCATGAGGAACAAACAGCAAAATTGCCTCCAGTCCTCGGTATTTGAGGCACGAGGAACAAACTGCAATATTTCCACTAGCCCTCGGTATTTGAGGCATGGGGAACAAACAGCAATATTGCCTCCAGTCCTCGGTATTTGAGGCACGAGGAACAAACAGCAATATTGCCACTAGTCCTCGGTATTTGAGGGATGAGGAACAAACAGCAATATTGCCTCTAGTCCTTGGTATTTGAGGCATGAGGAACAAACAGCAATAATGCCTCCAGTCCTCGGTATTTGAGGTACGAGGAACAAACAGCAATATTGCCTCCAGTCCTCGGTATTTGAGGTACGAGGAACAAACAGCAATATTGCCTCTAGTCCTCGGTATTTGAGGCACGAGGAACAAACAGCAATATTGTCTCTAGTCCTCGGTATTTGAGGCACGAGGAACAAACAGCAATATTGTCTCTAGTCCTCGGTATTTGAGGCATGAGGAACAAACAGTAATATTGCCTCTAGTCCTTGGTATTTGAGGCATGAGGAACAAACAGTAATATTGCCTCTGGTCCTTGGTATTTGAGGCACGAGGAACAAACAGTAATATTGCCTCTGGTCCTTGGTATTTGAGGCATGAGGAACAAACAGCAATATTCCCTCTAGTCCTCGGTATTTGAGGCATGAGGAACAAACAGTAATATTGCATCTGGTCCTTGGTATTTGAGGCATGAGGAACAAACAGCAATATTGTCTCTAGTCCTTGGTATTTGAGGCATGAGGAACAAACAGTAATATTGCCTCTGGTTCTTGGTATTTGAGGCATGAGGAACAAACAGTAATATTGCCTCTGGTCCTTGGTATTTGAGGCACGAGGAACAAACAGTAATATTGCCTCTGGTCCTTGGTATTTGAGGCATGAGGAACAAACAGTAATATTGCCTCTGGTCCTTGGCATTTGAGGCACGAGGAACAAACAGTAATATTGCCTCTGGTCCTTGGTATTTGAGGCACGAGGAACAAACGGTAATATTGCCTCTGGTCCTTGGTATTTGAGGCATGAGGAACAAACAGTAATATTGCCTCTAGTCCTCGGTATTTGAGGCATGAGGAACAAACAGAAATATTGCCACTAGTCCTCGGTATTTGAGGCACGAGGAACAAACAGCAATTTTCCACTAGTCCTCGGTATTTGAGGCACGAGGAACAAACAGAAATATTGCCTCTAGTCCTTGGTATTTGAGGCATGAGGAACAAAGAGCAACATTGCCTCTGGTCTTCGGTATTTGAGGCATAACACCAATAAATATAGTTATTTTGCCATGGTGAACAGCGCCATTCAAAACTCCAATGTCATTCTCCGTGGTGTAGCCTCTAGTTTCCGAGGTTGCTGGTTCATATCCGGCCGAGGGTGATGAATGTTTTTTCGGGCGTACAAATCCGTAGAATGGCTTCCTTCGGAAGAGAAGTAAAGCCGGTGATACCAAGTCGTAGAATTACGGCACGTATAAGAACATCAAGAGTGATACAGCGGCCGTTGAGTGAAATCAAGCGGTGTTAACGTCCTGTACAGAATGGGACGCTGAGAGCCACAGCAGTTAAACAGCGTCCACAAATAAATACCAAAAAAAAAAAAAAAAATAAATAAAAGAAAAAGAACTAAAACTCAAAAGTCCAGTATATGTGAAAAACCCTGATGACTTTCTCTACTCTTTTACTAACTATTCTTACAAATTCTTGTTCTTGTTCTTCTTCGTGTTGCTTGAGATAAACATTTACAGAAATTATCTTATTGCTTATTTCCTTGTAGGTACAACGGGGAATATTAGAATACAGCAAGCTTTGAGCGATAGTTAAATCTTTTAAAACTTTCAAATTTCGTTCTCTTTGCATGGTTAACATGTCAAAAAATGATTTCACCAGTTTTAAGATTTCCGAAACTTAAATAACAAGGAATATCTCCGAAATGGTTCACTCCACAAAAAATTTATTCGGACATAAACTGTGTGTTTTAGCGAGATCTACATTTTTCTACAGCAAGATTTTGTCTATCTCTTACGGAGTACGAGTTATTCAGAAGTCATCCAAAGTAAGCAGGACTACATAGGCTATAGCCATAAAATTCAAAATACACATTTCATTTGTCATACAAATATCTTAAACATACGGCATTTTAATCAAAATCGTTAGCCATTTTCAGGAACATCAAAATTTTCGAAAAATCTTCATCCTCAAAATCTTCGTGTCGCATGCTTGAAAGACATTAAACTTAAATACCAACTTTGGTTCTTAACCGACTTTTCGCTTTTGAGTTAGGCTGTCCACAGACAGAAACACAGACAGACACACAGACAGACATAAAGACAGACACAAACACACATGGACCTTTTTCTAAAAGTGCTCTTTTGGATTCAGGGGTCTCAAAACATATTTCCAGTGAAATCTCGACATTGAGTTTTTGGGTGGAATACAACACTGCCACTACTTACCAGTAGAGAAAGTAAAACAGGGAACATATTCTTGACGGTGCGAGCATATGCACTCCCCGAGCCCGCCTATTTACCATCTTGGTGCTATGAACTTCCTGTTATTCCTGGTTACAGAAGCATGCATCTAGCTGCTGGTTTTGGTAACGCTAAATTCTTACAGTGATACATCCTGTGATCTTGTTACACACGTTCGCTTTATCACTATTGTGGGTCTGGATGGCTCAGTTGGCTTATTGATCCCAAGGTCGCGGGTTCAAATCCGGCCCAGGCCGATGGTTTTTAAGTGTGCTTAAAAACGACAACTCCATGTCAATAGATTTAATGGCATGTAAAAGAACTCCTGCGGGACACAATTCCGTCACACGGGCGACGCAATTGACAGCGTCGTTAAACTACAAAATAATTTTTTAATTTTATCTTTATTATTGTGCATTTGAAGCCCTTAACATTCTACTGCTCTACAGGAAAGCTGCAGGGCCAACAGAGTAGACTAGTATCGTAAACAAGAAAATACACCGCCATTCCGACGATGCGGTGTAATTATCAGTTTAGCTTGCAGCATTAATAATGTGTCAGCACTAATTTTCCTCAACTACTCCGCTCTAAATAAGGATCCACTATTACATTAGGATTTTATTGCTAATGATTTAAGAATTTGCTTACCGATTCAGAAATAGACCACGTGTGTGAACCTTGGACACAAACCATAAAAACTCGAAATGAAACATGAAACTGAGAATAGGTATCAGACGAAAGGGTAAAAGTTCAGCGGGTTGGCATTCTATTCGCAGATTGTCTGTCCTTGCACGAATTGCGTAAACACGGGGGTGTTGCAGCCAGCCAACATTCCACATTCCCAATCAAACCCCACAGCACGAGTACACTTCCTCTACCTTCAAACACCTCCTTTCTCCAACTACAAATTCCCAACATTACCAACTCAATTTCTTTTGTTACTTCATGACTCACAAAATGTCACATACACTCAACGTGTGAACAATTTTCATTATTTCTAAAGAAGCTGGAGTAAAATTATGTAATATATGATAGCTGAAACTTGGTCAACATTTTCAAACAATTTTAAATTTAGATTTGTGTCAAAAAATACTTGGAACGCTTAGCTTCAGTTCCACACCAGATACCCTAAAAGCTTCAGCACGTGACCGACTTCCAACCCCTCCAACACGACTGTTACTTGTCTTACAGTCTTGTGCATTAAAATGTCCCAACTATCTACAACGTTGTTCAACTTTTCAACAAAAGATCAGAGAGAATCAAGTTAAAAAAAAGTTGGAATATTGTTTTCGATGCACTTTTCTATTGCTCAACATAATTAATTCAACAACTGAGGATAATTTCGTACGGATATTTTATTTAACAATTTTAAATTTTTTTCCCTGTAACATCTAGATTCTAGAAGAACAAAAAATTACTACGTCCTAATTTTATGTATGAGTGTTTAGATTAGAAAACATGAAGCGCACAGTGATAGTCAAGTCTTCGTTTACACTGACTTTGATCTCAACAAGCTAAACGATCCCTTTCTCTACCGCCATTGGAGAAAAGCTTTGTGTTCCTTCAAATCCAAGTTAACCGACAAAGAACGGTTATGCCAATCTTCGCTCGTAACGTGTCCCTGTACAAGTAAACAACAGCAACTACAGACTCAGTTCAGTTCAGTGGAAAGTTCAATCCTCGCCAGCTCCATCCACCTCCGCCTATATTGTCTGTTCTATCTCTGAGTGAAATGAGCATCACTGAAGTAACCTTCGCGCTCTAAAACTTCATTGTTAACATTGTTGGACTCGCGAAGCTCTGGAGCAGCACAGTAAATCTGCAGGACAACTTCTTAGCCACCCCTTCCCACTAAACTCAAAAACTCCAATTCCTCGCCGTACTGCTGCTTTTGGTCAAGTTAATTTGAACTTACCATTTCATAACACTTCAAGAGAGCATCATTTGGTTCGTCTGAATGCACGCTACTACAAACATGGCTCATTTGAAAGTAACCAGCAGTAGTTATTAAAACTATCAGTAACAGTAAAGCTGCGTTAGTTCTGTTAGTGGAAATTTACGAAAACTCCATTTTGAATATATTAATGTCAACGATGAAGGCTCAGGAAGTGCTGTGATAAATTCTCTGTTGGTGTGCAAGCTCCGGAAAAGTGCCAGATCTTTCACACATGACATTAATCAGAGCCACATTTGCATGCCTGAGTGAAACATCACGAGAGAAATTGGGAAGGTGCTAAAGCATGTCAGGATCTCCCTATCCACATTCTTCAAGTATTAGTGTACCGAGGTTTTGGCTCGCAAGTCGATGACCGTGCCTGCACAACTCCAGTAATCTGGACAATTCCGTGTTAAATGCCACAAACTGCCACACGTAATATTCTGTCAATATTTGTCAATCTTCAAGGCGACCAATACACTCGAACTATGTAAGCGCCACAATCTACCTGGTCTTGAAGTTTGAACAAGGAAAATCTCGAGAAACACGTGACAATCAATATGGGAACATTTCTCTGCATTCATTGCCGTATACTCGTCGGTATATTTGGGTGGGAATATTATTTTCCCAAGTGAACCGAAATATAAGTGGTAAAATACTGCTATTTGCAGTCTATTGTTTCAAGGACAAACTAACATGCGCTAGTCGAGAGTTTATTGAAAAAATGTCAGATTGAAGCACTGTCGCCTCGGTAGCGTGATGGTTCAAGAGGTCGAGCCTCGCTTAGGGCAAGTTATCCGGATAAGGTTTTTTCAGCGATTTTCCCTTATCCTGAGAAGACGAATGTTGGGTAATATAAAGCTCTATGAACCTCGGGCTCACTTGAGCATTTCGCCCATTTCATTCATTCACCGTCCGATATCATACTACGTTGGAGGGCGTTAATTAAAAAAATCGCAAAACTAAATATTACAGTTAAAGATGCGCAAATATTGTACGACATACCCATTTCTTGTAAGGTTCGGCGGCTTATGTTATTCTATGGAACTGTAAAGGGTAAACTTAAAGCAATTAATCTGCGGCACATAGTTGTTAAAGGCCACCACCGCAGCCATTGCTGCCGTCACCGCCACCGCCGCAGTCATTGTCGCAGCCATTGCCGCCGCCACCGCCGCCGCCGCCGCCGCCACCGCCACCGCCACCAGGATGCCAGCTGAACGGGCGTTTTAAGGGACAATGCTGTAATATAGGTAGGCAAATGTTACCCCTTGAGGTGTCGGGGGAACGTTTTTCACCACGCTAACGAAAATCAGTTGGCAAAACTGCTTATCAAATACAAGTTGTGCGAGATTCTTAATACAAAGCCCCAACTTTAACACGGAGTGTTAACACATGTAAAATTGTTCAGTTTCAACTCATGTGTGCGTAATTGGTAAATAATATATTCAGTAGATACTATGCAATGTCTACGAGCAGCAGACGATACAGAAATGTACTGTATCCTCTTTCCTTCTTGCCGAACAGCTCAAAGTCACCACGGGCACAAAAAGTCAATAAGCATTAATTAGAGCAGCCCGTTGGCACTCGAGACCCAGACCCACATTCCAACACTTCATCAATCTCGACACCAATTAAAGTACCTACTTCACTTCACATGTGTAAACACGCCATTGTTTCTCTAAGGACAGCAGGACAAGTACATACTGCCGACAGGTGAAGACTCGCAACTTGCCAACATCGTGACGTTATCTTTCCATCATCGTCACCTCACGCCAGGTATCGCACTCTCCTCGTTAAGGACCTCGTGCAACTTGAGGCATCCAATTTATTTAAATACCGTCCCAACAGCTACAAACATTTAAAATGCAGAAAATGGGAGTCAGCGACTCGAGGCAACATTTGTTCACCTGAAAATATTTCCGTAGATGCCATACCACTAAATATTCGTAAGGTCTTAGGTTATAACGGTTAGGGACCACTCTCGTGGCGCAGTGGTAGCGTGCCTGCGTCGGGGTCAATGCCAGGTCAAGTAGACGTCCGGCTGGAGGACACAGCTACATCAAATGCACAAGGAAAAGGGTTCCCATGGAGAAGCAACGCTACTGAAGTGAATCACGGTTCAAAGTACTGCTCTGGGAGAAAATGGCTGACAACTAGCGCTAAGAGTCAGCTGTTAGGTTATGCGTCCAACTAGTATTCAATTTCCATACTATAGTACACTAACTACACGTAATACAAGGTTTACGTCATTTACCTTTCCCGAAAACGTCCCCATTTTTCTCAAGCCTCAGTTTGTAATCTGTAGTTGCCAATTTTGGGGACTCCTGTGTAAATAACTCTTGAAATAACTTGTACTAACCAAGCATAACGACAACACAATATTAACCGCGCATAATACAGGCGTCTATAAATGCCTTTAGTTATTTACAACATTCACACAATAACGTTTCAATTACCTCGAGGTATTATTTGTACTATTTTAAGGTCATACAGAACAAGGCAGATCGCCACATGATATAAGATGGCCACGCATTACATAATTGAGAACTCAAAACGAAAGTGAAATTTAAAATAATTGTATGTGATATATTTATGTATGTTCCATAATTAACTAATGCACACGCTGATACTAGCATCGATATATTCTATGTCTACATATTTCAGCAACATTTCAAAACAAAGGCAAAAATCTGATGTCTTGTACTCACATGACTTTCTCTACTCTTGTACTAACCATTGTTATAAACTCTTATTCCTGTATCTTCTTTGTGTTAGTTGAGATAAACATTTGCAGAAATTATCTTATTGTTTATTTTCTTCTACGTACAAGAGGAATATGGGAATACAGTAGGCTTTGAGCGAGTCAAATCTTTTAAAGCTTTCAAATTCCATTCGCTTTGTGCGGTTAACATATAAAAAATGAATAACAATATTCCATTTGACAGAAGTGTAAGTTCTCCAAAACTCACACCAATAACAAGGCATATCTCCGAAATAATTCATTTTCCAAACAAATAAACAAAAATATTTAGACAAATTGTGTGTTTCAGCAAGGTCTACATTTTTTGTACAGTAAGATTTGGTCCATCACTTACAGTTTACCAGTTATGCAAAAGTCATCCAGAGTAAACAGAACTACATGGGTTATAACCAGAAAATTCAAGATATACATTTCATTTGTCACAAACATATCTCAAACATATGGCATTTTAATCAAGATCGTTAGCCATTTTCAATAAAATCAAAATTTTCCATGTAAAGGGAAATTTAGGGTGGAGGAATTTTCTTCAAAATCTTCGTGTCGCATTCTTGAAAGACATTAATCTTTTAAGGTTAACTTTGGTTTTTAACCGACTTTTCGTTTTTGAGTTATGCTGTCCACAGACTGACACACACACACACACGCACGCGCGCGCACACACACACACACACACACACACACACACACACACACACACACGCACGCACAGACCTTTTCTAAAAATGCTCTTTTTTGGATTCAGGGGCCTCAAAACATATATTTCCTGTGAAATCTCGACCTGAAGTTTTTGGGTGGAATACAATACTTCCCCTACTTATTAATATAGAGAGTAAAAACTGGATACTTGCTACACATCAATAGGAATTTACACACTTGTCTGTCTGTCCTGTGGCACTACCGCCCGGCCGCTGCACCCTCCACCTCTGCCCACTACAGGCGTCCAGTGGTGGAGAGTGGAACTTTGTAACTGGAGTTGATCACACACAGGAACCAGCCCGAAGCCTCAATTTACACTACTTGCCCTTCTTAAATAAAATATACGTACTTGGCAGACTTGGAAAATAAAGTTGGTATAATTTATTGTTGCTCAAGCGTTCGCAATTTGCATCCACATCCTTCATCATCCCCGTGGAACACGCATGTCGACCAGAGCATGTTTCGCCAATATTTTCCAAAGCCTCACTTTGAGATTACCGGTCAATACTGAGTTTAGTAACTTTGGTTAACACATTTGTACACTTGAGATAACTTTAAGAATAAAAGGTGATATTTTCGGTAAAACCTTATTTAGTGCTTGTAACGTTTTGGAATACTTAGTAACTGGAAAACAAAAATTATGAACAAAAGCTTAATACAGACATTAGGCATTGATTCTTATCTGTTCGTTACAATAACGAAAAACGAGGATTCAAGAAAAGAGTAAACGAAAATTCGCATCGTCTCTTTGTCTCGTATATTCTTCCCGACACACAAAAAGCGTACCCCAGTTAAGTCATATACCATTTGCAGACAAAGGATAAACTTTTGTTAAATTCAAAAATTAAAACTAATGTAATTTTGGCAACAAACGGCACATTTTTGACATCTGTCATAATGTACGTCAAAGAAGTTTTGCTTTCTATTTTGTTTCCAAAGATTAGCAGTTGTTTGCCTAAATTTTCCCAGATTTAGGAAGAAATGTATTTTTCAGTGCATACGAGGTTTTTTTAGGTCGCAATCACACACAGCATGAAAAAAATAGTTGCCACGTACTAAACAAAAATCTCAAAATTATGATGTGAGCGGTCCACACATAACATTTGCTGTCTGTTTGCACCACAAATTGGAGTTGGAGAATTCTTTCGCCGTTTTAAATGACGAATGCACAACGGCCTGTGAATTAATTCTAAACTTGTTAAAACTGGACAGGGAGGGTTTCAAATTCACGTCACACAATTTCAAACCGCGTATCTTGGATATGAATATCAAAGGACTTTTGACACTTCATTGCGAGCATGACAGATTTTAATGACTTCAAACACGAATACATAAGGGCCCAAACTTAAAATGCTTTAAAATAAGTTAATTGGAAGGGAGGTGTTGCATATCATGTCAAATCACCAACTTTCCCTCTGATTCTGCACAACTTCGTTATCAAGGCATAGTTTTTGCTATGATTTCCAAAAAACTTGGTGCATTTCGCTTTAGAACCCGACACAAATAATGAGCTAGCTTGCAACTTACAAAAACCTAAGCCACCCTTATTTTAAACTATTTTCAATCCCTAACATAGACACTAACAATCTCTATACATTTATACTACAGGAGTGAATTAATAAGTAAGTTTATTAGGGTGCAAGGCGGCAATTCCAAAGAAAATTAGAAAAAATACGAGTGAAAAAGATGGCATAGTAGTGGATGTGTGTAAGTGGGAAGGCCGAGAAACGGGGTTTAAGTATAGTTGTGAAAAGGGAGGAGATCATGTATGGGAAGATAAGGATGGATGTGTGTAAGTGGGAAGGCCGAGAAACGGGGTTTAAGTATAGTTGTGAAAAGGGAGGAGATCATGTATGGGAAGATAAGGATGGATATGTGTAAGTGGGAAGGGCAAGAAACGGGGGTTAAGTATAGTTGTGAAAAGGGAGGAGATCATGTATGGGAAGATAAGGATGGATGTGTGTAAGTGGGAAGGGCAAGAAACGGGGGTTAAGTATAGTTGTGAAAAGGGAGGAGATCATGTATGGGAAGATAAGGATGGATGTGTGTAAGTGGGAAGGCCGAGAAACGGGGTTTAAGTATAGTTGTGAAAAGGGAGGAGATCATGTATGGGAAGATAAGGATGGATGTGTGTGTGTAAGGAAACGGGGGTTAAGTATAGTTGTGAAAAGGGAGGAGATCATGTATGGGAAGATAAGGATGGATGTGTGTAAGTGGGAAGGGCAAGAAACGGGGGTTAAGTATACTTGTGAAAAGGGAGGAGATCATGTATGGGAAGATAAGGATGGATGTGTGTAAGTGGGAAGGCCGAGAAACGGGGTTTAAGTATAGTTGTGAAAAGGGAGGAGATCATGTATGGGAAGATAAGGATGGATGTGTGTAAGTGGGAAGGCCGAGAAACGGGGGTTAAGTATAGTTGTGAAAAGGGAGGAGATCATGTATGGGAAGATAAGAATGGATGTGTGTAAGTGGGAAGGCCGAGAAACGGGGGTTAAGTATAGTTGTGAAAAGGGAGGAGATCATGTATGGGAAGATAAGGATGGATGTGTGTAAGTGGGAAGGCCGAGAAACGGGGGTTAAGTATAGTTGTGAAAAGGGAGGAGATCATGTATGGGAAGATAAGGATGGATGTGTGTAAGGAAACGGGGGTTAAGTATGGTTGTGAAAAGGGAGGAGATCATGTATGGGAAGATAAGAATGGATGTGTGTAAGTGGGAAGGCCGAGAAACGGGGGTTAAGTATAGTTGTGAAAAGGGAGGAGATCATGTATGGGAAGATAAGGATGGATGTGTGTAAGGAAACGGGGGTTAAGTATAGTTGTGAAAAGGGAGGAGATCATGTATGGGAAGATAAGGATGGATGTGTGTAAGGAAACGGGGGTTAAGTATAGTTGTGAAAAGGGAGGAGATCATGTATGGGAAGATAAGGATGGATGTGTGTGTGTAAGGAAACGGGGGTTAAGTATAGTTGTGAAAAGGGAGGAGATCATGTATGGGAAGATAAGGATGGATGTGTGTAAGGAAACGGGGGTTAAGTATGGTTGTGAAAAGGGAGGAGATCATGTATGGGAAGATAAGAATGGATGTGTGTAAGTGGGAAGGCCGAGAAACGGGGGTTAAGTATAGTTGTGAAAAGGGAGGAGATCATGTATGGGAAGATAAGGATGGATGTGTGTAAGGAAACGGGGGTTAAGTATAGTTGTGAAAAGGGAGGAGATCATGTATGGGAAGATAAGGATGGATGTGTGTAAGTGGGAAGGCCGAGAAACGGGGGTTAAGTATAGTTGTGAAAAGGGAGGAGATCATGTATGGGAAGATAAGGATGGATGTGTGTGTGTAAGGAAACGGGGGTTAAGTATAGTTGTGAAAAGGGAGGAGATCATGTATGGGAAGATAAGGATGGATGTGTGTGTGTAAGGAAACGGGGGTTAAGTATAGTTGTGAAAAGGGAGGAGATCATGTATGGGAAGATAAGGATGGATGTGTGTGTGTAAGGAAACGGGGGTTAAGTATAGTTGTGAAAAGGGAGGAGATCATGTATGCGAAGATAAGGATGGATGTGTGTAAGTGGGAAGGCCGAGAAACGGGGGTTAAGTATAGTTGTGAAAAGGGAGGAGATCATGTATGGGAAGATAAGGATGGATGTGTGTGTGTAAGGAAACGGGGGTTAAGTATAGTTGTGAAAAGGGAGGAGATCATGTATGGGAAGATAAGGATGGATGTGTGTGTGTAAGGAAACGGGGGTTAAGTATAGTTGTGAAAAGGGAGGAGATCATGTATGGGAAGATAAGGATGGATGTGTGTGTGTGTAAGGAAACGGGGGTTAAGTATAGTTGTGAAAAGGGAGGAGATCATGTATGGGAAGATAAGGATGGATGTGTGTAAGGAAACGGGGGTTAAGTATAGTTGTGAAAAGGGAGGAGATCATGTATGGGAAGATAAGGATGGATGTGTGTGTGTAAGGAAACGGGGGTTAAGTATAGTTGTGAAAAGGGAGGAGATCATGTATGGGAAGATAAGGATGGATGTGTGTAAGTGGGAAGGCCGAGAAACGGGGGTTAAGTATGGTTGTGAAAAGGGAGGAGATCATGTATGGGAAGATAAGGATGGATGTGTGTAAGGAAACGGGGGTTAAGTATAGTTGTGAAAGGGAGGAGATCATGTATGGGAAGATAAGGATGGATGTGTGTAAGGAAACGGGGGTTAAGTATGGTTGTGAAAAGGGAGGAGATCATGTATGGGAAGATAAGGATGGATGTGTGTAAGGAAACGGGGGTTAAGTATAGTTGTGAAAAGGGAGGAGATCATGTATGGGAAGATAAGGATGGATGTGTGTAAGGAAACGGGGGTTAAGTATGGTTGTGAAAAGGGAGGAGATCATGTATGGGAAGATAAGGATGGATGTGTGTAAGGAAACGGGGGTTAAGTATAGTTGTGAAAAGGGAGGAGATCATGTATGGGAAGATAAGGATGGATGTGTGTAAGGAAACGGGGGTTAAGTATGGTTGTGAAAAGGGAGGAGATCATGTATGGGAAGATAAGGATGGATGTGTGTAAGGAAACGGGGGTTAAGTATAGTTGTGAAAAGGGAGGAGATCATGTATGGGAAGATAAGGATGGATGTGTGTAAGGAAACGGGGGTTAAGTATGGTTGTGAAAAGGGAGGAGATCATGTATGGGAAGATAAGGATGGATGTGTGTAAGGAAACGGGGGTTAAGTATAGTTGTGAAAAGGGAGGAGATCATGTATGGGAAGATAAGGATGGATGTGTGTAAGGAAACGGGGGTTAAGTATGGTTGTGAAAAGGGAGGAGATCATGTATGGGAAGATAAGGATGGATGTGTGTAAGGAAACGGGGGTTAAGTATGGTTGTGAAAAGGGAGGAGATCATGTATGGGAAGATAAGGATGGATGTGTGTGTGTAAGGAAACGGGGGTTAAGTATAGTTGTGAAAAGGGAGGAGATCATGTATGGGAAGATAAGGATGGATGTGTGTAAGGAAACGGGGGTTAAGTATGGTTGTGAAAAGGGAGGAGATCATGTATGGGAAGATAAGGATGGATGTGTGTGTGTAAGGAAACAGGGGTTAAGTATAGTTGTGAAAAGGGAGGAGATCATGTATGGGAAGATAAGGATGGATGTGTGTAAGTGGGAAGGGCAAGAAACGGGGGTTAAGTATAGTTGTGAAAAGGGAGGAGATCATGTATGGGAAGATAAGGATGGATGTGTGTAAGGAAACGGGGGTTAAGTATAGTTGTGAAAAGGGAGGAGATCATGTATGGGAACCAAGGGGGGGGGGGGGCGCTCAGTGCGACACCGGAACCGCGGTGTGATATCTGTTTGGCGTGGCCTGGTGTCGGGATGAAGAGATCTCAGCACTTGTTAGGGACCTCTACGCGTCTCTGTGGCCTGTCTAGCTGCGACCCTGTGTGTCAGCTTCGGTTCCCTCATTTCGCCCCTGCCTGCTCTTTATCCTTTTAGTGTTTAGTGTCCACTCTTACGGCACCACAGTGGTACATGAAGTGAAATAACTGGGATAGGACATTTGGCTTATGTTCAGGTACCTCCCCAGCATTTGCCAGTTACGCTACACTTGTGCTACTCTGGATTGTAATTAGTTTATCAACTTACCTATACCGGCGATCAGCAATGAACAATGTAAAAGTAACGAACTTTGGCCTTTTCATAACAAGAATCTAACAGGTCTCTTAACTAGAAGTGAGATATAGCCTAATTAAACACTGCCCAGATATTACGTGCATTTACTTTATCTTTCTTTCCTTTCTTTTATTTTTGCCTTAGGAGCAAAGCAATCGTTTTATTTTCTTCAAATACTTTTCAGTTAATGTAGAGATTTTGATAGCTCAGACTCGCTTACTGCCAAAAGTCTGATCCTGGCAGGGACGAGTTACTAGTATCCGCGTGACTTGGCGAACATATCAAACTGTTAGCACCCATCAAGAGAAGTTTGGGGTCACATGCTGCGAGAGACAGCGAAATCTACACCACTTTAAAACAATGACTAGGCATTTAACAATTCCACCCATAAATAACGGATATGTCCGAAATGGCTGACGCCACAAAAGATACGAGCTGTAAGTTGCTAGTTACATGTTGCTGTAGTGTTTAACGCCCGCTTTTACTACTACGGCACCGCAGGCGGTGACACTGATGACACATGGAATGAAGATGGAGCACCGGTGGAATGAGATGGCGGGGGAAACCGGAGAATCCGGAGAAAACCCGCCCAGACGCCGCTTCGTCCACCACGAATACCACATGCGGGTCCCTGGGATCGAACCCCGCTCGCCTTGGTGGTAGGCGAACGGTCTAACCACTCGGTCACGGCGCCGCTATACATTTAATACAGGTTATTTTAATCAAAATCGTTAAGAGCAATATTGAGAAACTCAAAAATTTTGAAAAATCTCTCATCTAAAGGATAGTTGGGGAAGGGATTTCCTTGAAAGTCGCTAAGTCTCATCTCAGGAAGATATTGAACTTAAAACATCAATATTGTTATTTATCAAACTTTTCGCTTTACTTCTCCGTTCTCTCTCTCTCTCTCTCTCTCTCTCTCTCTCTCTCTCTCTCTCTCTCCCACTTTCCCTCTCACGCGCGCACAAGGACTATTTTCTTAGAGTTCAATTTTGGATTTAGGCGTTTTCGTGTATTGTATGTATTGTTTACAAATTGTCTGATTTTTCTTTACTATTCACGGATGCTGCTATGGTTCTCAGGATTGTCAGCCTCGAGATAATGTTGGTCCTACTGCTCTTTATCTACATGAATCGTCAGTTATCCCATGAGAGGCAAGTCATCAGCCCCCTGCACACGGTAAAGTGACTAAGAATGAAGCTCTAGTTATAAGCACACGATCGCAGCAGCCAGCACAATTCCCACCTCTAGGGCAATCTTGGTTACACGAGAGCTGCGAAGCGACTTATCGATAACCCTATATATAAAGACTCATTCATTTTGCTCAGAGGTCTCTATCAAGCTTGATGAAGTCACACTGAGGATTTTTACACCCGAAAACAAATGTACCGTCCTCCGCCGGGTTTGAACCCGCGACCTCGGGAACCAGAGGCTAGCATGTTACTCCTAGATCATGGAGAACAACAGAAGTACACTGTCCGGACGGAGACTCAAACCAACAAATTATTCGCGACTCTTTTTTTGTTTAACGCCCGCTTTTACTACTACGGCACCGCAGGCGATCCGCGACTCTTTCTACACTCTACACAATCATATGCATACTGCACTAAAATAAATTAATGAACTGTAAAATGCTTCGCTGTCCTATTTCCGAATATTATAATAATTTTGTACATTATCACATTGTTTGTCAATATCCTTCCTTACATTATACATTTTAACCTATCTTATTGTCTTCTCCCATAGATTTAGTGTGTTTGTGACAATCCTAAATTATGACAGCTATCGAACTAATAGAAACCTCGCTATCGATGTTACTATGTGGTAGACCCAAGTGACCAAGTTGTCGACGGGCCCTTAAACATCACTCACTCAATCACTATGTGGTAGACGAAGTAGGAAGCTGAACATCAACAAAGACAGAAGACGCATATCGAGTATTTCCCTCCAAGTTCTATATCGCAGTTTGTGTTAAGTATATCTAACACAGTTGTTGTTTACACAACTGAGAGCTTGAGAAAGCATGTATGAATCTACATTTGTGCTTTAACAATACCGCCATAATGGGGCGTGGCATTCCTAGACCTCAGGACAATATATTCTAAGCATAGGATAACGGGCCTTAAGGTTAAACGCAGGTGTGCCGAAATTCACACTAATCTCAGAGAGCATTCCAAGCATTCAAAGAGAGTTCAACTGTTTCATTAACCACGAAATTTATGCTTTGTTTCCGTCTTTTCTTTTTTACAGCAGCCCCCACAATTAGCCCCAAAATACCTTTCAAACGCGATTTATGTCGAACACCCGAACTATTCCACTCAGCAACCGAGTGTAAACCTTGTGCAAGAAATTTATATCCTTGGATGTGACGGTTCGCGTCCAAAGAATTACCGAACAGCAGATGGCCAGCTCAAAAACACCTCTTGGCAAAGCATTTCTTTCATTTAACACCATTATCCAACTCCCATTCACAAAGCAAAGCAAAAAATGCCCGCTTTATGTCTACTTGGGCTATATTTCAAACATAAAACCCGGGATACTGATCGACTGTAACGTTCATACAACCTTCTAAACAATATTTCATTTCTGTTCGTTTCTCTCGTGTCGGAGTAGAAGTTATTTCAGTTAGGCAACACACGTACAGATCAAACAGCTCACGGTTCCAAGCTATACATAGAAGAAAACTGAACACCTGCTATTTAAGGGAGGTTAGCGTTCATAGATGGGGAGAACTGACTCAATATGTCACTTCCCCATACATCGCACTTTTAGCCCTCTTAGTTACCAGGCCACGCCTCCCGCTATTGTCCGTCTGCCTCAGAGAACCGGTCAGTCCTTCAAACTGTGTCAGTAAGTGGAGAGGGGAAATACTCGATGGCATCCCTGTCAGGCCTCTTCTCCATGCCTGATCTAGTTGATAAGCTAGGGAAGTTCCTGTACATTCAACGTGTGTGTGTGTGTGTGTGTGTGTGTGTGTGTGTGTGTGTGTGTGTGTGTGTGTGTGTGTATGTGCGTGTTGGATTCATTGTGTAACTAGCAGAAGTCGTAGCTATGTTACGTTACATCGTTACCCACACACCCACCCACTCACTCACTCTCTCTCTCCCTCTCTCTGTCTGTCTTTTTGTGTATTGTAAAACTAAAATATAAGTACTTCACAGACAACATTTATTTAGTGTGCAATAGATTAATAACGTTTGTTCAGATAGCAGCTCTTTAACCAGAGGGATAATATCAGTTGATGAATAACAAGAGTGTAATGGCCTAAGAAACAAGAGATTAATCTTAGGGGCTAAGGAAAACACGACGAAAGCCTACGAAGACTTCAGGCAACACCAGCGGAGACTATAATCTTGCCCTTTAAATGTTGGAACTACACGTGTTCTCAAGGCAACCTATTGCTTTGTGTTCCCTATTAAACAGAAAAGCTAATATAACAACCTAAACATTTATCGTGTCGAGAGATTATAAACAACAAATCTTGCTTTAAGCAATTTAAACTTCCCAGTCATTTAGAAAAAAGAATATAGTATACATCAAATACCAAAGTCGCTAGTAATCTGTTCAGCCGCTCTAGCTGCCCCCCCCCCCCCCCACACACAGGTGCATGCACGCAATAAACGCATATAAAGTAATTTTTTGAGTAGCTTAGACAAAAGTTGAAAAATCGGTCCAGCTTTCGAAAGTATACATTTGGAAGTTTTTCATATGAGAATGGAAGGTCCTCTTAGTTACTGTATATTATTCGAGAACATAAATGTGGTGCTTTTACAGAGTTATTTTCAGGAAGTACCAGACCAGACCCTACGCCTGACATTTGTGACACGCCCCAAGCCTCAGCTCCCAGTTTGAACCGCAATGTCTCCTCGAAAAGGAAAACCAAATGTTACATATAAATTAGATGCGGGGGGGGGGGGAGCGAGGGATGCTCCACCAGTCACATTAGATCTCTTATGGCCTTGCCTTCCCTAGGTAGCTAACGCACCAACAAATACAAAAAGGTTGTCGTTCTTTTAGGACAGAAATTCATAGCGGTAAGAGAAATTCAATTTCAGGTTTTTCCTCAAGTTGGGTGATTCACCGGGAACCGCCCACACAATCCGACAGAGAGGCTCGACCTATTTCTGATCTCCCTGGCAGACACTCCGCAGGCGTCTTCTCATTTTGTTTCATAATGTGGACATTTTTTATTCCAGCACGTGTGACAGGCCAATGTTGGCAGCACCGAGCGTCTGCAGTGTAAAACATGATCATAAAGATAGTACAGTTCCTTGCGACTCATCAGCCGCAAGTCAAGTCAAGTCACCACACACACAGCCATCCATCCATCCATCAGCAAGCTGCGAACTGAAGACAAATCTTTACAACAGATCGGCATTTACAAACCTGCTTTAACGTGCCGCTCTGCAGCACGGCCATCTTCTGCTGAACATTCAATTGTCACTTTCACTACCTATAAACGCCCTTAGCTGACTATTTGCTTAAGGACGAGGCGTTTTCAAGTATGCGTAGAGAAATGCTTGGATTGTAGCGAAAATATACCTACATTATTACTTTCTCTACTTCGTATAGTAAAGTAGAGCAAGTATTGCATTCCACCAACAAATTCCATGTCGAGATTTCACCGGAGATTTATATGTTTTGAAGCACCGTGAATCCAAAAAAGCATTTTTAGAAGAAGGTCTGTGTGTGTGTCTGTGTCAGTCTGTGGACAACATAACTCAAAAACGAAAAGTCAGTTAAAAATCAAAGTTGGTATTTAAGTTCAATGCCTTTCAGGGATGCGACACGAACATTTTAATGAAAATTCCTTCACCCTAAACTACCCTTTAAATATAAATTTTTAAAAAAAATTTGACTTTCTTAAAAATGCCTCTAACGATTTTGATTAAAATGCCTTATGTTTAAGATATTTTTATGACGAATGAAATGTATATTTTAAATTTTCTGGCTATAGCCTATGTGGCCTTGTTTACTCTGGATGACTTTTGAATAACACTTAAACCGTAAGAGATAGACAAAATCTTACTATAGAAAAAATATAGATCTCGCTAAAACACACAAGTTATGTCTAAATAAAATTTTTTGTAGAGTGAACCATTTGGGAGGTATTCCTTGTTATTTGTGCAAGTTTCGGAAAACAACTTTCGTCAAATGCTACGTCCTTGTTCATTTTTATATGTTAGCCGTGCAAAGAGAACTGAATTTGAAAGCCTTAATAGATTTGACTATCGCTCAAAGCCTACTGTATTCCCATATTCCCCTTGTACCTACAAGGAAATAAGCAATAATATAATATGTGCAAATGTTTATCTCAACTAACACGAAGGAGATATAGGAATAAGAGTAGGGAAAGTCATGTGAGTCCATATTTAATGAAATATGATCGGACGAATGAACCCGTGTTGATGACGTCACAACTCCTGACAGTAGATGACGCGAGCTCGTCTACCATAGGACAGCAGTATTAACATATAGGTAGGTACTTCCAACCACATCATTGACATTCGACGCAGTTCAGCCTAAAAATTAACATTTTATTACCTTCAACCGAAGAAAAACTAAATTTTGATCGCAGAATTGCAATATGAGGGGAAAAGTTGTTTAAAATCTCCATGGTCTAAATATAACGTCCACCCAGTTCTAACTCAATATTTTTCTTCGCTCTATGGCCAGAGGCAAGAGTTTCTCTTTTCAACGATAAATCAGAAAGTTGTTCAATTACACAAAAAATTCGTTTGCATGCATTTGGCATAGTTTAGAATTCGAATCCAACATTTAGGAATTTTTCATATTTTCGAGATTATTGTGGTTTTAGCAATAAATGAGAAATATCTACTTTTTTAAATTTTGCTTAGAAAACTAAGTTTTTTTTTAAACTAATTGATTCATTGTCGCTGGTGTTACAAGTTTTGGTTTTAATAGCAATGAAAGAATTCACATCTAATTCTTACGAATTCAATAACCCGGCTTCTTATGAAATCAACTTGTAACAGTACTACAAAATAAATATTACTGGCAGAAACAAAGAAAGCTGCCCGACAATGCAATCGGTGAGGCTACAATGAAAGGTTATCTCATAACATCACATTTCCGTGTTATCAAAGCTGCTGCAATAAACAAAGTGCAAAGAACTTTGTGCAGTTAGGTCATAGTAACAAATTTGATATATGTAGTAACAGCACTCTTAGCACTCGAAGCAAAAGGTGAATGTTATCACCTTTTCTGTGAAAAGCCCTTCAATATCTGTAGTTGCCAGTATCAAACGCTGACCATGAGAGATGTTTTCTACATATAACTTGGTTGTAACAGACAGAAGGACAACTATGAACAATGAAAGCGTCACAACTTGTATGTTGCAATTAGGTGATGCTGATTGATGGGCAATTGTCCTGATGTCTGGTGTATGTAGTGATTCATGTCATGATAATAAAAAAATAAATGCTTCAATTTGGAGAAACTCTGAACAATGTTACAGTAACATTACTTACCTCTTAACTTTAATTTCAATAATATCTATGTGCGTTAGTTTTACCCGACAATTCATGCAAAATTAATGCGAATTTTTAGTACAATATTCGACACAAGATACCACTAATTTAAATCATTAATGCGATTTTTTAAAATAATTATCACCAAAAAATCTTGCATTTGCCTATAGCAGTGACGTAATTAACGTCAGAGCTTAGTGATTAAATAAATTACTAAAATGTTTATTTGCACTATAGAGGGTTTCCTACAAAGTGGCTAATACTGGGCCAGAGGAAAGAAACTTGTTTCCAGTAATTGTGCTCAATTCTGTGGAAGTAAAGCGGGGATTGGTGGAGTGTTGATCATATGCTACCGAGGGGTGTAGAGGAGGCCATTGCTGACCAAACTAAAGTTAGAAACCATTCGATATTTAATAAGGCGTACAAAAGATTTTAAATACAAAGCCGTGGCCGAGCGGTTATACCGTTTGCCCGTCACAAAGGCGGCCCGGGTTCGATCCCAGGGACCCGCATGTGGTATTCGTGGTGCACGAAGCGGGTCTGGGGGAGTTTTCTCCGGGTTCTCCGGTTTCCCTTGCCACTCATTCCACCAATTGATCCATTATCACATTTCCCACAATCGATTTCACCTGCATTTCACATCTTGCTCTTCCTGACTCTCATACTCGGTGCTGGGCTGACCAGCCGCTTCCAGGTGTTCACTCTGTCTGGTCCATAGGTCCCTGTGCTCCCTGACCGGCGTCTGACCCTAGACACTGGCTTTTAAGTCCTACATACCTGGTGCTGGGCTGACCAGCCGCTTCCAGGTGTTCACTCTGTCTGGTCCATAGGTCCCTGTGCTCCCTGACCGGCGTCTGACCCTAGACACTGGCTTTTAAGTCCTACATACCTGGTGCTGGGCTGACCAGCCACTTCCAGGTGTTCACTCTGGTCCATAGGTCCCTGTGCTCCCCGACCGGCGTCTGACACTAGACACTGGCTTTTAAGTCCTACATACCTGGTGCTGGGCTGACCAGCCGCTTCCAGGTGTTCACTCTGTCTGGTCCATAGGTCCCTGTGCTCCCTGACCGGCGTCTGACCCTAGACACTGGCTTTTAAGTCCTACATACCTGGTGCTGGGCTGACCAGCCGCTTCCAGGTGTTCACTCTGTCTGGTCCATAGGTCCCTGTGCTCCCTGACCGGCGTCTGACCCTAGACACTGGCTTTTAAGTCCTACATACCTGGTGCTGGGCTGACCAGCCGCTTCCAGGTGTTCACTCTGTCTGGTCCATAGGTTCCTGTGCCACCTGACCGGCGTCTGACCCTAGACACTGGCTTTTAAGTCCTACATACCTGGTGCTGGGCTGACCAGCCGCTTCCAGGTGTTCACTCTGTCTGGTCCATAGGTCCCTGTGCTCCCTGACCGGCGTCTGACCCTAGACACTGGCTTTTAAGTCCTACATACCTGGTGCTGGGCTGACCAGCCGCTTCCAGGTGTTCACTCTGTCTGGTCCATAGGTCCCTGTGCTCCCTGACCGGCGTCTGACCCTAGACACTGGCTTTTAAGTCCTACATGCCTGGTGCTGGGCTGACCACCCGCTTCCAGGTGTTCACTCTGTCTGGTCCATAGGTCCCTGTGCTCCGCGACCGGCGTCTGACACTAGACACTGGCTTTTAAGTCCTACATACCTGGTGCTGGGCTGACCACCCGCTTCCAGGTGTTAACTCTGTCTGGTCCATAGGTCCCTGTGCTCCGCGACCGCCGTCTGGCACTAGACACTGGCTTTTAAGTCCTACATACCTGGTGCTTGGCTGACCAGCCGCTTCCAGGTGTTCACTCTGTCTGGTCCATAGGTCCCTGTGCTCCCTGACCGGCGTCTGACACTAGACACTGGCTTTTAAGTCCTACATACCTGGTGCTGGGCTGACCACCCGCTTCCAGGTGTTCACTCTGTCTGGTCCATAGGTCCCTGTGCTCCCCGACCGGCGTCTGACACTAGACATTGGCTTTTAAGTCCTACATACCTGGTGCTGGACTGACCAGCCGCTTCCAGGTGTTCACTCTGTCTGGTCCATAGGTCCCTGTGCTCCGCGACCGGCGTCTGACACTAGACACTGGCTTTTAAGTCCTACATACCTGGTGCTGGGCTGACCAGCCGCTTCCAGGTGTTCACTCTGTCTGGTCCATAGATCCCTGTGCTCCCTGACAGACGTCTGACCCTAGGCACAGGCTTGTAAGTCCTACATAAGGAGAGGGGAATCACTTCCTCACTCTCATACTTGCAGGTCTTCACTCTATCTGGTCCATAGATCCCTGTGCTTCCCGACCGGCATCTGACCATATACACTGGCTTGTAAGTCCTACATAAGGGGAGGGGAATCACTTCCTCACTCTCATACTTGCAGGTCTTCACTCTATCTGGTCCATAGATCCCTGTGCTCCCCGACCGGTATCTGACCATAGACACTGGCTTGTAAGTCCTACATAAGGGGAGGGTAATCAGGTAAAGAAAGGAACTTCTGTTAGGTTTCCTTTTCTGAGTTATGTCTGCTACATTTCCACGTCCCACATGGAATTATATATTTAGAGGTAATATGTACTTTATCCGCTCCCTAGAATTATCTCGTGCAGCTAAAATGCTTCTCTTACATCCATTATTGCCAGGTAATATAGGTATACGTTCCTCAAGCAAAAATTACCTTCCTCGAAACAGCTTTGACTTTATAAGATCAGGTATTTGTGCTGTTCACGATCAAGCAAATGCATATACTCTTAGGGCACCTGAACCACCTGAAAACAAATATTGAAGTTTGGGCGAAACGCGCTACAACATTTCATTTCGAGCGCATCAAGAAGCATGCCTATTTTATTATGAAACAAGAGACACGTAAAAATTCATTTTGCTGAAAAGAAAAAAGCAAAACACGAGATTCAAGCAAGGAGAGAAAAGGCCTAATTGCAGACTTCGATAAAGGGAAATCCTATATAACAGCCCAGTTTTTAGTACACTCTCGTACAACATACAAATCGTGGAAAATGCGTTCATGTGGCAACGTCGTCCCGAGTTCGATCCTCCGACGTGTCGAGTTGTGCTTTGGCTGTAAAGTACTAAAGTTAAACGTCAACACAGTTTAAACCAAAAACTTAAGGCAATGTATCTATGACATTTAGTGGCAATTGCCGAAAATCTTGAGTTTTACTTTTTGCATTTTTATTATGCTTCTACTTTGTGCTTTAATGGCACACTGTAGTTTTCTCAATATCATCCATTTTAAAGCTCCAGGAGGGCATTTATATGGCCCAGTGCGGGTGAGCATTCTTTCGCTAAACCTCGCCGCTAGGAATTTGAAATGCTTTTTCCGTTTTCAATGGCTTTGATTATGGTCTCTTGCAGGGAAGTTTACTTCAGAAAGGCTGTGAGTTGGCTGTGTTGAAATGAATTTGATACATCGAGCTGAAACGCCGCGAATCTGACGTGTGGTTTGCTTCCAAACAGAGAAATGCAGTCAGTGTTCTGTAATTCTGTAATCTTGCCAGGTTATTTCAGTGTTCCAGTTATATATTAGACATTATTTGGCTAGTTAATAGATTTTAAGTTATTCGTTAGCCTATAGTAAAGCCGTAACAAACATATTTTATGAATTTTGTGTATAAATTAGCTAAAGTGCATAGTGTAGAGGTTAGCTAAGAGCAATGCATTTCTACATTTTGTGAACAATGCGAAGGTGAAAGGAAAGTTTTCATATTAAGAAACAACCAAGCAAACTTAAAATTCTCAAAAACTGTTACTGCCAAGAAGAAAGCAACAGAGTCCCACATGTGGTGCTGGGGAATTTTAAGTGGATTGGATTTGAAGTACAAAGATACATTATTAAACTTTAAAATCCATTTTTTGCAATTCTTTTTCCCCCCACTGTTCAAAACGCTCCTTGGGCCCTAGTTTATGACTTATTAGCTTGAAATCTTCAGGAGAGCTTCGGAGATTAAAGTATTAAAATTTGCCATGTGCTGGTTAAAAAATATTAAATAATTGAGTTTAAATTAAATATTTTTCATAACTGATACTGAAAAAGTTGAAAATATCAATAAACTATATACAAAACGTTTTTTCTCTTAAACTAATTAAATTTAAGCAATGGCGACATACAATTTCTTTATGTCGGTATACTGAGCTCAAATTTAAAAAAATGGGAGAGATACAATAAACTGTGGAGTCCAAGGGTCATTTCATATTAGCATATCAAAAAGTGATTTATTATTAATAAATACATTAATAATTTAAACTGGGTTTGACATTGAACATTGAAATTTTGTGTACACTATATATTTTATGTGCTGAGTGTGTGGAAAAAAACTCAAAGCAATCAGAAGAAAACGGGATTTTTTAATTTTCATAGATACATTGCCTTAAACGCAGTTGATCAGATTGTGTTGTTGTCTATCAAGTGACAATGCATTACTATTACTATTACAATTACAATTACTATTAGAGCATTTGCCTACATCTTCTAACATGGCAATTGTTACAACATTTGGAAACAGGGTTCTTTTGTATTTGAGTGAATAACATTGACATGGGTGCAAAAGCAAGGCCAGCAACGAAAGAAACGCCCAATTTCTGTACATTTTGGATAGCAACCCTGTTGCAATGGACGCCAACAAACACACGAACGCGACTATCGCGACAAAATGAGACAAGGTCGACATCATGGGGGCCTCGCTCGTTCCAATTTTACACGGAGCTTTCTACATAAATATCACAACATTTGGCTGCAAGAGAATATTTTGAAAGACATCAAATGTATCTTTCAGAGCCTTGCACTTTGTGGAGCGTTTCCGTGGAACGCCTGCCAACTGTTTGTACAGTCCCCTCCCGAAGGGTTGTGGTACACCCCACTTCACACTTCACGTCATCAACTTGTCAGTGTTCCATCTTTCTGAAAACACTCACTTTATTGGCGTCCATTCTATAGCACGTGAATAGGCTCTATAGATAGCTAATCCAATCCAAGTCCAGATTGTAGCAATAAAAACAAATGTAAGAAGAAAAATAGTCGATTGAGTTCTATTGTGAATGGTAATAAGGCAGCATTGGCTCCAGTTGCAATAAACAAACACGCTGGGATAAGTGTACATTTACACTTGGTTTCTAGAAAAAAACAAAGGGCAGCTCTAGCATATCTTTCAACAAGAATATTATCATTATTTCGGACTTAATTTCTAAAATTCTGCAATAAATAAATTATAATAAATTAAAAAATTACTCAACTTAGTAATTAGCCCTAATCACCGAGTCGTCTCTAATGGGATAACTTCACTCCCCCAAGCGATGACTGGAGGTGGATTGTAGTGTTTACAGTAGCACTCAACCTATCACCACAAAATGTCACACATTATTAACTGCATTGTTGGCATCCAAAGTTGAACATGGCTTTTTCCGTGGTTTTCCATGGTCGGCAAGGCGAATGCTAGAGTTGTGTGTTTATCAGGTGTCTCATCTAACCCCATTTGAACCTCCACTGCTGGGTCCCCACAGGAGAGGAGCCCATGAAGCACCCCTCCCTTGACTTGAAGTATTACCGAGCATTGCAAATATTAAGGATATCTGTGACTGTCGTCTGCGCCCGTCGGTCCTGCAGTCCATACGTTTCCATCATCTCATCCGTTCCTCACGGGGGTATATGCACAAAGCATCCACTGGGGCCGAGGTGCTAGAGTAACCTCCGTCACCTGATATCATCATCTCAAATGTTAACACAGGGAACATATTCGCACTGTTGCACTAACGCCTAACTTTGACAAAAAGTTTGGGAACAATTTTAATCGTAAGGCACATTCGTAAACACATTTCCAAAACATTTTACTCCATTTTGAGGATGTTGGTTTCACAAACATTGCATAACGTTGCTGAAAAGAATGATTAATTTTCCGCAAAAATTGGGACGTATTCGTTGAAAAAGCAACGTCGATATGCAGTAGGTCTGGGGAAAATTAAGAGCCTCTCCTTTTGTGATAAAATGTTTTAACCCTTTCAGTCCCGGTGTCCATTATAATGGACATAGGCATTTTTTGCCTGCTTGTAATACTTTTAACGGCTTTTTCTGCTATATTCTTGTTATACTCTTCGTCACCAATTAAACCTATGTAAAAACATGTTCTGAATTGTACAAAATTATTTATTTTTTACAATTTACATTGTAGTGTTTTTTTTAAAGAAAAGAAGCAAAATCCATGCAACCGCAGTCAAATGATACCCCGTCATCATCCACGCGTGCCATCACACCGATTATTTTACGTGGGCCCTCCCCGTCCTTTACCACAGGCACATTTGACTGCGGTTGAACTCACGACCTCAGGCTTTGAGTGCATGGCCAGTGCACTACGTGTTGCCTTAACGATCATGGCTATCCAAGCCAGCAAGCTGAAGGTGTCCCAGACTTTCTAATCTAAACCGGTTTCGAATTAGAGGAAGAACGGCATAAGTAGCAAAATAATTCGGGTCTGAAAGGATTAAAACAGTTTACTTATTAAAATCTTTTCTTGGAAAGTTAGAGACCTCTGCACAACTTTACTGGAGTTAACTCCTTAACCTTTTTGCGCAATTTTTAGAAGCTTTTGCCATGAAAATATGTATGTTCTGAACTATCTGTAAAATGCCATTTTAGTTTCGTTTGTTGTGAACTTTTATATAAGTGTGAAACCTATAAACCGGAAAAAACGGTATCGCAGGATGACCTTCAAAGTTTACACTCTGTGAGAAATCATTCTTGTCAATTTCAACAATTTTCACACTTACATTGCCGGTCACTACATACGTGGTTTGTTCCTTTTTATTTTGCTTTTTCAAGAGCTAATCGCAGAAATCAACCAAAAATAAGTAATTTAAAGATGCACAAGTCATCAGCGTGGAAGAATTAGGCATTTTCAAAATCAAATAATGTGTAGGTAAATATCTTGTTATCCCTCCAGCGCAACAGCCCATGGCTGGCAAAGACTTGCCGCCCAGCCGCTCCGTCGCTCATCTCTGCCCACTGCAGGCTTCATTGGTGGGTGCAATACTACAGAGTGGGACATGGTCAGCGCCCCGAATTAGCCCTCCGGGACCTTATGAGGCTGGTTGCACGCCGTGCCAGATCTTCCAGCGGGGGAAAATCCCCACGCCGGTACCGGGGATCGAACACGGGTCCTCCGCACCAACTGCGTTACGGAGGCGGTATAATTAACTGTTACAGTTGACATAAACTAGATAGAAAAACAAGCTTGAATCTAACAGTCTCTAAAATACTAACAAAATGATAACGCCTAAACAATGTTGTCATAGTATGAAAACTAACATTTTAAACAGATGCTCCAATATGGAAGCACTACGTAGTTATGTTTCGCGTATTTTTAAATCCCCCTTTAAGTTTTCGCAACACAAAATGAGTTAAAGTTAACATTATCAACGTCGTAAAAATAATTACAAGAAGTATCGACGAATCGTTGCGTTTTTGTTCCGTGTTCCTGATATAATGTTGAAATCAGCCAGCCTCACTGCTCGCACCAGGGTTGCCAATGTTTACACGCAAAATTATCGTACATGATAAACCAAATTCTGCAACAATAAATGTATAAGCATAACACTTGTCAAAATATAATAGTATTAATGTTTATGGTGTCCACTTACAAGATTGATGACCTCAAGCAGTATTACAACTTCATTACTCATGTTTCTCGCACTATTCATCTGAAAGTTCATCATCTTCCTCAACTGTTGCAGCATTATACAAATTTGTTGTTGAGATAAACTTTGACATCATCTCGGTGACTTGCAACCTCCGCCAGTTCTTTGAATCAGTATTTCCACCAAGGTGACACTCCAGAAACTGGCAGGTTCAGGCATGTTCTTTATTTCACACGGAATATCACGTCTTCCCAGTTTTCTCCATTGATCGTCATTTTTCTGAACAGTGCCTCCATTGAGATTACGAGATCTAAGCGCACTGGCAACAAGAGGTTAAAGGGTAGAAGGATTAGTAGGATACGAAGTGGTTGCCTTAGAGGGGCGGAGAGCCATGAGGACAAAAGTGTTGTCGCTATTTGTAATTAATTTCATTTCGCTGGTGTGTGAAACCATTCAAAATGATATTTCGCCGGTATCGAAATTATCGTACACCCCCATAATTATCGTACGGGTTGGCAACCCTGGCTCGCACTCTCTAAGGCGATTGGCTCTAGGGCCAAGTGCTTTCCTTTAAGTGCACCATGGATAAACATAAAACTAACAAAAACTACAGAAAAGGAAGTAAACTGGGATTATAGTACATTCTGTTCTACTTAGCAGGCGTTTCAACCATACCGAAAACCACAGCGAACTAATCTGTTACTACATGAAAGGATGAATATTGCGAAACTTTTTCCAACTTGCCTGTCAGCCATCGTGACTTTTTTGGCAGCCACTTCCGCCGATTCAGTACCAAGTGCAAATTCAGTGTATTCAGGTCTTTCTTTTCTTACTAGTAAGATTTTACTCATTGGTGGTGCAGGCAGAACGAAAATTTAAAAAAAAAAAAAAAAAAAAGCAAGCAAACAAACAACTAAAAGCATTACGAAGAAATGCCACAGCAGTTATTCCGTATATGGTTATCCAGAAAGCTTTTAAACTACACTTCCACTTAAACCTATTTCCCTTGTAACAATCATTAAACTGTTTCAAAACGTGATACGTACAAACACCAAACCCATGGTCTGGGATCAAACACACACTACACCCAGGAGAGTTTACACCGCACACCTAGGCAACACACACTACACACACACACACACACACCCAGGAGAGTTTACACCGTACAGCTAGGCAACACACACTACACACACACACCCAGGAGAGTTTACACCGTACAGCTAGGCAACACACACTACACACACACACACCCAGGAGAGTTTACACCGTACAGCTAGGTAACACACTCTACACACACACCCAGGAGAGTTTACACCGTACAGCTAGGTAACACACTACACACACACACCCAGGAGAGTTTACACCGTACAGCTAGGCAACACACACTACACACACACACCCAGGAGAGTTTACACCGTACAGCTAGGTAACACACTCTACACACACACCCAGGAGAGTTTACACCGTACAGCTAGGTAACACACTACACACACACACCCAGGAGAGTTTACACCGTACAGCTAGGCAACACACACTACACACACACACACCCAGGAGAGTTTACACCGTACAGCTAGGTAACACACTCTACACACACACCCAGGAGAGTTTACACCGTACAGCTAGGTAACACACTACACACACACACCCAGGAGAGTTTACACCGTACAGCTAGGCAACACACACTACACACACACCCAGGAGAGTTTACACCGTACAGCTAGGCAACACACACTACACACACACACCCAGGAGAGTTTACACTGCACAGCTAGGCAACACACACTCTACACACACACCCAGGAGAGTTTACACCGTACAGCTAGGTAACACACTACACACACACACCCAGGAGAGTTTACACCGTACAGCTAGGCAACACACACTACACACACACACACCCAGGAGAGTTTACACCGTACAGCTAGGTAACACACTCTACACACACACCCAGGAGAGTTTACACTGCACAGCTAGGCAACACACACTACACACACACACCCAGGAGAGTTTACACCGTACAGCTAGGCAACACACACTACACACACACACCCAGGAGAGTTTACACTGCACAGCTAGGCAACACACACTCTACACACACACCCAGGAGAGTTTACACCGTACAGCTAGGCAACACACACTACACACACACACCCAGGAGAGTTTACACCGTACAGCTAGGCAACACACACTACACACACACACACCCAGGAGAGTTTACACCGTACAGCTAGGTAACACACTCTACACACACACCCAGGAGAGTTTACACTGCACAGCTAGGTAACACACACTACACACACACACACACACACACACACACACCCAGGACAGTTTACACCGTACAGCTAGGCAACACGCACTACACACACCCAGGAGAGTTTACTCCGTACAGCTAGGCAACACGCACTACACACACCCAGGAGAGTTTACTCCGTACAGCTAGGCAACACGCACTACACACACCCAGGACAGTTTACACCGTACAGCTAGGCAACACGCACTACACACCCAGGAGAGTTTACTCCGTACAGCTAGGCAACACGCACTACACACACCCAGGAGAGTTTACTCCGTACAGCTAGGCAACACACACTACACACACACACACACACCCAGGAGAGTTTACTCCGTACAGCTAGGCAACACACACTACACACACACACACACACACCCAGGAGAGTTTACTCCGTACAGCTAGGCAACACACACTACACACACCCAGGAGAGTTTACTCCGTACAGCTAGGCAACACGCACTACACACACCCAGGAGAGTTTACTCCGTACAGCTAGGCAACACACACTACACACACACACACACACACACCCAGGAGAGTTTACTCCGTACAGCTAGGCAACACACACTACACACACACACACCCAGGAGAGTTTACTCCGTACAGCTAGGCAACACACACTACACACACCCAGGAGAGTTTACTCCGTACAGCTAGGCAACACGCACTACACACACCCAGGAGAGTTTACTCCGTACAGCTAGGCAACACACACTACACACACACACACACACACACACACACACACACACCCAGGAGAGTTTACTCCGTACAGCTAGGCAACACACACTACACACACACACACACACACACACACACACACACACACACAGGAGAGTTTACTCCGTACAGCTAGGCAACACACACTACACACACCCAGGAGAGTTTACTCCGTACAGCTAGGCAACACGCACTACACACACCCAGGAGAGTTTACTCTGTACAGCTAGGCAACACGCACTACACACACCCAGGAGAGTTTACACTGTACAGCTAGGTAACACGCACTACACACACCCAGGAGAGTTTACTCCGTACAGCTAGGCAACACGCACTACACACACCCAGGAGAGTTTACACTGTACAGCTAGGTAACACACACTACACACACCCAGGAGAGTTTACTCCGTACAGCAAGGCAACACACACTACACACACCCAGGAGAGTTTACTCCGTACAGCTAGGCAACACGCACTACACACACCCAGGAGAGTTTACTCCGTACAGCTAGGCAACACGCACTACACACACCCAGGAGAGTTGACTCCGTACAGCTAGGCAACACGCACTACACACACCCAGGAGAGTTTACTCCGTACAGCTAGGCAACACGCACTACACACACCCAGGAGAGTTTACACTGTACAGCTAGGTAACACGCACTACACACACCCAGGACAGTTTACTCCGTACAGCTAGGCAACACGCACTACACACACCCAGGACAGTTTACACCGTACAGCTAGGCAACACGCACTACACACACCCAGGAGAGTTAACACCGTACAGCTAGGCAACACACACTACACACACCCAGGAGAGTTAACACCGTACAGCTAGGCAACACACACTACACACACCCAGGAGAGTTGACACCGTACAGCTAGGCAACACACACTACACACACCCAGGACAGTCTACACCGTACAGCTAGGCAACACACACTACACACACCCAGGACAGTTTACTCCGTACAGCTAGGCAACACACACTACACACACCCAGGACAGTTTACACCGTACAGCTAGGCAACACACACTACACACACCCAGGACAGTTTACTCCGTACAGCTAGGCAACACACACTACACACACCCAGGACAGTTTACTCCATACAGCTAGGTAACACACACTACACACACCCAGGACAGTTTACTCCGTACAGCTAGGTAACACACACTACACACCCAGGAGAGTTTAAACCGTACAGCTAGGTAACACACACTACACACCCAGTAGAGTTTAAACCGCACAGCTAGGCAACACGCACTACACACCCAGTAGAGTTTAAACCGCACAGCTAGGCAACACACACTACACACCCAGTAGAGTTCACACCGTACAGCTAGGCAACACGCACTACACACACCCAGGACAGTTTACACCGTACAGCTAGGCAACACACACTACACACACCCAGGACAGTTTACTCCGTACAGCTAGGCAACACGCACTACACACACCCAGGACAGTTTACACCGTACAGCTAGGCAACACGCACTACACACACCCACGACAGTTTACACCGTACAGCTAGGCAACACGCACTACACACACCCAGGACAGTTTACTCCGTACAGCTAGGCAACACGCACTACACACACCCAGGACAGTTTACTCCGTACAGCTAGGCAACACGCACTACACACACCCAGGACAGTTTACTCCGTACAGCTAGGCAACACGCACTACACACACCCAGGACAGTTTACTCCGTACAGCTAGGCAACACGCACTACACACACCCAGGACAGTTTACACCGTACAGCTAGGCAACACACACTACACACACCCAGGACAGTATACACCGTACAGCTACGCAACACGCACTACACACACCCAGGAGAGTTTACACCGTACAGCTAGGCAACACGCACTACACACACCCAGGAGAGTTAACACCGTACAGCTAGGCAACACGCACTACACACACCCAGGAGAGTTAACACCGTACAGCTAGGCAACACACACTACACACACCCAGGAGAGTTAACACCGTACAGCTAGGCAACACGCACTACACACACCCAGGACAGTTTTTATTGTACAGCTAGGCAACACACACTACACACACCCAGGACAGTTTACACCATACAGCTAGGCAACACACACTACACACACCCAGGACAGTTTACACCGTACAGCTAGGCAACACACACTACACACACCCAGGAGAGTTTATACGGTACAGCTAGGCAACACACACTACACACACAGGAGAGTTTATACCGTACAGCTAGGCAACACACACTACACACACCCAGGACAGTTTACACCGTACAGCTAGGCAACACGCACTACACACACCCAGGAGAGTTTACACCGTACAGCTAGGCAACACGCACTACACACACCCAGGACAGTTTACACCGTACAGCTAGGCAACACGCACTACACACACCCAGGAGAGTTTACACCGTACAGCTAGGCAACACGCACTACACACACCCAGGACAGTTTACGCCGTACAGCTAGGCAACACGCACTACACACACCCAGGACAGTATACGCCGTACAGCTAGGCAACACGCACTACACACACCCAGGAGAGTTTACGCCGTACAGCTAGGCAACACGCACTACACACACCCAGGACAGTTTACACCGTACAGCTAGGCAACGCGCACTACACACACCCAGGACAGTTTACGCCGTACAGCTAGGCAACACGCACTACACACACCCAGGACAGTTTACGCCGTACAGCTAGCCAATACGCACTACACACACCCAGGACAGTTTACGCCGTACAGCTAGGCAACACGCACTACACACACCCAGGACAGTTTACTCCGTACAGCTAGGCAACACACACTACACACACCCAGGACAGTTTACTCCGTACAGCTAGGTAACACACACTACACACACCCAGGACAGTTTACTCCGTACAGCTAGGTAACACACACTACACACCCAGGAGAGTTTAAACCGTACAGCTAGGTAACACACACTACACACCCAGTAGAGTTTAAACCGCACAGCTAGGCAACACGCACTACACACCCAGTAGAGTTCACACCGTACAGCTAGGCAACACGCACTACACACACCCAGGACAGTTTACACCGTACAGCTAGGCAACACACACTACACACACCCAGGACAGTTTACTCCGTACAGCTAGGCAACACGCACTACACACACCCAGGACAGTTTACACCGTACAGCTAGGCAACACGCACTACACACACCCACGACAGTTTACACCGTACAGCTAGGCAACACGCACTACACACACCCAGGACAATTTACACCGTACAGCTAGGCAACACGCACTACACACACCCAGGACAGTTTACTCCGTACAGCTAGGCAACACGCACTACACACACCCAGGACAGTTTACACCGTACAGCTAGGCAACACGCACTACACACACCCAGGAGAGTTAACACCGTACAGCTAGGCAACACGCACTACACACACCCAGGAGAGTTAACACCGTACAGCTAGGCAACACACACTACACACACCCAGGAGAGTTAACACCGTACAGCTAGGCAACACGCACTACACACACCCAGGACAGTTTTTATTGTACAGCTAGGCAACACACACTACACACACCCAGGACAGTTTACACCGTACAGCTAGGCAACACACACTACACACACCCAGGACAGTTTACACCGTACAGCTAGGCAACACACACTACACACACCCAGGAGAGTTTATACGGTACAGCTAGGCAACACACACTACACACACAGGAGAGTTTATACCGTACAGCTAGGCAACACACACTACACACACCCAGGACAGTTTACACCGTACAGCTAGGCAACACGCACTACACACACCCAGGAGAGTTTACACCGTACAGCTAGGCAACACGCACTACACACACCCAGGACAGTTTACACCGTACAGCTAGGCAACACGCACTACACACACCCAGGAGAGTTTACACCCTACAGCTAGGCAACACGCACTACACACACCCAGGACAGTTTACGCCGTACAGCTAGGCAACACGCACTACACACACCCAGGACAGTATACGCCGTACAGCTAGGCAACACGCACTACACACACCCAGGACAGTTTACGCCGTACAGCTAGGCAACACGCACTACACACACCCAGGACAGTTTACACCGTACAGCTAGGCAACACGCACTACACACACCCAGGACAGTATACACCGTACAGCTAGGCAACACGCACTACACGCACCCAGGAGAGTTTACACCGTACAGCTAGGCAACACGCACTACACACACCCAGGAGAGTTTACACCGTACAGCTAGGCAACACGCACTACACACACCCAGGACAGTTTACACCGTACAGCTAGGCAACACGCACTACACACACCCAGGACAGTTTACACCGTACAGCTAGGCAACACGCACTACACACACCCAGGACAGTTTACACCGTACAGCTAGGCAACACGCACTACACACACCCAGGAGAGTTTACACCGTACAGCTAGGCAACACGCACTACACACACCCAGGACAGTTTACACCGTACAGCTAGGCAACACGCACTACACACACCCACGACAGTTTACACCGTACAGCTAGGCAACACGCACTACACACACCCAGGACAGTTTACGCCGTACAGCTAGGCAACACGCACTACACACACCCAGGAGAGTTTACGCCGTACAGCTAGGCAACACGCACTACACACACCCAGGAGAGTTGACACCGTACAGCTAGGCAACACGCACTACACACACCCAGGACAGTTTACGCCGTACAGCTAGGCAACACGCACTACACACACCCAGGAGAGTTGACACCGTACAGCTAGGCAACACGCACTACACACACAGTAGAGTTTACACCGTACAGTTAGCCAACACACACTACACACACACCCAGGACAGTTTACACCGTACAGCTAGGCAACACGCACTACACACACCCAGGACAGTTTACACCGTACAGCTAGGCAACACGCACTACACACATACCCAGGAGAGTTTACACCGTACAGCTAGGCAACACGCAGTACACACACCCAGGACAGTTTACACCGTACAGCTAGGCAACACGCACTACACACACACCCAGGAGAGTTTACACCGTACAGCTAGGCAACACGCACTACACACACCCAGGAGAGTTTACTCCGTACAGCTAGGCAACACACACTACACACACAGGAGAGTTTATACCGTACAGCTAGGCAACACACACTACACACACACCCAGGACAGTTTACACCGTACAGCTAGGCAACACGCAGTACACACACCCAGGACAGTTTACACCGTACAGCTAGGCAACACGCACTACACACACACCCAGGAGAGTTTACACCGTACAGCTAGGCAACACGCACTACACACACCCAGGACAGTTTACACCGTACAGCTAGGCAACACGCACTACACACACACCCAGGAGAGTTTACACCGTACAGCTAGGCAACACGCACTACACACACACCCAGGAGAGTTTATACCGTACAGCTAGGCAACACGCACTACACACACACCCAGGAGAGTTTACACCGTACAGCTAGGCAACCCACGCTACACACGCACACGCGCACGCACACACGGGCGCGCTCTTTACACCGTATAGCTAGTAATTCCTGAGTAGAGCTTATTAGAGCAAGGTTTTTGTCTAGATTTGAGAAGTAGGCTTCTTTCAGGACAAGGCAAATAGGAAACTTGCACATTCAGCTAAAAACGTGTCATTACCAGTCAAGAAACGAGCCATTCAGAAGTTTAGGTAATTTCCAGGAATGAAATAACTCATTCTAACACCCGTAGCTTTTCATGATCAGGAAGGCAGACTGTTACAGCATTTTGGGTACAATTTGTAACGAAACTGTTCCTTGCATATGTAATGATGCTACTACTTTAATGTTACGTGCTATTTTCATTGATATTTGACATACAAACACCAGATATAAGGCGACAAGGCTTAAAAGGAAGGTAGGAATCAGTAGAGGTTACCTACATCAGTGAGGCCAAGATGGAAGCGAGCACAAGGCTGACCTCACCAAATACCAATGCTCAAGGACAATTGTTAATACACTTCAAGCCAAAATAGCTCTAATCTGTGTGGACTACACCGTACTATATTTGCAGATCAATCAATTGTCATTTTCGAAGAAGTTACCGAAGGAATGTTTACAAAACATGTGCAAGTTGTGGCAAGAATAGACATGCATATCTCGTACCTTACTTAGGCTGGATGCAACATTTGTGTTTGTCACTTGTTATCCTAGAATGAGCGGCTTCATTTAGGGACAGGGTGCATGTGAATGGGGTCAAGCGCCACGATCTTATCACTTGTGCACACTAATAAACTGCTGGCACTGGTGAATCATCTAGCTAACCCAGGACCCTCCATTCCTTTCCCCATAACAAGTAACGTGGTACTGCCATGATTGGCAACATCTTATTCAAACTTTTACATCGTGTAGCCTTTTAGAATCTTCTCAAATATTTCATTTACGTATTTTTACTTTCTTTACTACGAATAGTAAAGTAGAAGAAGTATTGTATTCCACCCAAAAATTCGATGTCGGGATTTCACCGGAAATATGGTTTGAGGCCCCTGAATAAAAAAAAAAACTTTAGAAAAAGGTCCTTGTGTGTGTGTGTGTGTGTGTGTGTGTGTGTGTGTGTGTGTGTGTGTGTGTGTGTGTGTGTGTGTATCCATTTAAGTTTAATGTCTTTCAAGAATGCGACACGAAGGTTTTGAAGAAAATTCCTCCACCCTAAACTAACCTTTACATGGAAAATGTTTCGAAAAATTTTGATTTTCTTGAAAATGACTAACGATTTTGATTAAAATGCCATATGTTTGAGATATTTTTATGACAAATGAAATGTATATCTTGAATTTTCTCGCTCTAGCCTATGTAGTCCTGTTTACTCTTGATGACTTTTGCATAACTGGTAAACTGTAAGAGATAGACCAAATCTTACTATACACAAAATGTAGATCTTGCTAAAATACACAATTTATGTCTAAATAACCTTTTGTAGAGTGAACCATTTAGGAGATATTCCTTGTTATTTGTGTCAGTTTAGGAAAACAAACTTCCGTCAAATGCAACATCTGTTGTTCACTTTTATATGCTAACCGTGCAAAGAGAACGGAATCACAAAGCTTTGAAAGATTAGACTATCGCTCAAAGTATGCCCATATTCCCCTTGTATCTGCAAGAAGAGAAACAATCGGATTTCTGCAAAAAGTTTAGCTCAACTAACACGAAGAAGATAGAGGAATAAGAGTTTGTAAGAATGGTTAGTACAAGAGTAGAGAAAGTCATGTGAGTGCAACACATCAGATTTTTAAGATTAGGATTATTTATTTTTTAGAATTGCGAATTAATTCACACTAGCCGTGCGTAGGCACTTGACACGGTCGGGGCTCGAAGCATTGATTCTCGCCGTTTGTGCCTAAGCTCTTACCGCTTGAGCTACCGTGGCAAGATACTCCTTAAATCCTCTCATCCATCATAAGATGTCATCTATAGGCCAGTAATATTTTCGGGAAGTTAAGTTTGAATTCCAGGCGAAGCTCTCGAAAACAACATGTACGAGTATTTTTAGACTATGTCAATATGCAATGCTAGAGATATGACGTAAGAACCACGATCGAAACAAATGGAAGCGAACCAATTAATTTGTATTCATTAATGGTGATGGGTATCCCTTTGACAGGATTACTTTAGTCTTAGGGACACTGCGAAGTTCCACATTTCTTGATAGATTTTTTTATTTTTTTTTTTTTAAATTTGTTACTGTACTTGTAGCTATGAGAATACGATGTACACCAAATTTCATTAAAATTGGATAATTCGTTTATTATATATAAATTATTTTATGAATTTAATTGGCACATTTTCAAAATGTGATACGCGTCTACCGACTTTTCAAAATTGGTTTATATTAGCAGAACTAGTACTCAAACATGGGTAACAATTGTGTGAAGAGATATTTCAAATACGTTGGCTGATTATGCTCTACATATTTTTTAATAACAAAGAAAATTTAGTCTTAAAAATTGATTTTTTCACACAAAAAATGTTTTTGGAATTCATGTTAATGATAACATCAACATTGAATCATATAATTGTTTAGCTGTTTAGCTGCTATTTGTGAATACTTTAGGAAATTTTCATTGAATTTGAAGCAAAACTCAGGCGCGACCTTCTTTTGGAATGTCCAGAAATGTAGTTTTGAGAAAAACAGGCTTTTATATAGGAACATCCTGTGTACGTTAAGGGAAGAGCACTGGGCCGTAATGACCACATGGAGTGGGGGATATGAAAAATGTTAGCTCATCCAAATGCACAGGAGCTCCACGAACATATTAAGGTAAAAACAAACAATTTTCGACTTTTTGACAATTTTGACCAAAATTTCACTCCCAGTGTCCCTTAAGTAGCTAAGTTCTGTGACGTTTACTAACTCTGCAATTTGAAGTGATATCACACGTCACGTGCACAGATTTTCATTGTTGATTCTGTCCTGCTGATGGCCTAGCCCTATGGCGTTCTGCCAGAAGCTAAAAATGAATATTTCTAGCATATTTTCATGCTGGAGAAAACAAGATGTCGCCACTTCGTATGGAGCTGCACATTGGAACAGAGTTTGACATAGGGGACGCCTGTGATTCAATGTTCTACGCCAGTCTAGAAGATGAGTGTAAAATTACATGTTACAACTACGTAACCCAAATGTTGTCATCGAGATGTGTGAAATAGAGGCGGCAGCAAACGTTAGGTTTTGTGAAGCCGCAACCATTAAATGCATTCAGCAGACCGACTCGCATTCCCGTTCCCTCTACTCTTTGACACGCACCGTACAAATTGTTTACCGCAGTGCCAGAGATATCTTACTAACAAACAACTGCAACATCAACCCAGCAAAGTGGCACCATGGTGCATTCGGGAGGTCCCGGGTTCGACCACGCACTTTGACTTGGCTTTTTCCGTGGTTTCCCCTTGTAACTCAGGTGCTTAATTTCATACCACGATTTCCGATTATCTAGGAGTGCTTTCGTGTGAATATTTTTAATATCGGAGTGAAAACGACGGACTTCTGTGATAATTTAAATAATCCTAAGCTAAGAGCGTGGTATTGCATTTGATGTTTTCCTTAATATATATATTTTCCTTCCATTTTTTCCATCTTGAAGCGTTTTAGTAAAATTCAATAGCCATGTATTAATAATTTTCTAAAATATGTATTATAAGAGATAATATACACTATTTCATTAAAAGTACGAACATAACCAGAATTTCAGGCGAGTTTGTGAGCGAGTTTTCCCACTACGTTTGTCTTGGATGTATTTTATCACATTTAACATACTTCTTACGATGCAATTTTAAGCTATCGGAGCGAAACTTGGGAAACAGTTTCTCCTAAGCTATACTTGCTGATGTGTAAGGTCACCAAGCTTGGCGGCGCCGTGGCCGAGCGGTTAGTGCGCTCGCCTACCACCTAGGTGGCCCGGGTTCGATCCCAGGGACCCGCATGTGGCGTCAGGGCGGGTTTTCTCCGGGTGCTCCGGTTTCCCCCGCCATTTCATTCCACCGGTGCTCCATCTTCATTTCCATGTATCATCAGTGTCACCGCCTGCGGTGCCGTAGTAGTAAAAGCGGGCGTTAAACACTACAACAACAACGTCACCAAGCTGTGGTAAATATACAGGCTGGAAGGGAAGTCATTACACTAATTTAAACCAGTGATAGATCTCGATATTTGGAACACATTTTCTATCTTACGTTTTTGTCTCTGACCATTTCCTCTGGATATATTTTAGTTTTATCGAAAACAACCTGGCAACACTGCAGATTGTGTGCGTGTTCACTTTCTCTAACTCTGTACATAAACAAACAGCGTAACGGTGCGTTTTGAAAACAAACTCGTGCCCTACCTTGTCCTTCCGTGTTTCTGTGACAGTGTAGGCCAATCACAAGCGTTAGTTCCCAAAACATAACCGAAAGCGAAAGCTGTTTACATCGACAAACCAGGTCAATTCTCTGACCAACCTCAACGCAACGTTGTCGAGTTACGTCATCTCTGAAAGAGCTGCTCGGAGTATCCCTTCACGTCTTTTAAGTGATTAATTATTTCCAAACCCTGTGGGATGTTCCATAATTATTACCGAAGTTATATCAGAAATAAGTTACTCTACGCATCTTACAAGTAACAAACTGCTATCTTTGCACATTCTTGTGGAGCTACGCATCCAAGTTGGATCAAAAACCATTTATTTTTTCGAAATCGGCTGATCAAAGAACAAAATGCCTTTAGACTTTTTTGTTTGTAATGCTTCTATGAAGCACATATTAGAAGGTATTAAGTGACTTCCCTTCCACCCTGTATATTTGTTGCAAAAACAAATTGACAATTGAACGAGTTATTTTTAAAAAGTAAAAAGGAATTAATTTAAAAGTATACCTTTTAGAAAACTTGTTTTCTATGTCAATAAGGAACGTAAATCTGAAATGTAGTTTACAAATTATGAAAAGTGGATCGTAAGCAGCTGTTTATATATTTTGTTTAGTCTTTTGAGACAGTGCAAGGGGGAGATATAACCTTCCACTGACTCAAAAGAAATAGCTTAAATTTGCGTTTGAAAAGAGAGTAATCTGGGAATACCTTTATACGCAGCAAACTCGGCTATCGCAGCTTCTTATATCGATTATGACATGTACAAATTTTAAAACGCTCAGTGAAATACTCAGGTTACGAAAAATTCACAGATCGCTTCCCGTAAGCTTTGCACTTTCTGCTTCTACTTCTACTTATTTGATTTCGGTCTTATGCCACCGTTAAAGTAGTTATAAAGACAGCAACAATGCCCTGCTTATATATTTCAACTCCAAACAAGCCTTTTCACCGCTTCAAGATGAATAACGACTGAAAGTTTACGAGTTTGGACTAAAGTTGTATTTTTAGTTTCTCGTATTAAAAAACCAATCAGTCTTTTTCTATCAGAAAACGGCATCACTTTCTAGATTGTTATTTTCAAACACAATGCGTCATTGTAACGTAACAAGTGGCGTTATTTGCTTTTCTCTCGGTCCACTAGAATTCGCTACACTTGTGTGCGTTTAGCTACAGCATTAGTTATTTGGACAATTTCCAAACTTGGGGAAAGAATATTCACAGGAACAAGTTGGCTTATAATCGACTCGCAAGAAAGAAAAGCAGGTGTGGGCTACTGGTGCTCTCTGAGTGGCGCCCGCTCACGGCCTTGCACTGATAACTATATGTTTAATAGTATCGCTCAAGCTATTCCACAAGTTCCCGGCCCTGCATTGGAAGCAATGGGTCTGTAGTGGTCGACTTTGGTACAGCGTATTAAAGTTGATAAATCCAAGAGACAATCCCAAACTTAGATGTCACTAAATGAGCAGCGTTAATTGGGAACCGCTCACAAATCCTTAAGTCAATGCAGTTTTTATTTCAAATATCCACAACAATTCAATATCAATGTTCAAAAGCACCCATTTGGATAATTTTTGTACAAAGGTTTACTGATGTATTCGCTTCTTTAATAGCGAACGTTTATAAATACGCTGATAACGCAGCTTGAGTATTCACAAAATCTGCATATCATTTACTAACAGGCTTGTTCAAAATCTAATGAAGAGTTTGGTAAGATATACATATTAACATTAACTAAATTATCAACATTTGAAGGTCTATGAGCAAGGTTATCATAAGTAATCTAACTGATGCTTGTGTTATTCCGAAATAAACAGTCGCGAGCGGCAGCAAGTCACAAGTGACCTTGTCTAAGGAATAACACAACTTCGAGTTACATCTGGTTCGACTATTTTAGCGAATAACACAAGAGCACAAGGTAATAAAACTCTAACAACAAACTGAAAACCCATGAAGGGCTAACGCTTGCCGCCCGGCCACTGCGTCCCCCACCTCTGCCCACTACAGACGTCATGAGTGGGGTGCAGTACTGGAGGGTAGGACGTGGTCTGCGCTCCGAGTGCTCCCGGCCAGTTATGCGGCCTTCACGACCTGGCATCGCTACTTCTCCATCAATTGGCCCCTCCGGGACCTAATGAGGCTAAGTGCACCTCGTGCCAGACCTCCCAGCGGGGGAAAATCCCCACACCGGTACCGGAGATCGAACGCGGGTCCTCCACGCCAGAGGCAGGCGCTACCACTGCGTTAAGGAGGTGGTCGCTAAAAACAAACTACTTGCGGAATATATTACATAAACTTAGTTGTATTTTTGCCAAGCAAGGCCTTATGAACTTTAATGGATTATTAGAAATATATCTTTACGGTTAAATCTCTTTGAAACTATACAAAATGAAGTCCTAGTTTTAACAGCTGCATGTCAATAAACAAGGTTACATATGTTTCTCTTGACGTTTTCTATAGCTTGCCTCACCCTTAGATGACAGTATGGAGTTAAATGGGATATATCTGTCTCTATCTAGCGCATACAAGTTGCCATTAGCTTCATCCTTTTCTATCATCGCGCTGTTGCCAGGTTCCTAATAGTATGGGTAAATATTCAATTGTTATACATTTCAGGTTTCAACACATTATCCCATGCAGTATTTTTTCTCTATCAGGTGATATCCTTTTTAGAGTCGTTACACATTTCTATAGGCCCAAATTTTTACAGAAAACGTTTGTTTCAGTAAAAGTTCGGTATTTGCTGTTTCTATGCTCATCACACACTAATAGACTAACTGCTACAATACGCTTATATTTTTTTCTTGGTTAGAGTAAACTATGGTGCTGCTAACTGCCTACCTTGAACTCTCGAACTTTACTCAGTCAATTGTTACAATGTTTTAAATAAAATGTTTTCGGAAAATTTTATGTCTGTGCACTGCAAAAGTTACACAGTGGGAAACTTTTTTATTATTGAGTTTACATCGGGGACCAAGCGAGAGCAAATGTTGCGGAGGGTTAGAGACAATTTTTAAAATAAACCAGAAGCCTGTAACCTCTTTCTTTCATCGTGTAAGGCAAACAAACGTTATTCACATATTGAGCTAATACGCGGAGGCGTTACATAGAAGACAGCTGAAGGAGCAGCAGTAGCAGCAGTTCGTATGTGTATTGTGTGGAACTTATGAAGTGTTACTGCGTTACTTATTTAAAAGTTTCCGAAAATATTTGTAGTTATGGAGGGGGAAGCTAGGAAGAGGCGATGTATTGGTAAATTAAGAAGTAAGGAACGTCAAATAACTATGAATCTGTTAGATTATTTTTAAAGTCAAATGAGTAATTAATAAGATAGTAAAAGAAACAGCTAAGGCTATCGGAGTTTAGAAGCAGTAGTGTATAGGATTAAAAAGGAACTAATGAAAGGACCTCTAAGAACGCCACGAAAAAGAAAGCAAAAAGAGCAGGACAACAAAAAACCGCTAGGTTAACGCAATATGATGGAATAGTGCAAAGCGGATTGCGCCGAATTGTTCATTCTTTACAGTTTGAAAATATTTCACCCACGTTGAATACAATTTAGTCACGGTAGCATCACGGCGATGATACCCCACCCAATATCTCAAGGGCAACTCTGCGTCGGTTCTTGCATGATTTGGGGTTCGAATATGAAGGAAAGCATACATAAAGTACATGTTGCAACGTTGCACGTCATTTAACGTGTATGTACTGTCTTCTAAGGTTGAGACGCGCTTTAGTTTGAAATTGTCTATAATTTCCATGTACTTTTTCAAGTGAAAATTCCCCAAATAGTTTCATAACTGCCGCCATTCTTACACGGTTGTTATGCACACTAATCGTTCGATTGTTACTGAATCGATAGTTTAGTCAAAGAAGTTATGTGCGGAGATATGTTAATTGTTAAGTGTTAAACTGAAACCGCCAACTGATTTTGTACTGGCAACACTGACCGGAAGGTGTAAATTATCAGGAAGCCGTTCATTATTAGGCCAGGAATTAAATAATCATTCATAAATACTAGACCTCGCTCACCGAAGGATTTTATACGGTCTAAATGCGTGATAACTTCAAATTGTGGACAAGAAATTTCACAAATATGCCTAAAAAGCATTGAACCCAGAAGAAGTATATGCGGTCATGTCAAGTAGGTTAGAAGAAAATGGTAGGCAATAAAGCATATTTCGTGATGTCCTGCGACATTGAAACGGTAATGGTTGTTAGCACATGAATGGCGACACCAGCCACAAAAACTAGGGCGGAATCATGGCCAGCATGTGCTATATTTACATCGTGGTCCTTGATTCATTAGTGTGACCATCCTCCAAGGCTTACGCCAATTAATTGGTGGACAAACAATTTGGGCCTTTGTCCCACTGCTTTGCTAATTACTACCTCTTGCTTTGTGCCATGCCGTGCTATGCTATGCTCCATTTTTTTTAAAAATAACAATGCCTTCGTACCTGGCTTCAATTAGAAACAATTACGGCGGGTCTTTATATAACGCAAGGTGCCATTTGCGAAACAGGTGGGCCAAAGATGGCGCTAAAAGCTGCGCGATATTGCTTACATCAACTCAAGCGCTATATTCACTTGTTATGTAGACATCCGAGCATCAGCGATATCTGGACATTAACAGATATAGTACAACAGTGTTTGTCTTAGGCATTTGTCACTCCATTGCGCTGTGACGCGTTTTGGTACAAAATTAAGCTGAAGGATGTGACTAGTTCAAAACTAATTGAATAGATTTTTCTTGTGCAATTGCTTGTAGAAACAACACGTTTCGCTCAATTCGTCATTCACGTTTCCTGAGAAGAGCAACTTTACTGAAAATGAATTTTTACCACAAAACGTGACCGGGTGTTAATACGTGAGGCTCGCATTAGGGAGGTTCCCGGCTCGATTCCCTACTAAACGCCTATCATACGTGACCGAGTGGTAATACGTGAGGCTCGCATTAGGCAGGTTCCCGGGTCGATTCCCCTTGGGACGGCTACTCTCACCTTTATCTCGTTTCCTCAGTTTGATAGGCGTGAGTTCTCATGACTGCCACTTCTTGTAATTCGATTTCATTACGTTTCAGGGTCAAAAGATCACGCGAGTGGAGCCGTATGATGGAGGAGTTTGCTTTGAAGAAATCTCTGCTCTGCAGTCACCAACCTCAGAGAGACCTCTTCGAGGGGAGACATCAAGATGTAATAATATATGGAGACGCTTGTGTCCTTCATTTTACTCCTTCCTCCTGGAGGGTTCCAGAAGCACAAGAGGCGCTTATGTACTGAAATGATCCTCAGCATGCTAAGAACTTATACGCGACTCAGTTCTTAATTGCATGACATTACCTGCGTTTGGGGTTCCTGAGACCTGGGCAAGGCGAGTGGCCCACTATGGCCTGGGCACGACGAGTGGCCCGCTGTGTCCTGGGCACGACGAGTGCCCCGCTGTGCCCTGGGCACGATGAATGTCCCGCTGTGTCCTGGGCACGAGTGCCCCGCTGTGCCCTGGGCACGACGAGTGGCAGCCTGTGCCCTGGGCACGACGAGTGGCAGCCTATGTCCTGGGCACGACGAGTGGCCCGCTGTGCCCTAGGCACGACGAGTGGCAGCCTATGTCCTGGGCACGACGAGTGGCCCGCTGTGCCCTAGGCACGACGAGTGGCAGCCTATGTCCTGGGCACGACGAGTGGCCCGCTGTGTCTTGGGCACGACGAGTGCCCCGCTGTGCCCTGGGCACGATGAATGTCCCGCTGTGTCCTGGGCACGAGTGCCCCGCTGTGCCCTGGGCACGACGAGTGGCAGCCTATGTCCTGGGCACGACGAGTGGCCCGCTGTGCCCTAGGCACGACGAGTGTGCCGCTGTGTCCTGGGCACGACGAGTGTCCCGCTGTGTCCTGGGCACGACGAATGCTCCCCTGTGCCCTGGGCACGACGAGTGGCAGCCTGTGTCCTGGGCACGACGAGTGGCAGCCTGTGTCCTGGGCACGACGAGTAGCCCGCTGTGCCCTAGGCATGACGAGTGGCAGCCTGTGTCCTGGGCACGACGAGTGGCCCGCCTGTGTCCTGGGCACGACGAGTGGCCCGCTGTGTCCTGGGCACGACGAGTGGCCCGCTGTGCCCTAGGCACGACGAGTGACCCACTGTGTCCTGGGCACGACGAGTGGCACGCTGTGTCCTGGGCACGACGAGTGGCCCGCTGTGTCCTGGGCACGAGTGCCACGCTGTGTCCTGCGCACGACGAGTGGCCCGCTGTGTCCTGGGCACGACGAGTGTCCCGCTCTGCCCTGGGCACGACGAGTGGCCAGCTCTGACCTGGGCACGACGAGTGGCCAGCTCTGACCTGGGCACGACGAGTTCCCAGCTCTGCTCTGGGTACAGCGAGTGGCCCGCTCTGCCTTGGGCAAGGCGAGTGGCCCGCTCTGCCCTTGGGCACGGCGAGTGGCCCGCTCTGCCCTTGGGCACGGCGAGTGGCCCGCTCTGCCCTTGGGCACGGCGAGTGGCCCGCTGTCCTGGGCACGGCGAGTGGCCCGCTGTCCTGCGCACGGCGAGTGGCCCACTCTGCCCTGGGCACGGCGAGTTGCCCGCTGTCCTGCGCACGGCGAGTGGCCCGCTCTGTCCTGCGCACGGCGAGTGGCCCGCTGTGTCCTGGGCACGAGTGGGACACTGTGCCCTGGGCACGACGAGTGGTACACTGTACACTGAGCACGACGAGTGGTACACTGTACACTGAGCACGACGAGTGGCCCAGCTGTGTCCTGGGCACGAGTGCCCCGCTGTGCCCTGGGCACGACGAGTGGCAGCCTATGTCCTGGGCACGACTAGTGGCCCGCTGTGCCCTAGGCACGACGAGTGGCCCGCTGTGACCTGGGCACGACGAGTGCCTCGATGTGTCCTGGGCACGACGAGTGCCCCGCTGTGCCCTGGGCACGACGAGTGTCCCGCTGTGTCCTGGGCACGACGAGTGTCCCGCTGTGTCCTGGGCACGACGAGTGTCCCGCTGTGTCCTGGGCACGACGAGTGTCCCGCTGTGTCCTGGGCACGACGAATGCTCCGCTGTGCTCTGGGCACGACGAGTGGCAGCCTGTGTCCTGGGCACGACGAGTAGCCCGCTGTGCCCTAGGCACGACGTGTAGCCCGCTGTGCCCTAGGCACGACGAGTGGCAGCCTGTGTCCTGGGCACGACGAGTGGCCCGCTGTGTCCTGGGCACGACGAGTAGCCCGCTGTGTCCTAGGCACGACGAGTGGCCCACTGTGTCCTGGGCACGAGTGGCCCACTGTGTCCTGGGCACGATGAGTGGCACGCTGGGTCCTGGGCACGACGAGTGGCCCGCTGGGTCCTGGGCACGAGTGCCACGCTGTGTCCTGCGCACGACGAGTGGCCCGCTGTGTCCTGGGCACGACGAGTGTCCCGCTCTGCCCTGGGCACGACGAGTGGCCAGCTCTGACCTGGGCACGACGAGTGGCCAGCTCTGACCTGGGCACGACGAGTGGCCAGCTCTGACCTGGGCACGACGAGTGGCCAGCCTTGACCTGGGCACGGCGAGTGGCCCGCTCTGCCCTGGGTACAGCGAGTGGCCCGCTCTGCCTTGGGCACGGCGAGTGGCCCGCTCTGCCCTGGGCACGGCGAGTGGCCCGCTGTCCTGCGCACGGCGAGTGGCCCGCTGTGTCCTGGGCACGAGTGGGACACTGTGCCCTGGGCACGACGAGTGGTACACTGTGCACTGAGCACGACGAGTGGTCCAGCTGTGTCCTGGGCACGGCGAGTGGCCCGCTGTGTCCTGGGCACGACGTGTGGCACACTGTACACTGTACACGGCGAGTGGCCCGCTCTGCCCTGGGCACGACGAGTGGCCCGCTGCGTGGCATTGCCATTCAGGGCCACGACTGACACCACTACACTAAGACTTTGATATAAGAGCTTGAGAAACGCAGGTGGTAACTGCTAAAATTAGCCAGGAGGAAACTCTCATGGGTATTTCTTCTTGCAGGACACCTGTGCAAGATGGGATTGCATGTCGACAGTGCTCAGGAATTCACTAGTAAAAGGCCACGCTGTTTTGTGGGACAGTTTCCAAAATTAGAAGAGCTTTTGAATTTCTAATGGTGTTTAACGGACATAGGCGGAGACACTAGTGATGCATGAAATAAACTGAAAGACTCCATGCCTAAAATTATAGAAGGTCGCCTATCCCAATCTGTTGATGGATTCATTTTATCACGAGCATCAAAGTGAAATTGAGATAAGCATGTTGCGGTAGCGCAATACTAAACTCAACTAGCTGGGATGAAAGCGTTAATAAGTTGCCCCAGGACATACGTCATTGGGAAAGTACTTTGTATCTCTTCTTACACACAATAGACTTCATAGCAGTGATGTCGACTGTTGTCGTTCTACAGTGTACGTGTCTGCTACCAGTTGCTCTTTATTTCAGGTGTGTGTGTGTGTGTGTGTGTGTGTGCGTGCGCGCGCGCGCGCGCGCGTATAAACACCCGACTTGCCGTCAACAATTAAACTATTTCTGAACCGTTTCACTCCAAATTGTGCTATCGAATTAACTCTGCTAATTTCTGACGCATCTAGAATTTACGGTTTAAAAATAAGGGTTTCTGTAATGACTCCATAACAACTTGCGGATTGGGACTTAGCCTCTCGACCGACTTAGCACCCCCCGGGAGGATGGATGAGGTGAATGGATTCTAAAGGCGGCCAGAATGTTGAAACGACAGAGCAGGTCCCTACATTTCCCCAGTTAAAAGCACCCCGATGGAGGCTGACTTAGCTCACCCCCCCTTGGACTTGTACCATCCCTTGGGGGCCCGGAAACCAGATCCTCGCCTTCCAATCCGGGGGACAGATTTCCAGAGCGCATTTGTTCCCCCCCACCGTACTGCTCGCCGACGCTTCCAACCCTGAAGGAAACTTAATGGGATGAAGGGAAAAATTAAACGAAATGGAGGGGTAGGAAATAGGACGATATGGAAATCCTCCCTAGCATTCGCCTGGTGACCCAGGGAAACCTCCGAAAAAAGTCATTGGTCAGGAAGGTCGGCAACGAGGATCGCCCCCGCGACCTCCCGAATGCGGGCCACAGTCGTTACCGCCTGGCCCTGCTCGATTTCCGTAGTAGTACTAAGCGTAGTTGTCATGAGTCGCAGAAAATGCTAAGCGTAAGGTCTTCAAGCGCTCGGGCTGCCGACAAATGATCATAATGAACATCTCCATGGGAAAGACGCAAATTTGGGACATGCAACTTAAGTGAACAAAAGAGCGCAACACCAAGTTCCTACCGAGCGAGGTGTGCGTCTCGCAATTGGGGAGTTTCCCGGGATCGCTAGGCCAATGCCACCTGTCCCTCAAATTCACCTTCATTCTACCTGGTTGTTTCAGTGTCTGCGGGAGTCTCGTTGCATGGCAGCTAACCTTCGAGGCGGTCTCCTCAGTGGACGTGTAGGCCTGCAGTGGGGGGGGGGGGGGTGGACTTTCTATCTGTAAACTGTAGAGGCCATGCCCTCTGCTGTGGCGGGGCGTGTCCATAGGTCCAAGTTGTAAGTCCGCCCTCCATAGCTCATATGTGGATCAATGCCTATTTGTGTGTCCCACAGACACAGAGACTATCAATAAACTCAACTGCATGTTGGAAATATCCACTTGTGTAAACCGCGCTGCAACACGACGAGGTACTTGGAAATATTCTGCTCTCTTAATGCGCTCAGTCATTTTTTTCATGGCTGTACAACTTGAAATGAATCAGCATCGTCCAATGAAAAATAAATTTATTGCGTAGACTTTTACTATTTAATGCTCCTCTTTAGGGAAAGAGACGAAATATTTGATAAGGACGAATAAAATAACTTGCGCTATTGCATGCTATGGGCGACCTTTACTTTCGTTTTCACGCTTTTATGAACGAGAACACAATATCCCTCTCACGTCAACAGTAACAACAGGTACCTCAGACTTGGAAGCATGTAAAACAAAGAAACAACTGTGTGAACAGATAATAGTTCGTAAATATCAATATACGAGAGGTTGACTACAATTATTAACATGCTTAACAATGAATTCAATTTAAAGCCAGAAACACACATGTATGTTGAACACGACGACGTCAAGCAGAAACAGGCACGCCACCTGCTGTGCGCTCGTCTAAGCTGACTGATGCTCTGTTTGTTCTAAAGCATTACGTGGAACGTAAATCTTTGTTGGTTTTTTCCACTTTCACGCCTTGAATGTGTAGGAATGCGTGTTCGCCTGTCTTGCTGAATGAGACATGACGCCGTAGGCAACTCTCGGGTCGGTTCGGGTCTGTTCCGCTCCGCTCGGCTCAGCTCGCTTCTTTTGTTTAGAAACTGTACTCTCAACTTCAAATAGGATATCATTCGTGTTTATGTGCGACTCATTCAGAGTATCATGATGCTCTCTTGTTTATAATGGTAATAAGAAATCTATGCAGAGGTGATCAATGGAATGCACTTTAGGTGTTTGTATTTTCCCCTCAGTTACAGTTTGTATTATTTCGAATGTTCCAAACGATGCAGCAGACCTGGGCAACTCGCGGAATAGCTTGGGCGACCCTCTTTTGTTTCCTTACCTAACATACAGTTGGTGCAGGGCCGTGGGCGGCTGCACTTAGAGAGTACCAGTTCCCCAGCCCTACCGTGTAGTTTTGCTCTACATTTACAACAGCTCCTCTCAAAGGGTCAATTTAATGAAAAACAAGACACACTTCTTAATGAATCTGATGCAGCAGCGATGTCGGCCAAGTGCGGGGCAGAGGGAGCTTTGATGGGCTGGAGCCCACCTATAACTTAACATGAGTCCAAACTCAAGCCTTTCCCCAGTCAAAAGCGAATATTAAGTGCATAATTACATACAGAATAATTCATGTGTAATGTGTAGATAGAGGCCTAAGATTGCGCGATTAGCCACAAGTTTAGAGCACATGGGTTCTACTGTTGTTACTCGCGCATGTACACAGCTGCAGGCGTCTGCTGATGCGTGTACATATACAACGGCTGCGTGGTAGCGGTTACGTACTTCATTCTCTGTGTCCATCTAATCCGTGCTGCATGTGACCGCACGCTGTTCCGGGCTCTAGTAATCAGTTTCCAATAATCTCTCAAGTATCCAACCCTACAAAAATGTAATTACTACTGCCAAGTTCACCTGCTACGGAAGCGAAGAGTTTCGCTTGGAATCAATCATTCCTGCATCAAGTAGTGCATTTTCGGTTATAAGGCAAGTAAAGCGTTCTTAAAGCGGATGCCAACCACCACAGCAGTCTTGTTATTGCAGTGGAAAAGGCCAGCAACCAACACTAACCTTGGATAAGTAACTCCTAGGGCAATCGGTCAATAATTGCACCCAACTAACCGTTTGAAATTTCCTGTGCTATAAGCTATATCACTCTACAAGCCCTCATTTCAATGCGTGGCGGTATTACGGGGAATTGCTTGTCCTGCACTATTTCCCTTCCACCTTCTCTTCTCTCCGTGTGATGACTAAAGCCACAATTCTTAGTCACCTTACCGTGTACATGGGGCTGTTTGGCTCAGTGCAGATGGCTGGCCTCTCAGTGTGGGCGAACACACTCACGGCATAACTGACAATCCTGATCACGATGCGGAACTAAAACTTGTGACTTTAGTGATGACTAAACGAACTATGTGCTGTGTAGAGATTTGGACTATGGGAAGCGATATCTATTCTCGAGAAGAAACTGACATTAAATCAGCGTGTTCTTACAGAGGAAAACCTCAACGACATCGGAGAAGTTTCCTTTATTAATAGCGTTCATTCAAGTTGTTATTCATTCGTTTCTAACTAACCAATGATATGATGTGTGTTTTCAATTCAGCCAACACAATGCGGGTGCCAACGTCAACACTCAACAGAGTGAAGTGTGCATATCCAATTCCTCTAGTCGTACCAAGCTGCATTCCTTTATTAATAGCGCTCATTGAAGTTGTTATTCATTCGTTTCTACCGGTTTTTGCTGTTCTTGGTAGTTTTGTCTATTGTTTTCGAGGCAACAGCCACGCCACTTTCACTAGAAGATGCAACTCTTAATGGCCCTCCAGCTGTTGGTATCCGAGGTTTGGACCCATGTTTGCTAGAACTTGCTCCAGTTTGTGACTAGAGAGTGCTCTAGCAGCGGTTTCATGTCACGGCCGGCTGGAATATACCTCCAATATACCGTGCTCAGGAACCAATTTTCTTCCTGTTTCCGGCACAGCAAAAATTGCTGTTATAATATTAACTTGCCGAGCGGGAAGGTTCACGCGGTTTCGTGTGCAGACCGCATTCGCGAGGCCGCGGGTTCAATCCCCAAGGCCTACCTGGCCCCATGGGTTTTTCTCGGGGTTTCCCGGGGCGTCAGGCGAATGCTGGGTAGATTGATTACTTCCCCCGAATTTCCTGTTCCTCAATTTCACTTCTCTTCTCATTTCCTTTAACCTTTATTTGGCTGGTCCCTTTCAGGGTGTTGCCGGGGAATACGTTGTCTGCAAACCTTCGTCCTTTCCGCAGGTGGGTGGGACAATCTGCCCTCTGCTTCGTCTGCCACCCTCTGTATCCCCTCACCTCATCCTTCCTCCCGGGGGTGCCCCGCAAGGAGGATGGGTACACAACCTCTTCAATGTCGACTTGCCAAATCTCCTCCACGAAGTCCTAGCCTAGCCTAAGTTGTAGTTATGCTAATGGCGCTACCAGGAACCTTGTGCATAGTGTAAACAAATCACTGGATCTCTGAGTAGGCTGACTCGTGTAGTCCAACCAACATTAGCGAAGAAATAACCTGTGTTTCTTTTCTGGATTGAAAGGTCAATGGTAGTGATAACCAGAACGAGAAACTTGAAATACATGTAATCAACAGGAAGCTTTCCCAGGGCCCCGAGAACTGGAAAGAAACCTTGGTCAAGTTTTAACTTATTCGTTGCCATTACCAGATTCATATTGTAGTATTAGACTTTTAGTTGTAGAAATTAATCAAGGTGGTCATGCCATGAAGCAGCTACTAGAGCTCTCTCTAGTCACAACAAAAAGTATCACTCGTCAGTTGGAAACAAATGACTTCCCAATGTGCAATATTACCTCCATTTTGTGATATCTTGTCATTATCATTCCCGGGTTGTTGTGAACCAAAATATAAAAGTGCTGTCTTACTTCATGTTCCTGGAATTAAGGTTACCTACCGTTGTTAGATGCTTGTGAACCAACCTGAACACACTTTTTTTATAAGAGGATTAATTGACATGGACCATTGTTTTGACTGTTTTAACTCAATTCTGCCTCAGACTAGAGCCGAGTGTTCACAGAGAAAAGAATTATTAGAAGAGTACAGTGGTTCCATCGGTGCCCCGAACTAACCCCTTTTGAATTTTATCTGTTGGTTAAATTTAAAAAAATCTGATTTGCTGCACTCACATGACTTTCTCTACTCTTGTATTAACCATTCTTAGAAACTCGTATTCCTTTAACTTCTTCACTAGTCGAGATAAACATTTGTAGAAATTATCTAATTGCTCATTTTCTTATCCATGCAAGGAGAATATGGGAATACAGTAGGTTTTGGGCGATAGTCAGATATTTAAGGCTTTCAGATTCTGTTCTCCTTGCATGGCTAACATACAACAAACTGAATAACAATCTTCCAGTTGACAAAAGTTTAAGTATTCCGAAACTCACACTAATAACAAGGAATATCTCCGAAATGGTTCACTAAAATGAGATTTGAAGCTAACCATGCAGAACTTGGACATACATGCTGTGACATCCAAAGGAGGACATTTTGGGTAACTGTTCTGTATATTCCCTATAGTGTGGCAGCACACATCCAAGCGAGCCAAGGTCAGGCTGCCTCGTGCCGCTCTTGTAAAATGCGACTGACAATAGACCGTGGCAGAACAAAGTGTTTAGAGAGTTTTGCAAGACTTTGGCTGCCGGTTTATTTGGAGAAGGTTTCAGAAGAAGGCAAATTTCTAGAAAGTTCCATGCTACATCATTCTTGCTTATCAAAAGCTTGCAGGATGGCAAAAAAGTGCGGTTTTTGTAAGACAATGAGGGCAGTTCTTGTATTGCGAGGAGTGTGAGTAGGAGAGAGAGTGCGCGAGAGAGAGTGCGCGAGAGAGAGTGCGCGAGAGAGAGAGTGCGCGAGAGAGAGAGTGCGCGAGAGAGACAGTGCCCGAGAGAGAGTGCGCGAGAGAGAGAGTGCGCGAGAGAGAGAGTGCGCGAGAGAGAGAGTGCGCGAGAGAGAGTGCGCGAGAGAGAGAGTGCGCGAGAGAGAGAGAGTGCGCGAGAGAGAGTGTGCGCGAGAGAGAGTGCGCGAGAGAGAGAGTGCGCGAGAGAGAGAGTGCGCGAGAGAGAGAGTGCGCGAGAGAGAGAGTGCGCGAGAGAGAGAGTGCGCGAGAGAGAGAGTGCGCGAGGGAGAGAGAGTGCGCGAGGGAGAGAGAGTGCGCGAGGGAGAGAGAGTGCGCGAGAGAGAGAGTGCGCGAGAGAGAGAGAGTGCGCGAGAGAGAGAGTGCGCGAGAGAGAGAGTGCGCGAGAGAGTGCGCGAGAGAGAGAGTGCGCGAGAGAGAGAGTGCGCGAGAGAGAGAGTGCGCGAGAGAGAGAGTGAGCGAGAGAGAGAGTGCGCGAGAGAGAGAGTGCGCGAGAGAGAGGAGTGCGAGAGAGAGAGAGTGCGCGAGAGAGAGAGTGCGCGAGAGAGAGAGTGCGCGAGAGAGAGAGTGCGCGAGAGAGAGAGTGCGCGAGAGAGAGAGTGCGCGAGAGAGAGAGTGCGCGAGACAGAGTGCGCGAGAGAGAGAGAGTGCGCGAGGGAGAGTGCGCGAGAGAGAGTGCGCGAGAGAGAGAGAGTGCGCGAGAGAGAGAGTGCGCGCGAGAGAGAGTGCGCGCGAGAGAGAGTGCGCGAGAGAGAGAGAGAGAGTGCGCGAGAGAGAGTGTGCGAGAGAGAGAGTGCGCGAGAGAGAGAGCGCGAGAGAGAGAGTGCGAGAGAGAGAGAGTGCGCGAGAGAGAGTGCGCGAGAGAGTGCGCGAGAGAGAGAGTGCGCGAGAGAGAGAGCGCGAGAGAGAGTGCGCGAGAGAGAGTGCGCGAGAGAGTGCGCGAGAGAGAGTGAGCGAGAGAGAGTGAGCGAGAGAGAGTGAGCGAGAGAGAGAGTGCGAGAGAGAATGCGCGCGAGAGAGAGAGAGAGAGAGAGTGCGCGAGAGAGAGAGCGCGAGAGAGAGTGCGCAAGAGAGAGTGCGCAAGAGAGAGTGCGCGAGAGAGAGTGCGCGAGAGAGTGCGCGAGAGAGAGCGCTAGAGAGAGAGCGCGAGGTAGAGAGCGCGAGAGAGAGTCCGCGAGAGAGAGTCCGCGAGAGAGAGTGCGCGAGAGAGAGTCCGCGAGAGAGAGTGCGCGAGAGAGTGCGCGAGAGAGAGTGCGCGAGAGAGAGTGCGAGAGAGAGATTGCGAGAGAGAGAGTACTCGAGAGAGAGTGCGCGAGAGAGAGTGCGCGAGAGAGAGTGCGCGAGAGAGAGTGCGCGAGAGAGTGCGAGAGAGAGTGCGAGAGAGAGAGTGCGAGAGAGAGCGCGAGAGAGTGCCAGCGAGACTACGAGAGTGCGCGAGAGGGAGAATGCGAGAGAGAGAGCGAGAGAGTGCGAGAGAGATAGTGCGAGAGTGAGCGCGAGAGGGAGCATGAGAGGGAGCATGAGAGGGAGCACGAGATGGAGCGTGAGAGGGAGCATGAGAGGGAGCACGAGATGGAGCGTGAGAGGGAGCATGAGAGGGAGCATGAGAGGGAGCATGAGAGGGAGCATGATAGGGAGCATGATAGGGAGCGTGAGAGAGAACGTGAGGGAAAGAGTGAGAGGGAGCGTGAGAGAGAACGTGAGAGAAAGAGTATGAGAGGGAGAGTGTGAGAGAGTGTCCGAGTGTGCGAGAGCATGAGAGAGTGAGAGAGTGTCCGAGTGTGTGCAAGAGAGTGCGAGTGCGAGAGAGAGTTTCAAGGGAGTGAGAGAGTGCGATAGTGTGACAGAGAGTGACCGTGTGAGAGTGAGAGAAGGTGAGAGTGAGAGAGAGTATGCGAGAGTGATAGTAAGTGAGAGTGATAGTTATAGTGAGTGAGTGAGAGTGAGTGTGACAGTGAGCGAGAGTGATAGTGTGAGAGTGAGCAAGAATGATAGTGAGAGTGAGTGTGAGAGAGTGAGAGTTACTGTATGCGAGTGTGAGAGTGTGATAGAGAGTGAGTGTGAATGAGAGAATGTGAAAGTGTGATAGAGAGTGAGTGTGAATGAGAGAATGTGAAAGTGTGAGAGAGTGTGAGAGTGAGTGAGAGAGAGTTATAGTGAGAGAGTGTGAGAGCGAATTAGTGTGAGAGTGTGAAAGCGAGTGAGTGTGAGCAAGTGTGAGTATGAGTGAGAGAGTGATTGTGAGAGAGTGAGTGCGAAAATGAGTGAAAGTGAGTGCGAGAGTGAGTGTGAGAGTGAGTGCGAAGGTGATTGTGAGAGAGTGAGTGCGAGAATGAGTGTGAGAGAGTGAGAAAATGAGTGAGAGTGAGTGCGAGAGTGAGTGTGAGAGTGCGAGTGCGACAGTGAGTGTGAGAGAGTGAGGGTAAGAGAGTGATTGTGAGACAATATATGAGTGTATGAGAGTGTAAGAGAGTGAGAGTATTGTGATTGTGTGAGAGACAGTGTAAATGTGTGAGAGTGAGAGTGAAAGACAGAGATTGTGAGAGAGTTGAAGTGTGAGTGAGTGAAAGAGTGTGGCTGTGTGAGAGTGTGGGTGTGTGAGAGCGTGGGTGTGTGAGAGTGTGGGTGTGTGAGAGCGTGGGTGTGAGTGTGTGAGAGCGTGAGTGTGTGAGAGCGTGGGTGTGTGAGAGCGTGGGTGTGTGAGTGTGTGAGAGCGTGGGTGTGTGAGAGCGTGGGTGTGTGAGAGCGTGGGTGTGTGAGAGTGTGGGTGTGTGAGAACGTGCGTGTGAGAACGTGGGTGTGAGAACGTGGGTGTGTGTGAGAACGTGGGTGTGTGTGAGAGTGTGAGTGTGTGAGTGTGAGAGGGTGAGTGTGAGAGGGTGAGTGTGTGAGAGGGTGAGTGTGTGAGAGGGTGAGTGTGTGAGAGGGTGAGTGTGAGAGGGTGAGTGTGAGAGGGTGAGTGTGAGAGGGTGAGTGTGAGAGGGTGAGTGTGAGAGGGTGAGTGTGAGAGGGTGAGTGTGTGAGAGGGTGAGTGTGTGAGAGGGTGAGTGTGTGAAAGGGTGAGTGTGTGAGAGGGTGAGTGTGTGAGAGGGTGAGTGTGTGAGAGGGTGAGTGTGTGAGAGGGTGAGTGTGTGAGAGGGTGAGTGTGTGTGAGGGTGAGTGTGTGAGAGGGTGAGTGTGTGAGAGGGTGAGTGTGTGAGAGGGTGAGTGTGTGAGAGGGTGAGTGTGAGAGGGTGAGTGTGAGAGGGTGAGTGTGTGAGAGGGTGAGTGTGAGAGGGTGAGTGTGAGAGGGTGAGTGTGAGAGGTTGGGTGTGAGTGTGTGTGAGCGTGGGTGTGTGAGAGCGTGGGTGTGTGAGAGGGTTTGTGTGAGAGGGTGGGTGTGTGTGAGAGGGTGGGTGTGTGAGAGGGTGGGTGTGTGAGAGCGTGGGTGTGTGAGAGGGTGTGTGTGTGTGTGTGAGAGAGGGTGGGTGTGTGTGTGAGAGGGTGGGTGTGTGAGAACGTGGGTGTGTGAGAACGTGGGTGTGTGAGAGTGTGGGTGTGTGAGACTGTGGGTGTGCGAGAGCGTGGGTGCGCGAGAGCGTGGGTGCGCGAGAGCGTGGGTGCGCGAGAGCGTGGGTGCGCGAGAGCGTGGGTGTGCGAGAGCGTGGGTGTGAGAGTGTGGGTGTGTGAGAGCGTGGGTGTGTGAGAGTGTGGGTGTGTGAGAGCGTGGGTGTGTGAGAGTGTGGGTCTGTGAGAGCGTGGGTCTGTGAGAGCGTGGGTGTGTGAGAGTGTGGGTGTGTGAGAGCGTGGGTGTGTGAGAGCGTGGGTGTGTGAGAGCGTGGGTGTGTGAGAGCGTGGGTCTGTGAGAGCATGGGTGTGTGAGAGCGTGGGTCTGTGAGAGCGTGGGTGTGCGAGGGGGTGGGTGTGTGAGAGCATGGGTGTGTGAGAGCGTGGGTCTGTGAGAGCGTGGGTGTGTGAGAGCGTGGGTCTGTGAGAGCGTGGGTGTGCGAGGGGGTGTGTTTGTGAGAGGGTGGGTGTGCGTAGTCATCGTGAGAGAACTATATGTGTTGATAGAGGCAGTTTGGGATACATTGCATTGAAGTTAGTCTTCAAGTGATGCAGTTTAGTGAGTGTACAAGATCAAAGCTAGCTGTGTGTGAGACAAAGAGAACTGAAAGACAGGAAAGTTTATTGAAGGTTACAAGAACAGACTTCAGCTGTGAGTTGTAAGGTCATGAAGAACTCTAGATTGTGTTTTTAGGAGTAAAAGAACTAGGTTTTGTGCTTCAGTTTTAGAAGAAAATTAAAGTGGCAGTAAAATTAATAATTGTCATTTTTGTCACAATGTTACAGTTAATAAATGGCATGATAATGCTTTGGATAGTGCCATTCTTTATTGTGCTACCCACGTTTATAGTTAGGACAGAACTTATAACTACATAGAATGCTAATAAGATAACTGATTTATGTGAGGAATTTGCTCTGCAATTCATTTGTCCATTACTGAAAGGACATGTTACTAGAGGTCACTAGTAGTGTAATCGAGTATTAAATACGCAGGTTATGCATCTTGTTGCAGCCCACTGAGCGAGGACCATGATCATGATGAACGACACTCGCACACAGATAAACTCTGGCCTAACAATACCACTGTATATACCAAATGGCATGGTACATTCACTGTGTAACTAAGTTACAGTATAATGCAACAGAATTCATTCTCATATCCATGCTGAAATCTACAACACTTTAAATCAGCCTATGAAGCCTTAAAATATACCACATTTTCCATAAAGTCATGAAAAGGCCACAATTCTCATACATACAAACCATAAAATTTGGCAATTATGTTTCTTGAATATTGGATGCTACATTGTTTTTTTTTTTTTTCGTGTTACTGAACGACTTAGCCATGTGATTGTTTATCCAAAATGGAATACAAGTCATTTAATTTCTTATTAATTGCACAGCCAATAATTGTTAAATGTATTGACTGAACTAGATTAATTTCAGTATAATCTAAACCTGGAGCTTGATTTTCAGTAACCCATGATTTTTTTTTTTTTTTTAACGTCATCCAACTTAATGTCATATCAGACGGTGAATGACTGAACTAGGTGAAATGATGCTCAAATGAGCCTGAGGTCCATAAAGCTTTAAGTTACCCAACATTCGTCTACTCTGGATAAGGGAAAACTTCAGAAAAAAACCTTATCCGGATAACTTACCCTAAGCGAGATTCGAACTCACAACCTCTTGGACGTGAGGCAGACACGCTAGTAACCCATGGTGGAATGACATGACAGCATTATGGTGCACGACTTAGAAGGTATCTTCTAGAGGTAAGTCAGTTTAATATAGTTTTTATAATTCCATTTAACCACCAAGTAAGTAATTAGAGTAATTGTTTTGAATGATTTGATTCAAATTATGGGTTCTACCATTCTGAAGTATCCTCTTCCCAATAAGAGTAACACTGCATTTACAAACATAATAGGGAACCATAAACCTCATTTACTTCACTTTTATTGAAGATGTTTCGACAGCAATGGCTCCTAACCTCAGCTAGAGTCTGATTTGAGCTCAATTCCAAAGCTGTGTCGAGTGCTTAGTTGGAAGATAAAGCTTTCACAAGGTTTCAACATTTTATTGCATTATTTTTTTTTTCTGTATTTCCCTCATGTTGTAAGTGCTGCGAGGTCGTTGCCAGTTTAGTGGAATAAGATTGCCCCAAAGGTCATCAAGTATATGGGGAACATTGAAATCATAATAACAGACTCTTCCTTTAGAATCAAGGTGATCAGTTTAAAACAATTAGTTGTGTTGAATCTGTCTTTATGTTTAATCTACCCATTCAAAATTCTCTTTCCATCTGATTTGTCTGTTCCTATTATCTTCCTGCATAAACTTGGTTGCAGTACCTATGTAGTATGTATAATTGATTAAATAAATAGCTGGCTTTTTGGGTTTATTTGTAATTTTAAAAAACATAAGAAATCACTATAGCAATAGTAAATATCTATTTTTGTGATTTCCTTCAATCATGACTATCACAGAACTAGCATTTCTGCTTAATAACGTATAATGGTGACTTACCTTCCTGATGTCGAGCGAATTCTGCAGGTAACAGCGCCGTATCCAGCATTCTGAGCATTCACAGTGATGCAGTATTCTTCTCCACTTGTTAACGTACGCTGAATACCTTCTGTGATTTTGCATTTCTCTGCCTGCAAAAGGGAAAGTATACCATTTCATCTATTAGATATCTAGCTTAAAAAGGTGCTTCAAACTACATATATTTGATTGTGTACCTCAAAAATCCTTCCAGAAAGGAAATAAATTCAATTGTTTTTATTGTGCAACATTATGGAATTTTTTAATGCAACTGTTTAAATACATTTTTAAATTGTATCATTCAGTTCAAGAAAAGGGAATTCAGGAAATTTGATTTTGTATGGAAATGTTATTTCCTGCTTTATACCAACACTTATATAAACTAGATTTATTTTTATTTGCAAATGCATAAAACAGTAGGTAATATTGACTTTGTATTGTGCCATTTTATAACAATTCAAAATATAATGGAAAAGAAAGCCTTGGAGTGTTCTCACGTTTATAGGTAAGGCTTCAGCACACAATCATGGCACAATAATTGAGAATTAAAGAGGTTTAAACATTTTGTAAATTCATATTACTTGGATCTGCTACTGCTTTATAGTTCAGATTAATTTGGATTGTGTTCAGCGAGTTCACACAAGCAGCCATGGGGCCCCGTGAACACTAAACATGTCAATAAATGCACAGTATAGCATATACAGGCACAGAAAACAAAGCAGGGATAGCTGAGAAACAAAATCAAATTTCCACTGTAGCTATATAAATACAAACTGGGCTTTGTTTTAAACTTTTAGTAGGCTTTTCCTGCCATGTCCCACTATTTAGTTATGTAATTACCAATGAATGACATCTATTGTCAGTTGTTTAATACACACAAATTTAAGCTTTAGCGACAAATCATTGGCAATTACATTTTAGGTCTGCTTGAAAACTGTTTAAATTTGTCAGTTGTCACAAATACAGTTTAAAACACCTGCTGAACAAGCCACTTAACAATACTATCCCATACAATCTCAAATCTGGAATTTACCAGATCAACTGCAATAGTTGCAAAAAAAGCCACATAGGAAATACAAAAAGAAATTTAGAAAGCAGACTAAAGGAACACCAGAGAAACATAAAATTGAAACAAACTGAAAAGTCTGCTGTGGCACACCCCTTTTGGAATGAAAACTACAACATTGGCCTTAATATAAAACTGCTAAAATCTCTAAATTTACCAATAGAACTGAGCATTTGGGAAAAAATATACATAAAAGATAATAATAAAGTGATTAACTTCGAAATCCCAGCTTTAAATGAAGTGTTACAGCTCTGCGCCCCTAACACCAGATGGCAGCAGGATGATGGTAGCAGAGAGGGGGAACAAAGGATAGCCTCAGTCACCCAACGGCTGATGATGGGATTGAATGGTCCTGAAAATGCTTCCAGTTTTAAAACATTTTAAAGTGAAGGTGAGTGTAAAAAACATAACCGAAAATGATCTCAAACAGGCAGAGCTGAGTTTGGGTAAGATATACTTAATGTGAGCTTTCCAGTTCAAATACCTGTCTACTTGATGTTGTCTATTTCTTCTAATAACATGTCATTAATCCCAATTTCGATAGGAGTGTGTGGTGTTTGACGAGTTATAAATTTAACAACTTTTGTTTTGACTGGGTTTACAAATAATTTGTTAGCTTTAAACCAGTAAGACATACAGTTAAAAACATAATTCAATTTAATTACATATTCATTTGTGTTCTTACTAGCAACCAGCATGTTAGTGTCACTAGCAAACACAACAGCACTTGCTATATCCTTTATATACAGTGATAGGTCGTTTATATAAAATGAGTTACATAGCAGTTCAAAGCATCAAACTCTTCATCATTACTTACCAGTTTCATTGAATGTTTGCTGTTGTCACTTTTCAATGATTGATAAAAATATGAATATATTGAGGGACAAATTTGACTAAACTTTGAAGGTCCGTTCACTTTGCTGCCTTAACCTGACATCCATATGGATACTTAGGAACTTACATAGGCCTAGTAAATCGTCCACCATGTGCTTTCTGATTGGCTGTCTAAACCCAAACAGGCCAATGAGAAGCATCAACTCATAAATCTTACGAAAATGAATGGCATGGGACTAATTTCCACTGGAAATGTGTCAGTCATGTAAATTAGCAAGGAATGGGCACATGCCATTCTGCTAAGAGTTACTATTTAGTTATCATATCTACACTGGTAGCATCTGCCCCTTTTTCACCGAGTCCCTAAACTTTTGCAGCCCCAAGATATGTCACACTGTTCATGTGGATACCAACCACGATCAGTTTTATATTACTGTCTTGTTCTAGGATTCATATTTTACTATTCATACATCTGGGAACCTTTTTTTCCAGCATTTATTGAAATATCCTCCACCATTTATTCCTAACTTTGCTAAAGTATTATTCTTTTTCCCTCAGTTTCAGACTTATCACACAAAAGGCTTCAATTTACTCACAGTTCACTACTTTGCAAATTACTTATATTTGCAAACCTAGAGTCTGTGGGAATAAATTGGCAGAAAGAGATAGCGATATTGGTTGGAAATGACCAGAGTCCACTCCCTTGAGTATAATGAAGAACCCTCATTAAGGGAATAGCTTTTCCGGTCAAAATCATTCTTGTTGTCAAATCTCTTTCACTGTGACACCTCTCACTCAGTATTGCCTAGTTAGCAGGAGAGGATTGTCACAACAGTGCATGCGAGCGAGAGGGTGAGTACTGCTTTCTCTTTTTACATGCTGGCTGCCAACTTATTCCGCACAGACTCTAATTAAGAGTAAGATTCATTTGTTACATTTTAGAATTTCCACTGAAGAACAAGTTGCTTCCAAGAGAGAGAATGCTGCATGTAGTGGACGATCATCAAGTTTATGTAACACATGTGGCAACTGACAAAGTTATGTTAGCGCCACTATTTACACATTTAAGCAAACTTCAGCTGCACACCCTGTACTCTATTCCATCAACCTAACAGGTCCCAAGGGCAGCACGTTATTTTTTAATGTTTCTCTATAGCAGGGTGCAAAATCATTAAAAGTTGGTGGGGGGAAAGCATTTTAGTAGTGTATGTTTCGCTGTATGTGTCGTTATATAAACCACCCCCTGGGGTATTTTAGTGGGGGTAAATTCTAGGTATAAAATAATTGGTAGGGGGCAAATCCTACCCATCCCCCCGGGATTTTGCTCCCTACTCTATAGTGAACACCAGGAGTAATAATGGGATGATTATGTGGTGAAATGCTAATTCCTGATTGCCTGTCTGTAAATCATGGTGCAACCTTATGTAATGAAGTACTGTAGTTTGGAATTGGGGGATTCTCTGGGAAATCCCTGGAAGATAGTGTACATAAATTCCAATTGACACATAAAAGCACACATGCATGCACACTTTTCTAAGAATGCTTTTTTGGGATTGAGGGAACCTCAAAACATATAGTGGTGTTCTATGAATGCTGATCTCATAGAGAGAAAGGACTTGGATATGTCAAAGTTGGCAGTATAGTTGTCAAGGCCAATGAGAAGAGTGGGGGTAAGAGAGTTATGAGAAAGTGTGGTAGAATCACCCTTCCTTCTTCTATGTTGAACTCTCATCCAGATAGGAGCACAGAGCAGCACACCTCTCCAATCACCAGGTACTCTTTATATTAACTATTCTGATTATGTAACTGTATGTTCCTTTAGTCTTAATTAAACGACTCCTTTGTGTTAACAGCCTCTCGTGTTTGGTTTTGAGAATGTAGCCTTTTCAACATTCCTGGTACCAATCCAGGCTGTACCATCTGAATGCTATGCCCCTAATCTAGGCCTTATTTAAGGTTTACGACAATATATTTGTGGTAAAAATCTTGATATTGAATTTTTGGATGGAATACAATGCTTGCTCTACCCACTAGGTCCGGAAACACAGTACTTATAGGCCAGTCAAATTCTATGCAGTCATTCTTCAGAAATTCAACAACCAGTCCAATAGTTTATTGCTAATATTGTTTACTTATATGTGTTAAGCTGAAATAGCTCAAGGCTTCATTCACACATTGACACTTGAATTATATTGTCAACTTACACTTCCGGTTGCATATGCTTGAACTTGGAATGGTGAATGTGGAATCTCTTTGCCTCCATATTTAACACTGACTTTATATCTACCGCAGTCATCAGGAACATAAGTGGCTTTGAATGTTCCATCGCCATTATCCACAACCTTCACTTTTCTAGGATAGCCATCAGGACCCTGAAACAAAACCACACATTTTAAAATGCACAAAATATTTGATTTTGACAGTAATGCTGCCAAAGTCATTGCAATAGTTACTAACCTACTACTTTTGCTCAGGTTTGCACATACAAAGTAACCTCAATATTAGCTAGATTGCACTCCATGTTGTAAAATATAAAGCTATCTCTTATTGTGGGAGATACATTTGACATATGTAGCAGTAACATAAAATACCCATTTTCAAAAACATTAGGACAGTGTGAAATATATCCAAATGAGCAAAACGGCTGATGTCATACACCTCTCTGGCAAATATTAAAAATACGATACCTTTATAAACTGAAATTCATATAATGCGTGCACCAAACTATAGTGTATTGTGGCCAGGGCATTGATATTGAATGGGTGTGTTGCAACACGTTGCAAAACAGTTGGGACATAGGTAGTCAAGTGTGCTGTTAGTAGTGGGACTGTCACAATTGGCCGGGAATAACCTAGAATGATGACAACATACCATATTGCATATAAATAGCTGCTGTCATTCAACGTTCCAGTCACTTATTCTTAATGATAGGTCAAGGCAAGTTAGTTAGCCAAGATCTTCGTGACCGAATCATAAAGGAATTCAGAAACGTTTCTCAGCATGCCATAGCCAGTAGGTTTAAGCTGTCACCATCTACAGTACATAATATTATCAAGTGCTAGTGTGAAAGTGCTGAAATCACAGTTCGTAAAGGCCAAGGTAGGCCCGAGCTCTTTCGATCCACCAACATCACTGTGTCATGCATAAGAATGCTACGATTATGGATATAGCCATGTGGGCCCACACATTCTTTAGGCAGCCATTATCATTGAATACTGTATGCAGGTGCAACCACAGCTGCAAGTTAAACTTATACCAGAGCGAATAGAGAGAGGAAGTGTGATCACTCCACTGCTCTTCCATATGATTATACAAGAGCTACCTGGCACCTCCGTCAGGTGGCAGCAAAGTCATTAGTGTGGCTATTTACAGCGCTTTTCGCTGGGCATTGCATTGGAGTACGGTTGCTCTGTTTGTTACAGTGTGATTAATTGTGGTTAATTTTTATGAAACTGTGAATTTATATAAATAATCGACATGCCTATGTTTTTCGTGCCTGGTTGTAGATCTGGATATGACAAATCTAAGGGTAAACATTTCTTTACACCTCCAAAAGATAAACTACTGTTTTCTAAATGGGAGAGGGCCATACCAAGAAAGGACAAGTGCCTTTCTTCTAATATTTACATGTGTGATTCACATTTTTCATAAGAACTTTTGATAAAGGTACACAAGTTTACAGTTAATGGAGAAAATATTGAGATTGCAAGGCAAAGATGGAAGTTAATGCCTCATGCAGTTCCACATCGTTTTCCTAATCTTCCTAAAAACTTTTCACGGCCAATAGACTCCCGTAAACCTCCTTCACAGCGACTGTCACAAAGGGTTGGAAGAAATACCAATTTAGAAGACAGCGGGAATCATGCAGAAGGCCTTCAAAATATGACTGTTAATCTTCCCCTCTCAGGGGATACCAGTACACATTTTAGTAATAAAGTAGGCCTACTAAAGAAAAGGTTAAAGCAACAACAGCATAATATAATTAGACTAAAATGCCAATTGAAAGTAGCCAATGCAAAGATTCAAGTACTTTAGAGGAAAGTAAATGGAAGTAGTAGCAATATCGATGAATCGGAACAAAATACCTAACTGAAAAACAAAAAATTGTTGTTGATACAATTTTGAAAAGATCAAAGGCAACTAAAAAGAAAGGTATGAGATATAATACGATATATTCCGACCATCATCCATCTACAGTGGATTTTCTTCAGTTGCATATGTTACAGTCAATTATGCTCCAAACAAATTAGCAATATCATCTGAAGGCAATTGTGAGTATAGGCAAGAGCTGCCTTTAACATCATTCGTTAACCAAATGAAGTTATTAGCAAAGGAAATAGTGAGCCATAATAGTGGAATTACAGGAAATATGGAGAGCAAAATTAAGGACGAAATTGAGATTGAGGAACCTGATATACCAGAATGGGAAAACAATGTACCAGAAATTACTCAGAAAGATATGGCTAAACAATGTCTGGTATATCACTTGAGTGGGTATGTAGTACACAATTGTTCAAAGCATGTGTTAATTTACTCTATGGCAAGTATGCAGACTTCCCCTCCGTATCACTTTTAACTACAATTAAAGACCACGAAACTGGTACAGACAATTTATGCCTTATTTACCCCTCTAAATCTGTATATAGTGTTCTTTTGCAAGTAGAGAGGGTTTTAGCGGAGAAACTTTCAAATGAAAGTAACTTGTGCAGCAATACACTTTTCGATTGTTGTTACAGTATTAACCAAATTAGTGTTGCTTCTGGAATTGGGTGTTGTGAGAAACATTTACTGGATCTTGTCCCCAAACTAATTCTGCATTACATGAAGTGTCGCTTCTTTTTCCGCACCAAGGAAACAAGAAAGGAATTACAATCATCAAAGGCTGCAAAATAATCTCGGAAACTGTCGAAAGTTACTAACAGCTGATTTCAACATTGGCGAGTACATTTTTATCTGTAGAACAAAATACAAGTAGCTTGTACTATTCTTGCAGCAAAGTTAACTCTTCATTTACAGGAAATTATATTTTACTTCATTCCTTTAATGCCATTTTGCATTCTAGTGGTAACATTATTGTCTTGGATTTCTCTGAATGACTGTCAGAATGTGTATGCGTGAGTTAGTCATTGTTAAACAACACTATTCTTCTGCTTTGCCACTTTTCCAGCGAATCTCCTATCGGTCTCGGTGACTCAGTTGGTTAGACACTGGCCTACTAATTCCAAGGTCACGGGTTCAAATCCGGCCCAGACCGATGGTTTTTAAGTGTGCTTAAAAATGACAGCTCCATGTCAGTAGATTTACTGACATGTAATAGAACTCCTGTGGGACAAAATTCCGGCACACCGGCGACGCTGATGTGTTCCTAGCAATTGACAGAGTCGTTAAACAACAATTTAAAAAAATGAATCTCCTGCTAAACGCTAGTGTTTGTATTAGCATTGTGCCGCACTGCCAATTGCGCTGCCATCTGTGCGGTGGAACACATGAACTACAGCAGTGATTGCACTTCTCCTTCTACTTGCTCTGCTTATACTGTGCACAACGGAAGCCATACATCAACAAATGACAAATGCCATCGCGTGATATGGGCTTTGGCCCATCACAATTGGACCAAAGCACACTGAAAGAACATTATGGTCCAATGAGTCAACCTTTACAATTAATTAGGGAAATTAATGGACACCATACACTCAGGTCCAAATACTAAAAGGAAATTGCCAAGTGCTACAGGCGTTCGGTACAAAAACCAGTATCTGTAATGGTCTGGGGCTGCATGAGGGCCAGGGACTGGGAGTCTAGCGCATCTGCAATGGCACTGTCAATACTGAAGCATATATACCAATTCTGAAACAAGCTATGTTGCCTTCTAAAAGGTGCCTGTTTGGTCAACATCATTGCATATTTCAACAAGACAACGCCAAACCTCATACAGCATGCATAACCTCTGCATGGCTACATAGACAGCGCATTCGTAAGTTGAATTGACCCACTTGCAACCCAGATCTGTCGCTAATAGAGAATGTTTGGCATATTATGAAACAAAAATTATGGCAGTGACAACTCTGGATGGTTTAACAGCTGAAAACTTACATCCAACAGGAATGGGACAGTATTCCGTTTGCAGTGGTAGAAAGATTGGCACAATTGATGCCCAGAAGAATGCAGTGTGTCATTAAACTGAGAGGTGATGCCATACTGTGGTAAATGCAGTGCTGTACCAACATTTTTTCTGGAGTGTGTTGCATGTGCCAAAAAGGACAACCAATTATATCTTTATGTAAGCATATCATAGATGTGATTCAATACCCTAATTGGTCTGTCTCTGTAGCTGGTTATAGCACATCTGTCTCACGTCCAAGAGGTCACAAGTTCCGAGTCTTGCTTAGGTTAAGTTATCTGGATAAGGACTTCTCCGAGGTTTTCCCTTATCCTGAGAAGACGAATGTTGGGTGACTTAAAGCTCCATGAACCTCAGGCTCATTTGAGCATCATTTCACCCATTTCATTCATTCAGCGTCCAATACGACACTACGTTGGAGGACGTTAATAAACAACCAAAAAAAAGTCCTAAGTTTTGTTTATGTAGCTTACATATTGTACTGAGTTGATATGAACATACTCCAAACAAATACTGTTGTGTTATTCATATATTTCACACTATCCCAACTTTTGTGGAAATGGTTATAGTAAAATAGAAACATTTCTATATCTAACCAGGCATTTCATGATTTGCACAATTAAATGTTGAACTTATTTTTCATTTGTTTTCATCTGAGGAGTGATCTAAGGATGAGAACTTCATTTTGCCTTTCTTCATTAAAACACTGATTTTCATTTCAAAATTAATGAACAAAGAAAATCTGGAGCTAAAGGAAATTAAGATTTTAGACTCGAGATGAAAATTACATCAGTCTAGTGCTTCTGTAGAGGTGAAAGAACCTGAATATTTGCAAGCAATCTGCGACTGTTTCACTGTTTTTTCAAACAAAGTATTTATTTAACACTGCGCATCACAAAAGCTATGACAACAGTTTATATTACACATAATATTGCCACATAACTCTTAGGAAGCAATATAAAAATTGAGGTAAATTGTTGTACAAAGTAATAAAACAAAAAACTCTTGCAAGAATAAAGAGAACTTTAAAGTATTTTACCAAGAGTACAACACACTTTTACCTAAAGATTTTGAACTCCTGAAATGCAAACCTTTGATATTCTCTTAAAAGCTAAACAAAATCTTGTTATATCATAGTCAATATTTTCAAAAAATTTAAAAATGTTATACAACACTATTTGAGTCAACCTTACACTTAACTAGTTTCAGTAACCTTTGCTGCTCATTAAGTGTAAATTCAATGCAAATAGTGCTCCAACAATGGTCAGTTTGCTTCACTGTGTACTACCTCTGGTTTTAATCTTACACATTTAAATGAGCTATTCATGTGTGCGTGTGCGTGCGCGTGTGCGTGCGCATGTGCGCGCGTGTGTGTGTGTGTCTATATATATATATTCCGTGCAACTTTAAACGGCTCTAACGATTTCGTCTATATAGGTGTAATTCCTGAAAAAACGCAATTTTACGTGTAACAGTCACAATTACTCTAAACCTTATTTTGGCCATAATTTCTCTGTTCATGGGCCAATTTCAACAAAGAGGCCAGGATATTGAAGGTCTTGTCACGGAAATGGCTCCAACAACTAGGATGAAAATTTATATTTAGTTAACATTTTGCTTTTCAAGTTTATCTAAATAAGTATTTTCTCAAAAAAAAAAAAAAGGAAAAGAAAGGAAAAGCTAAGCGAAGCTCGGTCGCCCAGGTACTTCAATATTATGATTGAAGACATGTTTGTAGTAGTTATATTATGTCAATGTTATTATTTTATTTATTTTATATATCCTCTTAGCTGTTACATAATAAAACATTTATGTAGAAAGTAATCTGAGTATTTACCTTCACTTGTATTTCCAAATCTCCATATCCTGCCTGACTTGTATCAACAGTAAATTCAGCAGGAATAGATGCAGGAATACCCTTGCTTGAAACACCTGGACCTTCAACCTTCACCTGATCTGGTTCCACTCTTGGACGAACTTTCATAGTATATGGGCTGTGGAAATTAGTTTTTATTTGTTAAACATTTACTCTTTTTCTTGATAGGTATTACTTGAAAAACTGAAGAAACAGCTCAATGAACAGAAATGCATTTAACAATGAGATTAACATAAACCAACTGGATTTTAATATATCAGGCCAATCAATTATCATTCACTGACCTGATATAAGGGAACTACTATATGAAAATCTTTAAAAGCCAGGGACTCAAAATTGTAATGGCTATTGGGTCAAATGTCTTGAATACAGGATTCCCTTGTGGTCTGCAGGGAAAATGCAAATCAGATGACAAATGTAAGGCCGTGCCAGCATGTTGCTATAGCAGCTCAGTGGTTAAGAGCAGCTGCATGTAGAACAGAATATCAGTGGTGGCCACGGCATTAAATTTTTCCACGTTTGATTCTACCAAACTACAGGGTTCCTCATTTAAAACCTAACAAAGCACACAGCATTTCACCTCTCCCGCAACCTTGCTGGATTCCCCCACTACCGGCTGCCATTGGGTGCATGGCTAGTCGGTACTGGACCTCTGAAAATCCATATGGCATTCAAGAAATCCCTCATTATGATCGAAAAGTTAGAGTTTGGTGTGCTGTAAGTGCTAGACACATAACCAGTCCAATATTCTACAGGCAGACTGTAAATGCAGAGAGGTACCGAAATGACACTTTGAACCCATTTTATCATGAACTGACAGAAGAAGAGAAATCATATGGGTGGTTTCAACAAGATTCTGCTACTGCCCATACAGTCCATGAATAAAATTAGGGAAGTGTTTGAAGATAGAGTGATTAGTGCTGGTGTATGGCCCTCTCGCTCCCCCGATCTAACAGTGTGTGATTTTTACTTGTGGGGTAACCTGAAAGACAAAGTTCATGAGACAAATTCTCATACATTGGAAGAACTAAAACAAAATATTAGAAATGATATTGAAACATTACAGTGGCCCAACTTAATCAGAATGTGTTCTCCGATATAATGCTTGCTTAGCTGAGGGTGGGCAACACTTCCAGCATCTTCTATAAGATAAGATGCTTTATGCGCAGAGTTTATGTAGGAGCAAAGCTGGCTGTGGCACACCCAATCGTGCACAGGCAAAATGCCATGCGCCCATTAGGTTTTAAACAAAGAACTCTGTATCTGGATTTACTGTTAATAGGGAGATGTTACAACACTGTAAAAGCACCTGCAAAGCAATATGCTTGCTGATTTGGCAGGCGTTAAAGATGTTCTCCTCCTCCTTCTGTACCATTTTACATCCATGGCTGCAAGAAGTAGATGTTATCCCAGGCTGGGCAATACATTGTTACATAAATATGTTGGTTTACAGTTGCTCTCAAGTTATGCAACATTCATTTTTATAGAACCGGGGAAAACATTGAATATGGTAAACAAGGCTTCAGGTAATTGAATTACTAGCTCAGCATATCAAAACTTATTTTCAAAGCATCATTGCTAACTAAACTTATGATCTAGATGAAATGATATTCTTTTGGGATCCTCAGAAAGGCTAACCAATTCTTGCTTTACAACATGTTACTTTCCCTCGGTTTTGTGTTTATTTAAATGCATAGTATTTTACCACATATACAAATGGAATATAACTATGATTTTTCTATCTTACCTATTTGGAATGTCCTTTCCATCCCAAGTTATCTTTGCTTTGACTGTGCTACCCTCTGGCGGAGGCATGTACGTAACATCATATGTCCCATCACCATTGTCTCTGACATCAGCAGGTTGTGGAAGAGGACCTGGGATCACATAATACCAACAGCAAATTACTTAAAATACACAACTATATTTGTTTTCATATGCATGTGTAATGAATGTACATTGTTCAATGGAAGAAATACAGACTTGGGTATGGAATATGCCAGACTTAAAAGACAAGGGATTGCAGGTTCAAGTTCTGCCTTGGACATGCGTATTTGTAAATATCTGTGCATATGTGTGAGTAAATATGGAAAACCATCAGAAAAGCAACAGAATGGTAGGCAAACAAAGAAAGAATAAAGGCACTTATGGTTGAGGTCTCAGGTTTGATGCTTAGTTTGTAAAACAAATTTTTTGTACTGCAAAGATCAACAGACAATACAAAGGTAATATTCAGCAAGGCAAGTGTCAGCATCTAGTGTGGAAGGTTGCATGGCTTGTTTTTCTTCTCCACCAATAGGTATGCTGCAATCTTACAGAGTAAGAGTTACTACCTCTACCACCTTTAGGTGTGTAAGTCACAAGTTCAACCTATCAAAATACTTGCAAACTGTAACCAGACTTGAAAAATTTCATGCCACAGCGGGTACTCAAACCACGGGAGTCATGGCACTCAATTTGTCAAGTCTGATTCAACTATGATACCTAGCACATGCTAATTATCAAAATATATAAAATACTACTGTATAATAACTAGACCTTGGATTTTAGGTAAAAACCTATTTTGTTCCTCATGATGTATAGAAAATAAAAGTTGTGCATACACTAATTATGGAAATATATGCTCAAAAATGGTGGTGCTATACAACCTGAAAGTATCTAATTTTATGTTACAACCTAGTTTTACCTAATTTTAAATTTCTTCATTTAGTAATAAGGAAATGCTGTGTAAGCCTGTGTGCCAGCCGTGCCTTGACAACAATCACAGTGAACAATGCATAACATAGAGGACATTAAGGACATTGTTTTGTAACTGGGGGAGGATGCAGTGAGCATTCCTTCAGTTAAAGCACTTCTGCAGGACCCAACAATTGTCCATGATATTGCATTCATCAAATCACATTATATACTATTTCTGGTCCCCGCTATTAATGCTCTAGGGTCTTCAGGGAAACCAGTCTACACGCAACTGGGATTGGTAGAAGAGGCGGCAGAAAAAATCAACTTGGTTCCTGGTTATATTGGTGAAAAAGTTTCTGAAACACTCAACTCAGTGGTTGAAGCAAACCCTGACAGTTGCTGACATCTTGTCTGGCAAAACACCTGAACATCAATGTGCTGCTCCTTTGCCTCATCTAATACCAACATTTAAACATGCCTAGTTGATGTGGAATGCTCATTTTTGGCTTTTAAAATGGTGTTATCTGACAAATAATGCAGGTTCTCAATGGAAATCTTAGAAAAGGTGTTAGTTGTTTACTGCGACTCTAATTATGGACATGTACAATAAATACATTCTCAATGCATCTCAATACATTACAATACATTATAAGAACACTGTTTTCAAACTTCTATGGAAGGAAGAATATTCTCAAATGTTTTGGCTAATTTGTAATGGGAAATAAAATAATCACTTATTTTTGTTCACCTATTTTTGTAATTTTAGGACCTATTTTGATTTGTGATACAACTTAAGGTACCTAATTTAAGAGTTTTAGGAACTAAAAATCTGAGGTATAATAATAATCTACCTTAAACACTAGCTTAGAAATGTTGAACAGAAATATATAATAAACTGTACATTGGAGTAGCAGTACATTTCTGGGACAAGAATCAGCAGATATCAAACTTTTGGAACAAGTGTGTATATCTCTTCAACTTATGAGGAACTTGCTATTGCACACCACTGGTTCAAAACTACAGTTTCACTCAGTTTGCATGGGTAGGTATGTAAATGATTTTGGCCCAGAGTGAGATGTCATAGTTTTTGTTTGTGGTTTCTTTCCATGGAAAATATAAGCAACCCATGATTTTATCAATGGTGATTAAAATTATGCAATTCTCATGAGTCATATAGTCATATTTTGACCTTTTTATAACATTTTTTTGTCATTTTCTTGTCATTTTTCATATTATAGTCATATTTTCTCTTAAATTTTCATATTTTTGTCATATTTTTATATTTCTATTCCAGTTTTGCATGTATGCTTGCAACTGTCTCAAAGGTGATTTTTCACATTTCCTAATTCTTGTCTAATATTTCTTAAAATTATCTTCCTTAAAAATATATTTTTTCCATGAATTTAGAGGGTAAGCTGTATGTAATTTGCTATTGTAATTCTACTTTCTGATTGTACTTCAAAATGTGACATTTATTTCATTCTGTGCAGAGCTGAGAGCAGAGTATTATTTATTTATTATTGATTGTGCTAGATTTTAAAATTAGATTTTCAATATAATGTTAATTTAAACAACATTAAATTTTTTTAAGATTTTGAAAATGCACCTAAAAAAATGTTAGGTCATACTTACCATCATATTTTCTAATTTTTTCTGTCATAAGTGCTTGCACATTTCTAACATTTTTAGATCATAAACATCTGAGCCCTGATCATTACCATTGCATAATGGCCACACCTTGTTTTATAGGCAAGTAATTAAGACTTGAGCATTTTACCACATAATTGTCGCATTAATATTCCCGCTGTTCACTATAGAGAAATATTGAAAAATAACATGCTGTCATTGCAACCTGTTAGGTTCACGGGAGGAAGTACAGAGTATGGATTGGTCAAGGAGGTCCAGTAGCATAGCCTCCCTGTTTGCCGGACCTCAATCCATTGGATTTCTGGTTTGGGGACATTTAAAGACATTGCTGTATGCCAAATCTATCAAAAATGTGGATACATTGCACATTTTAGTAAAATGGCTCATATCTCAACACGTATTTGTTTCTGGACATATGTTTACAGGGACATTTATTCTAGTTTTGACCAATCCCAACTCAAGTTGCAGTATAGGACACTTTTTTTAAACACTCTGTATAATGCCCTTCCAAAAAGTATGCAAGATCATTTGGTAAAAAGCCTCTTTAGCTAAACAGCTAAAAAAGTACCCAATTGAAAAGTACCCATACAGACCAGAAGAACTATTAAATTAAAATTGTACATGGATTAGAAATACTTGCATATAGAATATGTATGCATTTTTCTATAATCTTATATACTTAAACGAGCAATTCTTGTGTGTGTGTGTGTATATATATATAAATATATTCCGTGCAACTTGGAAATGGCTAACAATTTCAATCAAATTGTTGTATTCAGACAGGGTGTTGCTTATTAAGTTCATCTATATAGGTGTCATTCCTGAAAAAATGTAATTCTACGCATAACAGTCACAATTACTCTAAACCTTATTTTGGCTATAATTTCTCTGTTAATGGGTCAAATTAAACAAACAAGCCAGGATATTAAAGGTCTCATCAAGAGCTTTCAGAAAACCTAAAGAAAGTTGACTTAGCTATCTTAGTCTGTGCATAACAGTCACAATGTTATTTATTTAAACGAGCAATTCTTGTATATATATAAAAGTATATTCTGCAGCAATAATTTCTCTGTTAATGGGCCAATTTAAACAAACAAGCCAGAATATTAAAGGCCTCATCAAGAGCTTTCAGAAAACCTAAAGAAAGTTGACTTAGCTATCTTAGTCATAACAGTCACAATTAGTCTATACCTTATTTCGGTCATAATTTCTCTCTTAATGGGCCAATTTCAACAAACAAGGCAGGATATTAAGGTCTCGTTATGGAAACGGCTCCAACAATTAGGATGCAAATTTATATTTAGTTAAAATTTTGCATTTCAAGTCTATCTAAATAAGTATCTTCTCCCAAAAAAAAAAAAGAAACACAATTAAAAAAAAAGGAAAAGAAAAGAAAAGCCAAGCAAAGCTCGGTCGTCCAGGTACTATAAGTTATATGAACAATAAAGAATAGAACTGAATTGAATTCTATGGTATAACACCATAGATCTACCCAAAGCCAAGAGTCAACAGTTGGCACTTACTATAAGGTTAATGTGTCACAGTGGGCATCTTCCTGGGATCAGATGACAATGTCCCCCCCTACATTAATGATCAAAGTGTGCAATGTCAATTGACATCACTGCACTTCTCTATTACCCTTTGGGAGCAAGCACTCGGGGTCAACCAAACCAGTCAAGTGGTACAGCTGTTGCCTATGTACAGATACTCAAATTTGGAATCTGACTGTTACAACTAGAAACTAATTTTTAGTATGTAGCCTTAATGAAACCATTCTGCAACACTAAATTATAATGTTAGGATCTGATCCAGAATGAGGAGTCCAATAAGAGAAGCACAAATTTAACTATGTAAATGTTTCACTACATTGATTTTCTGTTCTGTGTCAAATAAATACATTTGTTATTTAGGTATACATTACATCTTACAGCAAAACTAGCTAAATGTTGCTTACCTCTCTCCGACTGAATGTTGATACCCAGTGGTGCTTTTCCTGACTTAGAAGCGTCCACCTTGAATGCAAGAGGTGATCCTGTGCGACACTTCTTGGGCTCCAACCCAGGACCATAAGCTTTAACAGCTGATGCATCTACATTTTTGTCAACCACCACCTAAGATTCAAAGTTAAAAATGAACAATCATTAAATGCTTCTTTAATTTTCAACATATCAACTGGGTAGTATTCACTGCCTGTTTAATAATGTTGTGCCATGTGTGTTCCATGTCCATCTGTCTTTGTCTGTCCCCAAGTCCTTGTCCGTCCCCAAGTCCTTGTCCGTCCCCAAGTCCTTGTCTACTCCAAGTCTTTGTCTGTCCATAAGTCTGTCTAAGTCTATCCAGCTCGAAGTTCAACGTTACAGAATAACACTATTAGGAGCGAGTGAGAGAGAGAGAGACAGAAAGAGAGGGGAGGGGGGGGGTAAACTTTAAGAAATTCCTGCCTAAACCATATATTCAAAAGCTTTTTCTGTCTAAAGATATGCTACAAAGATAGAAGAGGTTATTGTTCAAAAAATACAACTGTGAGCCAAAAATAAATCTGACCTAATTAGAATGTAACATGGAATCTCCAACAAGGATTGAACAAACCCAATAGTTCAGAATAACCAAAAGCAAAAAAGAAAAATTATGCATGTGGAGTCATCTAGGATTCAAACTCTGACCTGCTGGATTATGAAACTTGTGCACTATATGAATTCTATTATGAGCAGCTAATGATTAGATTAGATTAGATTAGATTGCGTTCAGCGTGTTCACAAGTAGCCATGGAGGCTGGTGAACATTGAACATGTCAATTGTGATGTACAAAACATTGCCAATAAATATACAGAATGAGCACATAAAAACTCATTATATACAGGAACAAAAAAGAAACAAACAAACAACAGCAAAGGGGATAATGGAAACACAATCAAAGCTTACCTGAAATTTGTCGGGTAAGAATTGAATTTTATGTTAAATTTACACTAGGCATTTACAGCCATACTCTGTTTAGTTGTAATGATGACAATAACAATAACAACAATAACAAGAAGAAGAAGAAGAAGAAGAAGAAGAAGAAGAAGAAGAAGAAGAAGAAGAAGAAGAAGAAGAAGAAGAAGAAGAAGAAGAAGAAGAATTCGTTATAATATGTTGTTGTTTTCTAGTGCCTTGCATCTGGCAATGAAGCCATTAGCATTCGTGCTTTCCAATACTTTTGAACTGTAGTTTCTTCTGATCTTAATGCTTCACAGGTCTTCAAGTGCTCTTCGTTCATTTCTGCTGGATCATTACACAGGACACATATTGGTGAGGCTAAGATACCTATTCTGTAGAGATGACTTGCTAAGCAGTCGTGATTTGTCAATAGTCGGAAGGCTGCAACCGCTGTTTTCCTTGGTCTCTGGGGGATTATATCTGGGTTGGAAAGTAGTGTAATCCATTTTTTATCTTTGGCATTTGTTTCTATTTCTTGTAGGCATGAATGAGAAATTCGTTATAATATAATTAGTCATGAATGTCACCTTTTTCTTAGTTGGTTCTATACATATACATTTGAGTAGCTTTCACACTGACATCAGAGGTGATTAACAATGACTTGTCACTGAAGAAGTTAGAGATCACTTACAGAGTTACATAAGCTTTCACGGGATGATTTGTCATTTAGATTACCTTATACAGAATAAAATGAGTTAAAAATTACTTACAAAGTTACATAAGCATTAACTCAAATAATTTGTCATTTACATAATCTTATACAGAACAAAATGAGCTAGAAACTACTTACAAAGCTACATGAGCATTAACAGGAATAATTTGTCATTTAAACAATCTTATACAGAATAAAATGAGTTAGAAACTACTTGTAAAGCTACATAAGCATTAACAGGAATAATTTGTCATTTAAATTATCTTGTACACAATAAAATGAGTTAGAAACTACTTACAAAACTATATAAGCATTAACAGGATAATTTTCCATTTAAATAATCTTATACAGAATAAAATGAGCTAGAAACTATTTATAAGGCTACATAAGCAACAGAGTTACATAGGCATGCAGCATAGTTTGTAATTCAAATATAGAATAAACTGAGCTACATAGGAATTAATAGGATAATTGGTCATTCAGATAATCTTGTACAGAATAAAATAATTTTGAGCATAGGTAGTCTTTAGCAGCTGTTTTAAAAGCATTGAAATTGTCAACTTTTTCCTTATTAGGTTATTAGGAAGGGCATTAAATATGTTTATGGTTTCATAATATACACCTTTCTGGAAGCAAGAAAGTTTTGCACTGGAATGATGGACATTACTCTTCTGTCTAGTGTTTATTCCATGAATTTCTTTGTTTGTTGTGAATAAGGATTGATTGCATATAAAGAATTTTAGGATCGAGAATATATACATACTGGGTAAGGTTAATATGTTTAATCTTCTGAACAGATCTTTGCATGAGTGTCTCCTATGGGTGTTGGAAATAATTCTTATAACCTTCTTTTGTATGAGGAATATTTGTTTACTGTCTACTGAATTGCCCCAAAATAAAATACCATATTCCATTATAGAGTTAAAATATGCATAGTAAACTAATTTGAGTGTATCTATGGAGCTAACATTTGCCAGCGCTCGGATAGCATAACAGGCAGAACTGAGTTTGGGTAAGATATACTTAATGTGAGCTTTCCAATCTAAACATTTGTCAACTTGAAGACCCAGAAATTTGATGTTATCTATTTGTTCTAATAACATATCATTAATCCCTATTTCAATCGGAGTGTGTGATGTTTGATGAGTTATGAATTTAATCACTTTTGTTTTATCTATTCATTTAAGTTTTTGATAGTGACCAGAACACTAGTGTCATCAGCGAACAGTACAGAACTTGCTATATTCTTTATATAAAGTGAAAGGTCATTTATATAGATCAGAAATAATAGAGGCCCTAATACTGAACCTTGGGGTACTCCATGTGCTACTGATTTCCAATTTGAAGTTTGTTTTCCATTATCAGTATCACTGTTTACTTTAACGCTCTGTTTTCTTTCCTTTAGGTATGATATGAACCAACTTAAATTTTCATTTTTAATTCCATAGAATTCCAGTTTTGCTAACAGAATGTTATGATTTACACAATCAAATGCCTTTGCTAGGTCACAGAAAATACTGCCTAAATGCATTTTATTGTTTAGGGCAGTTAACATTTCATGTGTATGTTTAAAAGTTGCATTATTTGTTGAGATGCCCTTTCTGAATCCGAACTGATCTTTCACTAGTATCTTGTTATACTCAAGGTATTTATACAACCTGTAGAACATTACTTTTTCAAGAACTTTTGAAAAAACTGGTAAGAGAGAAATTGGCCTATAGTTAGCATTGTCGCGTTCACCTTTTTTAAAAATGGGTTTTACAATCGAGAATTTCATCCTGTCAGGGAAAATTCCGGTCTTAAGTGACTCATTGCACAAATAACTCAGAGGAGTGCTAATTTGGAATGAACATGATTTTAGGATTTTTGTTGTTATTTCGTCATAACCATGGGAATTCTTTGTTTTAAAGGAGTTCATAATTTTAAATATTTCCGCAAGTGTCGTCAGATTAGCTTTAAATTCTGGCAGTGCTTCTGTGAAACTTGATCTTAGAAATTCTAGTGCTGCTTCTTTACTTCCATAGTTAATATTTAGATTGTTTGTAACATCTATAAAGCATTTGTTAAAGATTTCTGCAACTTCATTGGGTTTATTATTTATTTATGCCAACAAACTTACTGTTGGTGTTTTTAAACACACAAGCCGTGTGTGGGCAAAGTTTAAGAGGTAGAACTGGAACTTAAAAATTCAATGCCACAACTGGGATTTGAACCATTGGGTTTGTTAATTTCTTGAGTGTCCATGTTTAATGTTATTGAGTCGTTTTGAAATGAAAATTTACCTGCTTTTCTTTTTATTATATTCCAAGTAGTTTTTGTTTTGTTGTCTGAGTGTTGGATTAGCTTATTGTAATACAATACTCTTGCTGATTTTATTACCCTTTTTCGAATTTTGCAATATTTTTTGAAGTAGTGTTTTAATTCTAAATTGTTACTAGTTCTTACTTGTTGATATAATTCTCGTTTGTGTCTGCATGAGGTCCTTATGCCTAAAGTGATCCAAGCATTGTCACTTTTCAAGTTAGTTTGCTGATTTTGACAGGAAAGCACGATTCAAAGTGAGTTTTGAAACATTTGAGAAAACTATTATATTTATCGTTGGTTCCATTCGTTTGGTAAGTTTGATTCCATGATTCAAGTTGAAGTTTTTTGCTAAACTCGCTCAGAGTACTTTCATTTACCTCTCTATATTTCTGATATGTATATTTAACGGTTTGAGATTTTAAATTATGTTTTTAATGCATATAATTTGGGCATCATGATCTGATACACCATTGGTTATTGGTGAGACAGTGCAAGACTTAATTCTATGTGAATTCACAAATATATTATCTATAGCAGTGGAAGAATTATTTTGGATTCATGTTGGAAAGTTAACTGTATGTGTCATGTGGTATGTTGGAAATAAACAGCTCAGTTGTTCCCTTTGAAGACGGGATTTTAAATAGTCAACATTTATATCACCACATATTAGTTCCCTCTTTGGATTACATAAAAAATTTAAGGAATGTTCAAGACGCTTTCTGAAAATTTCAAAATTGCCTGAGGGAGATCGATATAGTGCTACTACGATTACATTAATTTGATTTAAATGAACTGCACAGATTTCGAGGTCTTGTTCAGCATTAAACTTGGATAAATCTAAAACTTTATATGTCAAATCATTCCCAACACATATACAAACTCCACCTTTGTGTAAATTTTTCCTAGAAAACACTGCTCCTAAAGAGTACCCATGCAATGACATTTTTATACTGTTAGAGCATTTACAGTCATGAAGTTCATAAACCACTGCATAAATATATGCGTTTTTAATGTTCCTTGTTCATTCTGAGCACAGAAATAAAATGTATACAAGAGATTTTAGCTAATAACAAAATTTCAAACCTCAAAGTGCAAACTATCCCATGTAATTTATAGAAATGTATTATTGTCATTTATTGCAATGCTGTTTGTGTGGGTTCTGATGCCAAAGCTAGTGTCTGTGGCCACCAGTTATGTAAGTGCAAAACTGGAGGCACCACCTTCCTCTAAAGTGTTAGTAGTATTTGTGGCTGTTCCTAGTGGAGAATCCCAGAAACTTTCGAGTGCAGTTAATGTTCTTTGTTTAACATCTTAGTTTTATTTTCTATGTTGCTATTCTTTGTTTTTCTTTGTTCGAATCAATAAATGGTTTAAGGCTAGAGATTTCTTCCGGGCTTAAAAGCCGTGGTCTGCTGGAGTTTTGAGGTCGAGACGTTTCGTCCACACCTGCGGTGGACATCATCGGTGGCGCAGTCTGAGTCTTCTTGGTGAAGGTTCAGTTACAACAGAATCATTTATGACTGGAGGTACCGAATTTATATGTTGGTCGCTCACAGGGAATTGGCTAGGCTTGAACGGGAGGTGTGTGTTAGATGGACGGGGCTTCTCTGTTCTGGTTGCTGATTGGTTTATGTGACTTTTCCGCATTAGTGCTTCTTTTTTATGTTTGAGTATCAGATGCCAGGTTTTGTTCAATTTTAGAGTTTCTTCCTTCCTGTTAAAACTATTGGGGTGTTTGTAAATTTCTATGGCTTCACCTTGTAGTCTGGCGTGGTAGTATGGCATAGATGAAAGAACAGTAGTCTCCTTATACTGAATTATGTGATCGGCCCATATTGCATGTTCTGTGACCGCTGACTTATCTGTATGTCGCAGCCGGCAGCACCTCTTGTGTTCTGTAAGTCAGGTGTTGATGCTGCGTTGGGTGGTACCTACGTACACTGCACCGCGGGAACATGGAATCTGGTAAACACCGGCTGAAGCGAGCGGGTCCTTGGGATCTTTGGCTGACTGAAGCAAGGTATTAATCTATCTGGTAGGTTTGAAAGATCCCAGGGACCTGCTGGGATTAGTAATCCTCAAGAAAAGGTCTCTGTTGTGAAACATGAACAAATGTTTAATTTATTCTTTAATAGACAGAGGATAATTGATGTAATGTAGAATAACATTAATATAAAGTCTGCATTAGGTTGCATGGCTGGCCTAATTCCAACTTTCTTGGCACCAGGAAGCATGCCATTTGCTACTGGAGTCAGATACTCACAACTCCTTGCATACATTTCTCATGCAATTTAGAACTACTTACAATAACCACATACTTAAGTCGTCATAGAAGCTACTACAAATATCACACACCCTTCAAGAAAACTTGCATTAACACTCGTTTCTCCATGGGCATATAAATAAAACCATGCTTCATCCATTAAAAGAAAAGGCAAACACAGGTCCACAGAACAATCGTTAACCTATACCCTGGAAGAATTAACCTGGCACCTGACAGCCACATCGCTCACGTGGCGGGTAAGGGGGTTCACCTTATCACATTCAATCGTGTTACAAATACATGTGACTATCACGTGACCAGAGGTGTGTACTCACCCATGTTACAATATGTGCATGTATTCCCAGCTTCTGCCTTACCTGTGTTTTGCCACTCGCAATAATATATTGTTTGACTATTTCATAGGTGCAGAGTGAAAGAAGGTGACACATGGATGAATTACATACAACGGTGTATCTGGAGGGATTGTAGATTTATATTTTATATGCTTTATATAGTTTACCGCTGCAGATTTCATTGTTTTGTGGCATTCGAAACAGATTTTAGTGGTCTCGGTTACACTGCATTTTGTTTAACAATGGCTTATAGTCCTGGTAAAGCCAAGAAGCGTGTATTGGGTACAGGAATAACCCTAAGAAGTCAGACCCGGGAGATGGTATGTGCAGTAAGAAAATACTTTAACAAAGAAAAGGAAAATGGTGGACCTCTTATTCCTGCACAAAGGATGTTAGAGACAACCACAGCAGCTTTAGAAATATCCAAAAGAACGGTGTTAAGGGCAGGCAAAGAGAAGTTGGACATTCAGGAAAAATGTGGCCCATCAGTAGTACTTACAACTTCTGGGAAAAAAGAAAAATCAGCAGGCACGTAACAAAATTAGATTCATTTCAAATGGAAACCATTTGGCGTCACGTCGAGCCTCTGGCCACGGACAGATAGTGAAAAGCGGCAAAGCTGTGACAGTGCAGCTGGCAGACAGCTGAAACGTCAAGAGCCAGGTAATTTCTCCCAGGGTATAATCAGAGAAATTAACTCCACTCACGTTATCACATGAACTATACCTTATCTCAACCTTAGATGACAGAACGGAGTTAAATGGGATATATCTGTCTCTATCTAGCACATACAAGTTGCCATTAACCTCGTCCTTTTCTACCCTCGTGCTGTTGCCAGGTTCCTAATAGCATGGTGTGAATGTTGAGTTATAAATTTCAGGTTTCAACACATTATCCTACGCAGAATCTTTTTCTCTATTCTTTTAGAGTCATTATACATTTCTATAGGCCCAATTTCTTCAGAAAACATTTTTTTTTCAATAGAAGTTCGATATTTGCTGTTTCTATGCTCATCACGCACTAACGAACAAACGAACTGCTAAAAGCGGCAAAGCTGTGACAGTGCAGCTGGCAGACAGCTGAAACGTCAAGAGCCAGGTAATTTCTCCCAGGGTATAATCAGAGAAATTAACTCCACTCACGTTATCACATGAACTATACCTTATCTCAACCTTAGATGACAGAACGGAGTTAAATGGGATATATCTGTCTCTATCTAGCACATACAAGTTGCCATTAACCTCGTCCTTTTCTACCCTCGTGCTGTTGCCAGGTTCCTAATAGCATGGTGTAAATGTTGAGTTATAAATTTCAGGTTTCAACACATTATCCTACGCAGAATCTTTTTCTCTATTCTTTTAGAGTCATTATACATTTCTATAGGCCCAATTTCTTCAGAAAACATTTTTTTTTCAATAGAAGTTCGATATTTGCTGTTTCTATGCTCATCACGCACTAACGAACAAACGAACTGCTAGAATACGTCTATTTTTTTCTTAGCTAGAGTAAACTATAGTGCTACTACCTGCCTACTTTGAATTCTCTATGTTTACTCAGTTAAGTGTTACAATTTTTTAAATTAAATGTTTTCGGAAAGTTTTATATCTGTGCACTCCAAAAGTTACGCAGTGTGAAACTTTTTTGTTATTGAGGTTACATCAGGGACCAAGCGAGAGCAAAAATGTTGAGGAGGGTTGGAGAAAGTTTTTAAAATAAACCAAAAGGCTGTAGCCTCTTTCTTTCATCGAGTAAGGCAAACAAAAGGTATTCATCTATTCAGCGTATTCTCACGCCAGGCCTGACACAGAAGATAGTATAAGGAGCAGCACTAACATTAGCCCGAAAGGAGTCGTGTGTGGAATATGTGTGTGGAATCTGTGAGCTGTTATTGCGTTATTTATTATATATTTTCATTAAATATTTGTAGTTATGGAGGGGGCAGCTAGGAAGAGACGATATATTGGTAAATTAAGATGTAAGGAACACCAAATAATTATGAATGTGTTAGATTATTTTTCAAGTAAAATGAGTGTTGGTAAGGCAGTAAAAGAAACAGCTAAGGCTATCGTGTGTTCAGAAGCAGTAGTGTATAGAATTAAAAAGGAAGTAATGAAAAGACCTCTAAGAATGCAATCGAAAAAGAACGCAAAAAGAGCAGGGAAAAAACCGCTCTGTTAACGCAATATGATGGAATAGTGTAAAGTGGAGTGTGGCAAATTGTTCATTCTTTACTGTTTGCAAATATTCCACCCACGCTGAATATAATTTTGTCACGGGTCAACAGTGATGAGACCCTATGAAATTTTTCAAGGGCCACTCTTATTCGGTTCTTAAATGATTTGGGGTCCGAATACGAAAGAAGGGGTAACAAGTGCATATTAATAGAAAGAGACAATATCATCAGATGGTGACATAAATATCTAAAAGACGTAAAAGGGTTTAGGGACCAGGGGAAATCAATTGTTTATGCAGACAAGTCATTTGTAAATGTAGGCCATACAGTAACAAAGGTGTGGAGGGATACCAAAGTTAAAAGTGCCCATGAAACACACAGAACTCTGATCAACTCGGGGTCGTGTGCGGAGAAAGATTAGCTACTAGTACACGTTATAACACTGCACTCCATTTAATGTGTACTGTCTTCTAAGGGTGAAATGCACTATAGTTATCTTGAGGCAAAGGCAAGATTTTTTGGTGATAATTATTCAAAAAAATTTGCATTAATAATTTAAGTTAGTGGTGTTTCGTGTTGAATATTATAATAAAAATGTGCATTAATTTTGCACAAATTTTCGGGTAAAATTAATACACAAAGACATTATTAAAATTAAAATTAACAAGTAAGTATTGTTACTGTAACATTATTCTTCAAAATCTCTCAAAATTAAAACATTTATTTTTTTTATTATCATGACATGAATCACTACATATATCAGACATCAGGACAATTGCCCATCAATCAGCATTACCAAATTGCAACATACAACAAGTTCTGACGCTTTCATTGTTCATAGTTGTCCTTCTGTCTGTTATAACCAAGTTATATGTAGGAAAACATCTCTCATGGTCAGCATTTGATACTGGCAACTACAGATATTGAAGGGCTTTTCACAGAAAAGGTGATAACATTCACCTTTTGCTTCGATTGCTAAGAGTGCTGTTACTACATATATCAAATTTGTTACTATGACCTAACTGCACAAAGTTCTTTGCACTTTGTTTATTGCGGCAGCTTTGATAACCCGGAAATGTGATCTTATGAGATAACCTTTCATTGTAGATCAAACAAGCACAGAAGCACAGCCTCCAAGACTATACAGACTACCGAAGGTCCACAAACCAGAAGTACCTCTCCGGCCCATAGTTAGTGCCATCGGATCTCCCACGTACTATTTGGCGAAACACCTGGCCAAGCTCCTACAGCCACATGTTGGTAACACTGACTCCTACATCAAGAATTCCGCACATTTTGTTCAAAAAGTGAAGTCCTTGTCCCTGCAGCCCAACGACCTTCTTGTAAGTTTTGATGTGACTTCTTTATTCACAATGGTACCCATACAGGAGACTGTTACTTTACTACAGGAACTATTCCCTGAGGACATTTCAAATTTATTCCGACATGTTTTGGAAACCACTTACTTCCAGTGGAACCAGGAATTTTATGAACAAACTGATGGAGTGGCTATGGGCAGTCCGGTGAGTCCAGTTATTGCCAACTATTATATGGAACATTTTGAGGCCAAAGCTTTGGATTCCGCTAAGCAAAAGCCTGTATGCTGGCTACGCTACGTAGATGATGTTTTCGCCATCTGGAGCCACGGGCAAGATACCTTAATAGATTTCCTATGCCACATCAACTCTATCCATCCACACATACAGTTCACTATGGAAATGGAGAACAATGGACAATTACCGTTTCTGGACGTTCTCTTATCCAGGATGCCTGATGGCATGCTCTCTCACACAGTCTACCGCAAACCTACACACACAGACCGGTACCTACACAAGCTCTCCAACCACCATCCCGGCCAAAAAAGGGCTGTCATAAAAACGTCAGTAGATCGTGCTAACCGCATCTGCCAACCACACCTACTGAACCTGGAACTTGCTCATATTAACAGTGCATTGCAGGCCAACGGTTACACCAGTCAGGAAGTCAAACGTGCCATACGCCCTAGAAAGAAGCCCCTGCCAACCCCGGAACAAATCGACTGGAAAAAGAAGAATAAAGTATTTCTGCCGTTCATCAAAAGTGTCACCGATCGCATTGGAAAGGTTCTCAAAAAACACGACATCCTGGCCCAAACCCACACAGCAAATACGGAACATGCTTCGTTCAACAAAAGATCCAAAAGATCCACTCTCGTCTGCGGGTGTTTACCGAATCCCCTGCTCGTGTGGCTCTGTTTATATAGGGACCACTCAACGTACAGTAAACACACGCATTACGGAACACAAGAGGTGCTGCCGTTTGGGACAAACCGAAAAGTCTGCAGTCGCAGAACACGTATTACTAGCGCCAGGGGAACACATTATACAGTATTCAGACACAGCGGTCCTATCTTCCACAGTACATTATTACACCCGTTTAAGTCGAGAAGCTATAGAGATCCACAAACATAACAACAACTTCAATAGAAAGGAAGAAACCAAATGCCTAAATAAAGCCTGGCATCCAGCATTACAGAAAGCACGCAGGAAACCTGACCGTCAACCAATCCAGGACCATACGCCGCCAACAGCCTCAACATCAAGCATAGACTATAGAAGCAGCAACCCCGCCCCCGCAGCAGCCGTACCAATAAGCCAAGACCGGAGCAACCAGGAACTAGCTCCGCCCACCCGTGCCAAACGTATAAAGCCCGTGAAGCCAAAAGGCTCCGTGTCAGTCATCGCCGAGACTAAGAGAGTGTTAGGCAACGCCACTGAGGATGTTCGACGCAGCTTCGGACGAAACGTCTGGAAGGAGTTTCCTGACTAGACCACGGCCCACAAGCCCAGATAATCAGTTTGTACTTTCATTGTAGCCTCACTGATTGCATTGTTGGGCAGCTTTCCTTGTTTCTGCCAGTAATATTTATTTTGTAGTATTGTTACAAGTTGATTTCAAAAGAAGCCGGGTTATTGAATTCGTAAGAATTAGAAGTGAATTCTTTCATTGCTATTAAAACCAAAACTTTTAACACCAGCGACAATGAATCAATTAGTTAAAAAAAAACTTAGTGTTCTAAGCAAAATTTAAAAATAGTAGATATTTCTCATTTATCACTAAAAAACGCAATATTCTCAAAAATGTTAAAACTTCGCAAAAAAAAAAAAAAAACCACATATATCACTTCTAAACTATGTCAAATGCATGCAAACCAATTTGTTCTGTGATTGAACAACCTTCTCATTTATTGTTAAAAACAAAAACTCTTGCCTCGGCTTATAGGCTTCTAATTTTAAGACTTTAGTGCCATTCCAAGGCAAGGCTCCCAAGATTTCTGATTCCTCTTCTCAGAGATTGCTTTGAACTTCACTCTTAACTTTTCTCTGACATTGAGAACAACACAATTAACTTCCAGATGCTTATCTCAAATAGATTCGGTTTCTCTAAATCTATTCATAATATTAAGAACGTTTGTCTGTGGTGTGCCATCTCACTTCCTTACAAGTGTGTTGATACATAGGACACATACATGAAGATTCTATGTACTAACTTCTGGCATTATAGCAGCATATCTATCTCTGCACAGATTAACCAGCATACACAGAGGAGGGAGAACAGAACCAGCTAGAATCTGCACATCAGGGCAAGCAATTCCCCGTAATATGGCCATCTGACCAAACTGCAGCTCTGTATATTCATAGCAAAAAAAATAAAAATATCTGAAAGTACTTGTCAGTTGCTAAGGATATCAAATAGCTAAATATAACCTCCAATTACAATGCCAGATTATGTGGAACATGATAACTATGTAGTAGAGTTTATGTGCATTACCTTAAATGGTGAGCCTGGAATGTGTTGCTCTGAGAATTTAATGCTGACGTCATATTCACCAGGTTCTGTAGGCACATATTCAACGGAGCAGGATCCATCACGGTTGTCTTTGCAAGTCATTTTTGCTTCGGAAGGTCCTTCAATTGCCAAACCCAGTCCTCCAGTACCAGCACCTGTAGACAAATGTAGCGTGCTATTCATTAAACTTTGGTTGCAATAGTTGCTGCCTGCAGTGCAATGAAACCAGAAGCTGTCAGCAGGTTACACCAGTGGCAGCTCGTGGCTCGTAAATTTGGGAGGGCGGCATACTATATTTTCAAAATTAGCACATGGGCATGACAGTTAATTCTGAAATTCACCCGAAGATATGTGAAAAGAAAATGAATCATATAAATTGAAAAGTTGCTATGCACATGACCTTCCATCTGATCATCAGTCAGATTTTGAATTTGTTCAATATTCAGCATTGGTCTTGGCAGTTCGAGCTTCTTAAGTTCCAATCAAGACGCAAAACTCCTTACACCAGCACTTAATACACTAATTACAGTGTTGATGGTTCATTAATTTATTTCACAGTACCCGTGAAGATCCACATCATGATACCACTTGAAAGCGCTGCTAAAACTGTGTTTGTTTAACTGTTGCAACTACTCTCAGACAGTGTTGCCAACCCATGGGATTTGTGTCATATTGTGGGACTTTTGACAAATATTTTTCAGGAAGGGACAAAGGGACTTTTCTGAAAAAAAACAAAAACAGATGAATATGGGACATTTAATAATTGCTGCCTATAACATAGTGTACACACAAGAGCAAGGACAAACATTTCACGGAAGTTAAATACACAACACACACAAACTGTCATTTGTGCAACCAGCAATCAACACTCTCACTAAGGGCACAATAGGTTTGCTTACACAACAGTAATAGACATGCACTTCTACCCATAGGTGAGATTCGAGTAGGTATGTGCTTGGGAAGTAACGTTTCCATAAAAGGAAAGCTGTATCTACTCATAGGAGGAGCAAGCACTTCAATAACATGAGTCCTGATTTTACATTATTTGTACCTAACCTAGTATTGCAAGAGCGGTAGTAAACATTGTAGTTGCACACCCTAAACTCCACTACTAATTTATCGCCCTGCAAGTGGGGTGTTTTTCTTCTTTTTAAGCTAGCAATCACATATTTTTCTTAATGTGGGACACTTTATACAGAAAAGGGACATTCTGAGTACTCATTTGGGACTTTTGAGCTTCAGAGGTTGGCACCATTGCTTTCAGAGTGAATTATATTATGACATAATACGTATTCAATGTGTCATGCTAGCAAAATCACTATCATGAATGTAGTGTTAATATACTTTCTTGGTATCGTTTTATTGCAAATGTGCAACACTGTACCTTAAATGGTACAGATAGAGCTAATTTAGTTCAGAACTAAATTTCATTTACAATCAATTTAAATTACAAAATTTGATTAAAGAGGAAGGAGTATGTTTGTATGTATACGAATGGCAGCACTGTTAGCAGTCAGACACTTCCGAGCAAAATTATCGCAGGCACTTTCCCCCACCACCTTGGTGCTGCCCAGATTGTCATTCCCCTCCATACCCTTCCACCTACAGTCAAGCCATCCCTGCATCTCCCCTCATCGCTGGCAGTATCTACAAGATGCGAACATATTCGGAGGGAAGAGCTACAGTCTGAAACTGTATCCGTAATGAAAACATTGGCGCTCTTCCGCGTATTAGTGGTGTAAAAACATTTTCCACGAAACAAAATGGGTAAATAAAACAGGAAGTGTACGAATGTATTTTGGCATGACGTCTGATGTCAAGGATATTTGAAATACTTCTTTTGATGTAATGCTACCTTTTCTTTCTTATTTTTATTTATTGCAAGTGTGCCGTCCTAGAGTCCTCCATTGCCAGCCACCACTGGGTTACACACAGCATTGCAAGGTCCTGAGGAATCAACTGATGAACAATTTAGAGGTAAAGTAATGACTCTGGTCTTGCAGACAAGGTGAGACAGCATGTTGCAACCACCACCACCAAGTCCTGTGTTGCACCTTCAACTTGTTCTTGTGGTTATATTCTTAAGATGAAGCTCTTTATTATCTAGCTTAAGTTATTACTAGTCTTGCAATCTGCCCGCCTCGGTAGCATGATGGTTAGCGTGTCTGCCTCACGTTCAAGAGGTCGCAAGTTCAAATCTCGCTTAGGGTAAGTTATCCGGGTAAGGTTTTTTTCCAAGGTTTTCCCTTATCCTGAGAAGACGAATGTCGGGTAACTTAAACCTCCATGGACCTTGGGCTCATTTGAGCATCATTTCACCTGTTTCATTCATCGTCTGATATGACATTACGTTGGAGGATGTTAATTTAAAAAAAAAACACTTGTAATCTTGAGGATCGACTGCACTACAACTTGTCAACTGATTTATTCCTACATACTGAATGGAAAACAGCTATGTCAAGAGGCAAGTAAGCTGAAAGCACTGTGCCTTGAGATTATAAGCTTTGTTGTTACTGTTTTGTATTTAAGTTTCAAGAATACTTATTTTCACAGCACAAACCCTGAGTTAGCAAATTTTACAGTTGCAATCAAAAAAGTAGAAATTGAAAACAAATTTAGAGAGCAGTGTAGCACCTATATTTCTGCAACTGTAGCCCCATAATACAAATCAATTTATACCACAAAGATTTAAAAAATGAACTTATATGTTGCTCTCAGAGCAATCAGTAGCAGATTCTTAACACAAAATGACTCTCTCATCTTTCAAATTGACCCATGGACTTCCATAGAGCAGTTATGACTTACCTTTTGTCTCGACAGTGAAGATGTTGGAGCGGTTAACAACACCTTTGTCTAACCCGGGCCCAAATGCCTTACATTTACTGGGGTCACAGCCATGACGTACATTCACAACAAATGGAGATCCAGGGATGGGCAATCCGTCATACAGTATGTCAATTGTATGACGTCCTACAAAATAACAATTACAATGAGCAACATTATACATAAATAACAGTTTTCTGTTATTTCATGAGGGAAATGCTAGGAAAGTGGTAACATAGTAACAAAAATATATCCTTGCCAGCTATCAAAACTTAAAGTGTGTTCCTATGAATCATTTTTTATCTCTTTATTCTGAGTTACAAAACATAGTTTGCAAATTTTCCACTTAGTATTTATGAAGTGACAAAGACAGTGAGACTTTTCAAATGTTTTACAAGTATATGAGTCAACCTACAGACACTTATAGTTTTACTCACACTTATTTTTGTCCGGATGTGTTTCGAAGACCAGCATCTTCATTCTCCACTATTTCTCGACTGGTGGTTGAAGAGGAAACATTTGTTGTGGTAGTGACTGTGCTGCTATCTGGGTTGTTGGATATAAACTTCATTATGTTGTCGTCTTGCAGCATATCAAAATTCATGACTATGTGAACATTCTTCATTATATGTATTTTCTCCCAAATTATCAGTTCTGCTGTTGTTTTTGCATGCTTTATTAATTTCATATCCTTTTCTATGGTGTGCTGAGTTGACAAGAAGTGATGGGCTATGGCTGATTTGCCGATCTGTTTGAATGTTATGTTTCTAATGTGCTCCTTCAGTCATGTTTTAAGATTCAGCCATAGCCCATCACTTCTTGTCAACTCAGCACACCATAGAAAAGGATATTAAATTAATAAAGCATGCTAAAACAGTAGAACTGATAATTTGAGAGAAAATACATATAATGAAGAATTTTCACATAGCCATGAATTTTGATATAACACAAGCAGACGACATAATGAAGTTTATATCCAGCAACCCAGATAGCAGCACAGTCACTACCACAACAGATATTTCCTCTTCAACCGCCAGTCGAGAAACAGTTGAGAATGAAGATGCTGGTCTTTGAAACGCATCCGGACAAAAATAACTAAGTGAAACTATAAGTGTATCGGTCGACTCATTTACTTCTAAAACAAAACAGTTTGCAAAGATTTAAAAGCAATGGAATAAGCTAAATTTGCCAATTTTGCTGGAATATTTTCAATCATAATTTAGATTTAGTGTACAGTAGCACAACTCTCAGCTTATTTTAGATAAAGTAAAATAAAAAGAAGCATTTTAGTAATCAAAAGTACAGCAGTAATTAATAACAATAATGAAACATTTACATATATACTTAAAATCATTGACAACATCAATACGTACCTTCCTCAAAAGGAGTGTAACTAATTCTGTAAGTGCCATCAGCTAAAGGTGTTATGAGATTCTCAGTCTTGGCACCCGACGGATTTGTGATTGTACAAGTCACTTTCCCATCATCACGTTTTGAAATGGCACGAGAGTCGACCACAAAGTCAGTGGGGGAATCCACATACACACCTACAAATAATACGTCATCAGAAATATATCCCAATGTCAAATATTTATATATCAAAATGTTTTTAAATATTAACAAATTTAGATATTATTGATGAAAAATTGTTTTATGAATACTTTAAAATGGAGTTCTTATTTCATATCCAAGATAATTATTACCCCCAATGAATCTCTCATACTTTTCTTTAATCATTTAACAGCAAAAGTTTTCTTTTGGCTTTGTAGTGACTAATCAAAAATTAAATATTATGTTCATGATGCATTATAAAACTTAATTTCTTCACGCTTGGCACAAATGTTTACTGCCCAAATAATTTAGAATATCATTTTCAGAAAATCTTTATTAAATACGGTATTAAAAACCATTTAAATGTAAAATGCTAATTTGTTACATTACTCACACAAACGCACACTGCACAGCTACAACTGTGTATTAGTACACACTTCCATTTCAAGGTCATGCCAACAAACTCTCTTGTAGGATTAGTGCTTTCTTACTATATTGCTATTTCATATTTTAGTTATTTTCAAAGTTCAGTTTGGATAACATCCTAAATTTTGATTGGTGCAATATTTACTCTATAAAACTAGAAGTTAGAAAACATTTCCTTTTATATTATCCCATGTATAACAAAAGAGACAACACAGTCTTTGAGCAGCAATTCAATGACATTATAGCAAATCTGTCGCTTGCATCTTGCCGTTATAGCAGAATGCAGTATCCACAAGGGTAGGAAATGGGTAGGGAAAACAAGGAAAGGAAAAAATGTCATCCAAGCTAATGATTAAAACCTCCTAATTTAAAAGTTATTCTAATTTTGCACATTTTCATTATTTAGCTCTATCAGAATTTATAACCAAAAATTACATCTTGAAATTATGCATTCTGTAATTTTCATGTCTTGAAGGTTTCAAGCTTTGAGAAATGCACTATAACTGTGCATATGTGCAAATATTCAAGTACATTTCATGAAATGTAGCCCCATTGTTGCACTCGCTTCAACTAATACCAATCATAAAGCCATACTGCACTTGAAAATTGTATTTCTAAGCCAGGTAGTTCCCAGTGCCATTAGCCATATACTGCTCCATCCAAAAATCACAATCAATAGATTTGTTTAATATACAAAGCCAAAATATCATTTGTATGCTATAGTAATTATGCTCACAAACATTTTAATGTCTGTTATATTTATGTGTTTCTATCCTGTAGTCAAGTATTTATTAATAACACAGCTTTATACTCACTGTCTTAATTCACAATTTTGAGGATGTGTCCTTATTTAAAGCTGTTACGTAAATTAACTTAATATTTAGGATTAATAATCAATTTAATTTGGTAGACATAAAGATCGCTGTGCAAGACAGATACTGTACGTTGGTGTTCATGCGTATATTTATGTGCAAGTCCTGCACTACAGAAACTGCATAGTTTGTACTTTTGCTGTGAAGTAACAGTCACTAAGTGATAGTGCTCTGCCAGGGTTTGGCACATAAAGTAGAAAACAGCAAAATACCAAAGCTACAAGGAGAAACGTACACCTTTATATTAAATAACATGTTGCACACTTATTAAAGAGATTTTATTAGAAAGGCGGCCGAAACAAAAGTCACCATGATACAGCAGTCTTCAGTTAATTGAGACCTAGCTGCCAAATACAGGGTCAATAATATGAATTTACCACTCAGCTAAATTATTATATTCAAGTAAACAGATATTATTTACAATTCAAAATTTATCCTATCTAACCTTTGCGTTATCTTGGGAGATGGTCTCTAATAAGTGAAAAATTGATTTTGAATAAAACATGTAAATGAATGGTAATTGTTATTTATTTATGCCAACAGACCTACTGTTGGTGTTTTTAAACACACAAGCCATGTGGGACAATGTTTGAAAGGTAGAATTGGAACTGGAAAATTCAATGCCACAGCCAGGTTTTGAACTGCAGACCTTCCACACATCGTGTGGCTACTCTAGCCATTAAGCTACTGTGACAACTTGGCACAGTGACATTGAATTCTCCAACTGATTCGTATTTCCCTCGGTAGATCACAAAGGTAGTCTCACATCAGAGACAATTACCCCAATGGTGACTTATTATCATAAGTACTTTATGTCCCATGATTAAATAACCTTTAGATGGCAATTATTTATTTATGTCAACAAACTTACTGCTGGTGTTTTTAAACACACAAGTCTCTGATGTGAGACTCCCTTTGTGGTTTACCGGGAGAAATATAAATTGGTTGGAGAATTCAATGTCATTCTGGCAGGTTGTCACAGTAGCTTAATGGTTAGAGCACCTGCCTGGTATGCAGAAGGTCTGTGATTCAAATCCAGGTTGTGGCATTGAATTTTTCAGTTCCAATTCTACCTTTCATGTAAATGAATGTTCTATTTTTGGAAACATAACAGCACTTCCCATAATTTGTATTCCTAGATGCAATGTTTAAGTAACAAAGATTTTAGTTACGTTACATGGATGTAAGTAAAAGATGAATTGTTTTTAGTTCTAGTATCAGTACAGTCAATAACTATCTTGTTATCTAGTTCTAACATCCCAATATTTCACTTTTTTTTTTTAATGGTAGTGTAACTTGCTATACTTAAGTTTTAAATAAGCCATTATTTTCCAGTGAACTTTAGGACCCAAATTCAGTAATAACATTAGATCCATTTTATAGAGTAATAGTAACATAATTCATGGTCAGTTACACCAATTTACGGACAACCCAAGTCTACCAGCTATATCACAATATTGTTAACTGAACTAGTTATCAATGGCTGCAATATTATGTGGTTTTAATCTTGTATAATAAGAGTGCTGATAATGTGAATTAATAAAGGATCAAACATGCAAATACAACTAACTTCATGCTTGGAGAGGCTACAAAGTGCGTGCACGTAACATAATGCTGTGGCCTCACCTGATACCTACTGATTCTCGGCACTCTGCAGCAATCAATTCACTGGCTGCAAGGGAAACGTTCTGTTACCAACAAATACCAAGCTATTGTAAACCAACCCCATCGCACAAGCAACAGCCACACTTACGTGCCAAGGCTCCCATGGCTGGAATATGATAAAACTATTTTCCTCTATGAAGACCAGGTTCAAGTGTACTAGGTTCTACAGTGCCAATCTAAGTGGTCTATTTCAGCCCATTGCACTTCTCACAATTGTAATCTATCATAAAATGTTCAATGTTGCATTACCTCCCTCAGCCTGTGAGTGGTAACGCCTTTGGAGTACTGTTACAGCTTTAATAAAATCTGTCCTCTTATTTAAATGCAAAATGTTCCTAGAGTGAACCAAGATATGACTATTTGTGATGCAATCAAAATCTTACTCTCTACAGACTTTTGATCAAATCTAAAAGAACTGTAATGTGGCCAGACTTTCACTGATTTTGCAAGAAAATTAAACAAAATATGAAATAGATTATTTCTCTAGCTCTATTTTCTAATAATTTTCTTGTATTAACTCAGTATTACCAACTTATCCCCATATTTATTTTCTCATATCTGTAGAGAAATATAACTGCTTTTGTTCATTAACATACTGCACTGTGGATTCCTTGCTATGCCAAGCTTACAGTGAACTTTGCCTAACATGACTTAACGCGACGAGATGCAGCATGAAGTAAGAAATGTCACTAAACTGGAAGGTCTATTAGGACCCACTTAATGTAAAGGGAATACTTCTGATTAGCTATTGTTATACTAGGCAGGCATGGTGGATATTCCAAGCAGCTCCTTTTTTCTAATGAATAATAAAAAGAAACAGAATAGGAAAATGTGGAGTAAGAAACATTTTTAAATGGCACATACAGTATGGACTTGCCCACAACCTTCTTTTGCAGCAAAACAAATGAAACAGAGAAAGAATGTTGATGCAAATAGTTATGTAGAGAAGCATAACTTATTACTCAATAGTACTACTTCCCATCAATTGGTTCAAATTAGTCATGTGACATCCAAACTTGATGTAACATGCAGGAAAGGTTTGCCATTACCAAACTCTAAAGTTATGTTGTATTAAGTAAAGTCACATTAAGTCAATCTAATTAGCTCCAATGGTTATACCTTCATGTTACGTCCCTTCATGTTAAGCCACGTTAGGTAAAGCCCTTTGGAATCCCAGCACTAGACCTGCACTCAAACACCAGTTTGGTTTGAATAGCTTTATACAGTTAAATGAGAGTATTTCAAGTTGGATTTCAAATTATAGTACTTTGTTAAAACATTTTCAACCTTGCAAAACATGCCAAACCAAAGACTTTATCACACAAAAAGCCATACAGCTCAGTCATGTACAATATTTTTAAACAACGATTATGATAATGATAATCATTGTGATAAACAATAATACAACAACATTTTATGTTAGAAATTAAGTTTCAATATCAGGTATATTTCAGTGGTGATAATGTAATGATATATGCAATAAAATATGGAAATGCTCTAGAACAAAATCATACACATCACGCTTGCCAATCACAAAAAGAAAGAAAAGAGAAAGAAAAAATAAGAAAAGAAAAATCAGATTCCTGCATTTACAGTATATTGCAACATAGGTGCGATCCTTCAAATTTCTATATTCATGATACTGTTAATTTGTTTCCCATTACACTATCAACAACCTCTTACCTCCAATCACAGCAGGATCTGTTCAGATAGTAACATGTTAGAACAAAAACAACAAAATCCTTTCAGTGTCTTCAGTGTTAAATCATGCCACACAGTCACGTTACTAACAACTGCTTTACCATGAGGTTGAATGCCGTTGCCCGTCACTTTGATGCGCTTGAGATCTGTTTCTGGCACAACCAATGCCTGGAATGGTGAGCCGGGAATGTGACAGTCATTGAACGTAATGTTGATGCCATAGTCTCCTGGCTCCGTCGGCAGATATGCTACTGAACACGTTCCATCTCCATTGTCTCGACAGTTGATGGCAGCCTCGCACGGACCCTCCACAGTCACTCCCAATCCTCCCTGTCCTGCACCTCGAGTGTCAATACGAAACTCAGCCGGCCTTCCCACAATGCCTCGAGTCAAACCGGGACCAGAAGCTCTCACTTTACCAGGTTCACTTCCAGTAGTGCACGATAATCTGTATGGAGTAGGAGATATAGGTTCTCCACCAAACGATATGCTCAGGAGATACTCGCCCAGTTCCGTAGGAGTAAAGTTCACAAGAAAACCTTCATGTGTTGGTATCACATGGGCCTTCACACGATTTCCAGAAGGACTAGTGATGGCCACTGCAAAGTCTGCCTTGCCAGCACCTTGGGTGATCACCCGGAACTGCTGCAAGCTGTTGACAGGGGCCGCTAGGCAAAACAAGCCACTGTGCATCAAGTAGAGCCTTTTTACAACTTTTAACATTTTCCGCAGATAGAAATTAAATTACTCCAAAATAACTCTCCAGTAGACAAAATACGTTTTACTACTGCTTTGCCTCTTGTTCCTCTAGGAACCAGATGTTACTATTTGATTTTGTAACCAGGATAAACAAACTAGAAAATGTAATTCTATTTTAAAAGTTTATTCTTACTATTATACACTCTGCAGTGTTTATGTTTGCAGCTATCAGAAAAACTACTACACACCATGAAAAATTCACTTCAAAAGAGTTCAGATTTCCTAAGCAATTAAACGGCAAGTAAAAACACATTAATGTGTGTAAAACAACAAGCTATAAAACATGTCATATATCATTTCAAATCTATGTTAGGAACAGCTTCCTTACAAATGTGGCTGTTTTAAGTGCTAATGTACAATGACCGCCAAAGAAAATCTGTCTGCACCCCCTGGTCTACGTCACATTATTTATCGTCATACAAAGCCATGGCCATTTCAGTGGCTGTTTTAGGCCATAGTGTAAGGGTATATTTCCTAGACAACCAATGAAATGACCACACCTTTGTACAATGGTAAATACAGTTGAACCTGATTTATGCATATATCAAGGGCGAAGAGGGAAGATTACTTATAACTTAGAATTACAACTGAGATTTTGATAATGCCTATTTTTTTAAAAAAAAGCAATACAGTGGGCCTACATGTGTAACATTTTACAAACAACAAAGATATGTATGAAGAAAACATTATTTTAAACTTGGTCCTCCTTTAAAGAAATCAGTTAATTTGGTTTGTTTCTTTTTTTTGCATTAAGTGCATACACCTCATTTTGTTACTGATGACTGTATATAGTGTGGTATAAACAGTTCCTAAGTCTGAGCAATTTCAGTTTTGGTTTCCTGTGGATTAAATTCCACCTCTCATATGAATTTTACTTTCTAATCTAGTGTGTACCATTTCCTTCTTCTGTTCTCCATGACTGATTAAAAGCAACTGAGAAATCAAAGACAAAACCGCTGTTCAACAGTAAACAGCAGATACTGAAAATGTTTATGTTTACTTCTCATTTGTTGCTACGACATTGTCACACTAAAAGCCGCCTGCTCAGCTTGCATCTTTGTCAACAGAGATAAGGAAAGAGATTAGCCTTGAGTTTCTTTTAAGACAACACACGCCGTATTCTCATTATAATTATGTAAAACTCAGTTTAGGTCACTGAAATTTAATATGTATAACTGAAAATTACAAACAAATAAGGTTTTAGTTTCTAAATTACATTTTGCCAGGACCTAACAAAAGTGCATGTATAAATGGGAATTACGTAGAAATGGATTACATATAAAGCAGGTTCAACTATAATGTGACATAGACCGGAGGTGCAGAGAGATTTGGAAGTCTTTGTACAGGATGTATTGGATCATTAATGCCTTTTCTGTGTGGTACATGACAGTTACAGCTTCAAGATTTCAGTTTAAGCTTTTGGTGCACAGAAGAAGCATTCCAATTTGCAAAAAGACAAATTTTATCCTCATCCTGAGCATTTAAGTAACACAATACGCAATGTGCTATGATAAGATGCAATACATACACTATTTCATGTGTTCAACTTCCGGTATTGTAACTAAGGGACTCAGTCAATGTTGCCTATGCAAAAGGTTATTAAAATGTACAAAAAGGCATGAAATAACACACCATATATATATTCTAAGAATTTGAAGGAAATCAATTTAAACCTACTCTCTCATCAGCAGTATCTTCTCTTACAGAAATATTTATCGTAATAGTAGTCGCTGTGATGAAATACCTTCAGGAAATGAGAAAATTTATTATTTTGAATTACCAAGCATGAAGTCTTTGGCACCCAGCTATTTTATATAGGCAATAAGATAGTGTCCTCATAAAAATGTATGTTATGGCAACAAGTTTTCTTACAACCAGAAGAAGCCCATAAACTTGTTAATTGGATGTGCTGTAGCAGATTTTGCTATATCAAAATTTCACTTGGAGAAAATCTGAATTAAAAAGTAGCTGCCACCAAACAGGAGACAAGGGAAACAAAAGGGCATTTTCTTTCCATTCACACTCGCACAATTACCATAAATTCATTATTAAATCTTCCAAATATTCATGCTTGAAATATATTATTTAAGCTGCTACACCAAAGAAATATGTAATACTGTGAGTCACTGACTGATGGTCATGGAGAAATGCTGCAACAACTGGCTACACTACGTTAGTGCAGTTATGTTCAGTAATAACAACCTATATTCAGAATGATGATGATGATGATCCCTAGGGTGTCCTCCAGCTGCAGCCAAGGCCACAGAGGAGTGCAGAAAGGGGGTTACAGGGGTCAGCACACTGACTTCCTTCACTGTAAGGCAATATTTGATCTTTTGGGGACCATCTTTTCATCAGGATAGCTACTTAATTGGCATCTTGAGGCTAAGTGCACCCTGGACCAGACTTCCCAGCAGAGGAAAATTCCCACACTGGTATCAGGGTTCAAACCTGGGTCTCCCACACAAGAGGCAGGCATGCTGCCACTGCAGATATAATAATAAAGCAGAAAATAATTTAATTGACCTACACTGACCTGGCAGTCTGCCATGATAATACATGTCTAAAATCTGAATAAAGGAAACATTTGAAATAGCACTGAGTGCGTTAAGGCTTGAGAAAGTCGCTGCAGCCATATGGGTATTTTAAACTGTAACTGGCGAGGTTTGAATTTTGTAATACTTCCAGATTTGAGAAAACAAGGGGGAGAATAAACATACTAGAAAAATTGACAAACACGCAACTGAGAAACGAAGTGTTAACACAGGCAAAGAAACTAAAGGGGTCAGATATTTATGTAAATACATTCTTTTCATATGAGTAGAGGGAAATGATGACGCAATTAACTGAACATAGAGGACACAAGCATAGTCAAGGAAAAAGGACATACATCCGTAACTTTAAGTTGTAGATAACTGATTTTTGTGTGTGTGTGTGTTTAACACCCGCTTTTACAACTACGACACCACAGGCGGTGACGCTGATGATACATGGAATGAAGATGGAGCACCGGTGGAATGAGATGGCAGGGGAAACCGGAGAACCCAGAGGAAGCCCACCCCAGCACTGCTTCGTCCACCGCAAATCCCATATGCGGTTGCCTGGGATCGAACCCGGGATGCTTTGGTGAGAAATGAATGGTCTAACCACTCAGCTACGGCGCGTACCGGATAAATGATTGACACAGTGCACTGAACTCTCAGGTGACAATAGTGAATGCAACAGCAAAAGACATCCTAGCACACAGGCTAGATGAAGCAGATGAACAGCTGAAGCAAGAGAAACTAACTGCGAAGAGGGAGGTTAGGAGAAAAGTGCATGTAGTGCAGTGAGGGAAGGGCAAAATGGGGCCAGTGAAGTAGCGTAATGAGTGAGAGAAGTGAAAGGGCAAAGGGCAATTCCTAAGATAACAGGCACCTGAATATAGGCCTAAACTGAAAACTAGATCTCGACATTTGTGTGCAGACACGAGATACGAGATTAATTCATATGTTTAAGAAACCAACGGGAAAAGTGAAAAGTAAACAGAGAAGGAACAAAGCAAATGATACACCACGACATGAAATTAGGCTTTACAAATGCTAGAAATTTCAAAGGAGATGAAGATGAGAGGGAAGGGGAAAGATTAAAATCAACTAGAAAGGAAACAAATGAGAATGACATGAATTAGGGAGAAAAGTGAACAAAGAAGAAGGATGTAAACAAAACTGATATAAGCAGGTTAAGGGGGGAAAGTTAGCAAGGAAGGGAGCAAACACTGAACTTGTCAGAGAAAGAATAAGAAAGAAGCAACTACCAAATATCGTAATGCTAAGAGCAGTATTAGGCTGCCCCATGATGATAAGTACTGGGATCCTAGTACATGGGCACTGTATATACTTTGTTCAGTCTTTTGAGACAGTGGGAGGGGCAGGTAGGCATCAGGTTGCTCATGCTGCAGGTCACTTACGCGTGCTGGCACACTGTGATAGCAAAATGCACTGTTGCAACATTTACGTCCCTTTCAAACTTCTGTTAAATTGTTTACATGTTCATTCATTATTTATTTGTTTATTTATGCACTTAATTGTGATTGCTTTCACAGCTTATTCTCACGCTGGGATGATAAATACATTTAATACCAAAAAACTAGAGTACATGATCACATTTACTTGAACTACATTACTTTTATTCCTTTCTCGTAATTATATAAATATATATTGATACAGTTGGTGCTACATACGATCCCCACAAAAAGAACTAAAGAAGGAGATACAAGCAGAACAACGAGACATTATTTTCATATAAATAGATATGTACATTGCCATTTACTCAATCTTAGGATCTTATAGTTCCTTTTCCTCCTCCTTCTCCTTCTTCTTCCACATCCTCCGAAAACGAAAAGAAGCCACCAATCTTATAAAATTCATGAACAATTTTTTTTCATCACATTTTGTCTCTGTTGGGGTTGTATAGTTCTGAATAATTATCTAGTTTAATGGTTCTTATTACTGTACTTAGGAGAATGTCAGTTGCAGCCGCAGTATGTGCAATCGGTGGGTCACACTTCCTATTCCCTTCTTTAAAGTAATTGTATACATTTTGAATAATGTGTGCCATTTGGAGATGTACTGGTTTCCCACGTCCTATAGGCAAGGAATTTGCTTTATAAGTAGCAAGTGCACTACCTATTTCCCACGGCCGCCACATAATTACACAGGTTTAAGAGTTTTGTGCAATGTCAGTTGTATGTCACTACTCATGTCAGAATGACTGCCTAAACCTGGCAACTCTGTCTGGTTTGTTTTGGTTCCTACACATGCACCGACCACGCAATGTCCTTATCTCCCTCTCGCACTGTCTCTAAAGACTGAACAAAGTATACTTAGTACCCAGTAACCAATATATTGCAAAGTTTACAAGGAAGTGGGAATGGAAATTCTTAGTAACAAACTGACCTTGCTTCCACCTCAAATTTTTAACACAGTGAGTACAATCTATCATTCTAAATTCAAATGATTTCCAATGCTTCTTGCACTATTTTGTATTACAGAGAACAATATGAGCTTATTAAGCCTTAAATTATACAATTTTTAAGTGCAAAGATTTTTCTGCACAAAGAGGAATGACATACACTAATCTTAATATTTGGAAATCCCATCTCCATACATAATATATCTAGTACAGAAATTCAGTTTTTTTTTTTTTTTTTGTTTTTTTTGCCCTTTTGAATCACAAACGTAATGTGGTAGCATTGAAGTGCTTGTATTTTTAAAATTTAGCCAATGAGGGGGATTGTCAGAGAACTCAAGAACACGCCTGTAGTTTCTTGGTTGAAAGTATTGGAAAATGATGAGAAACAGTTTCTCCCATAGGCCCTCATTTGGTGGTAAAAGATTAATATGAGAGTCACTATGAATGTTTTGAGATGTGAAAAAATGAAAGTTGATCCACTCCAATTGAATGCAGGATGGGATAGCCCCATCCTTTGTGAGTCAACTGGTATCAGGTAGTGGCTTCCCCTGGCGCAAGGATGAACCCGTCACATGCAGGTAGCCAGGAGCTTGGAAGAGACCATTTTTTTATCTTTCCATGCATGCAATTTTTTACCATTGGGAACAGAAGGTCACATGGGGCCAGGTTGGAACCATATGGTGGATGAATCATAAATTTCACCTCTGTAGACTCCAGGAACTGAACTGCGATATTGGCTGTGTGTGCAGATGCATTGTTGTGATGGAGAAGGATCCCTCACAGTACTGTGCTTGGCTGCCATTCTTGAAACTTGCCAAAAACCTTTGGCAAATAAACTGTGGTGTACCAATCAGCAGTGACCGTCCTTTGCTCCTCCAGAGGAACAGTTGTCACAAGACCAACCTTTAGGAGAAATGAAGCCACCATATTTTTATGGACACTTTGGCAACATTTCACTTTTGTCGGTAGGTTGTCAAGAAAGATCCACACTGCTGATTGCCACTTGCTCTCCAGATCAAACTAATAACTCCAGGTTTCATCATCTGTGATGATGTCAGAAACCTGCCTCGAGTCCCCTCCTTCAGATTTTGTCAGCATTTTCTCACAGCATTCAACATGGGTGTGTTTTTGTTCTGCAAGGCACTCATCGGGATGTGACCTTCCTCACACAAAGGAATTCAGAGGATTTTCAAAACTGCTGGTGATCCAATCTGCAGTGCTGCCTCAATTTCTTTAAATCTTGTGCAATTATTTTCGTGAAGCATTTTTCTCAGTTGCGATGTTTTCCTCAGTCACTGCTGTTGCTGCCCAGGCACTTCTCTCCTCATCGTTCAAAGGTGTTTGGCCCTTTTTAAATTCCTGAAACCACTGGAAAACTGTGGCATGGGAAGGTGCAATGTCCCCAAAAGCCTGTGGCAAAGTTCAAGACTTTGGCACTGGTTTAACCCACTTTTGAGATTGTAGAAAACCGTTGAGCGAAAATACTCTTCCAAGCCCTGCTGCAGGGACTGGCTACCTGTACGCTGTGGGTTGTTCAACCTTACACTGCTGGAATCCCTGGAGTAGGAGAGTCACTACCTGACACCAGTTTACTCACAAAGGATGGGGCTACCCCATCCTGCATTCAATTTGAGTGGATCAACTTTCATTTTCTCATATCTCAAAACTTTCCTAGTGATGAACCTCAAATAGTTATTGCTTTCTGTGCACTTTTAAGTTACAAAGTTACTGTGATGTTTCATGACAAAATGTTAAGTTCATGAAATATACGGAACACTTGCCCTGTTTAGACTGTTAACAAAAGCTACAAAGGAATGGAAATAACTACTGAATTTAACACCAAGTAGAGAAATTGCAGAACGATAACATCAATAGTAAAACATTTTGTTTCATCATTACAAAACCTAACCTCTTTCAATCATATTTTGTATCAAATTTATGAACAAAAGGAGGAGGAGCTAAACGGTAAGCTAGTGTTTAGCAATTTCATACAGCCCTCAAAGATTAATTTACATTCTGTAAATAAAGAAATTCGTTGCCAAAAAAATGTGTTAGGTGTGATGTACAATCTTAACCCTTAAATGCGCTGCTTTGCAAATATGCAAAGCACGTACTTAGAGGCTATTTTTTAGAGTATTTGAAGTGTTTTCTTTTTGTTGTGTCCATATTATACTGGCTTTTAACAATAAAATTCATGTCCTTGTAGCTGTATTGTATCATAAATATATTTATTTACTTCAATATAATTCTAGTGTTCTTTTTTTGGTAACAAAAAGCAAAATCCATGCAACTGCAGTCAGATGTATTTATTTAATATTCAAGACACTTGGTACAGTCATTTGTTTCTTTTTACTTGCCAATACAAATCTGCAGGAGTGTTCATTTTGTCTCCAACATTATTTAAAGCACTGCACTTTTTCATATGTTTCAAGTCCATAACTGAATCTCTTTCCCTACACAAGAGACAGCTGTGAGGCAATTGTGTCCAGTAGCGACTCGTATGGCAGCAACCGTATCTCTTCTTGGATAATCTGGTTTCTGGTGTTTCTCTCTCAAGAGGCTGGACTCTTGTTGTCTGAACTCTTCAAACATGTCCTCTTTGAATAATTTGTTTCTGTATAATGTATAAACTTGGCTTTCACAGCCAGTGTCCTGACTATTAGATATGTTTATTTCTTTAGGGCTTGTAGGCCGTGGTCTAGAAGGCATTGTAGATATCAATGTTTTGCCAAGTACTGTGCTTGGCATCTTCAGGGTAAGACGATCCGTTGTCTGCACTGATCAGAGTTTGAATGTGGAAGCAAAGAGAGAGGGGGAGGAATATGGAAGCAATGACCGTTAACAGCCGTTGGCACTCTATATAGTGGGAGTGGGTGGGGCATTGTTGCGCTGACTAAGGTGGTGATTTGCTCATAACGGTTGGCATGCCGGGTGTAGGCAGGGTTTTATAACAGCTGTTGTGTGTGTCTGAAAGATTATCTAAGACTGGTATCCATGCTTTCTGTACACAGAGTGCTTCTTCCTTAGGATTGAAGCTGTCTTTGTCTTTGTAGATTTCTATGGCTTCCCTTTGTAGTTGGGCATAGTAGTTAACTGTAGAAGACAGGACTCGGGTTACTTTAAAGTTGACATCATGGCCGAATAATAAGGCGAGCTCTGTTTATATACAGTTTTGTTGAATTGAATAAAAGTGTAGGTACTGCTGATGGAATTATTTTGTTTCCATTTTTGCTAAAAAGTCTTCTCCTTCATTGCTTTGAATTCCACAGTGAAATGGGATCCACTGAAACCTTACATTTTTCCTTGCTGTATGTGGGTGTTTTATTGAAGCTTGGATTTCAGCAACTCATGCGAGTTAGCTGACAGTGCTTTTAACGCCAAGGAAGAATCACAATATCCTGAAAACTCTTCACCTGTATCAGTAATTCTTCCAGGGCTATATTTATGGCTTGCAATTCGCCATTAAAATTTGTTTGGAAAGGTCCTACGCAGAGATAGAAGTTGAATAAGTTGCAGTATATTCCTGCACCAGTATTGCTGGTTCTGTTCATCTTAGAACCGTCAATGAAAAGATGTAACCATCCTCCTTGAGGGTAAATATAGTAAATGGTCTTTTTAGAGACAGTGATTTCAATACATACTCATTTACAACTGGATCAAGCAGATTCAGTTTGTATTTTATGTCCATGAAATTCAAAGGCGATAGAGGATATAAGAGTTTTTCTGGTATGAAGTAAGGGATATAGTTATTCATCATTTGGGTTACATTTTGGATGACTGCATTAAAATGTAACCCCATCAGCATACACACATGCCATCACACTGCTTATTTTATGTGGCCCTCCCCATCCTTTACCACAGGCACATTTGATGGCAGTCACTGGGACTTGAACTCATAACATTTGACTTTGATTACATGGTCAGCCCATTGTGCATCACCTTAATGATCATGGCCATTCAAATCATTTACATTGAGATGCCTGCACTGGTTTAGGAATTAGAGTAAGAGTGGCAATTTGCACATTTAAGGGTTAATCCAAGATGTAACATGCACCTTTCTGAGTTTCCAACTTATACCCTTGATAAATCTGTTGCACGAAGAGAGACAGCACTACAGAGAAAAATAAACATATTGAGTTGTTATTTATGGATGCTCTTTAGTTGCTGTGGTTCTCAGTGCCCCAAACCTCTAAGATTCTTCTATGTGCCATAAATCTAGAACACAGAACCTCCGGTTTTACTTTCATTCTGAAGGACCCCATGCCCAAACAATTCCATTACCCTCCACCAAATTTGAACCCATGATCTCGGGGAACGGCAGCGCCATGGCTGAGCAGTTAGAGTGCTTGCCTACCACCTAGATAGCCCGGATTCAATCCCAGGGACCCGCATGTGGTATTCATGGTGGATGAAGCGGCGTCAGGGTGGGTTTTTTCTGGGTGCTCCCGCCACTCATTCTACCAATTGCTCTATTATCACTTTCCCAATCATCAATTTCGCCTGCATTTCATATCATCCTCTTCCTCACTACCATACCTGGTGCTGGGCAGACCACCCGCTTCCAGGTCTTCACACAGTTCGGTCCCTAGGTTCGTCTGCTCCCCAACAGGCATCAGGACCTAGGCACTGGCTTGTAAGTCCTAGGGGGTGTAAGTCCTACATAAGGGGAGGGTAATCAGGAAAAGAAGATGATCTCGGGGAACGAGAAGCTAGCATGTTACCCTAGTCCATGGAGGACAACAGAGTACAGAAATATAGGTAATATTATAACTATTAAGTTCAGGAAATGCTACATTAAGGAAAAAACCATTGTGTTATTTATTAAAAAAAAAATGTTAATTGGGTATTTTTAGACCCACGTATGCAATGGCATATTTCAGGTACCATCTTCATAATAACATGAATAAATAACACAACACCAGCCTAAATCAACATACTTTGGCATTGAGATACAATCATACTTGTTATACTTTAAGATTAGCACTCAAGTTTCTATTTAGTAAAAGTATAGTGAGTGACCGGTTGTGAGGTTTCTACAATTTTCAGAACTTTCTCTCCCTGTGAAATGCATTAAAATTTTGAATTCAAAGATTCACTTCATTCAACCAGTGGCACATCCAAAGAGCTTGCCTAAAAGCAAAAGTAGCGAGCAAATAAGGACTTAGATATTTGCATATAGAGGAATAGATGTTTTAGGCATACTTACTTGGCTCCAAGCCGTCCACCTTGATTTTCGATACATCAACATGAGGCTGGACAGGTATCCTCATTGGGCAGCGAGGAATTGTGAGACCAGCGTATACTACATTCAGTGTGTAGTTGCCAGGTGTTGGAGCACAATATTCAACGGTAAGAGTCCCATCTTCATGATCTGTTACAGACAATGGAACATCCAGGCCCTTCTCGGTGGTCAGAGCCATTTGAATATCACCTGTAGGAATGGCACCAAGTATTAAATATCAAACAATTTTTACTGGTAATTGCTCTATTTCATCATATAATTGCCACACCACTTATAGACAAGCAATAAGGACTTAAGCATTTCACCATATAATTATTGCATTAATATTCCAGGTGTTCACTATCAATAAATACTGAAAAAGAACTGCAAACTTTTAGGTTCATGGGATAGAGTAAGGATGCGCAGCGTACTGTAATATATCGTCATTGTTGATGCCAGTTTGTGGACAGTCAAGGTGGTGGCTAGCCCAACAATGCATCTGACTTTTTCAAGTACTGCGCACAAATTAGCAGACATGACTAAGCGATAAGCAAGTGAACTGACAAGGGATGTGAACCATCTTGTCAGTTGAACCATCTTATTGTTTGATTGTGTACAGTCATTTGTTTCTATAGTTATTTTAGCGAGTGCTTATATATACTAAATGTTCATTCATATCTGCTACAGTAAAAATAAATAAATAAACCCATTAAATCCATTTAGGGCAAGAGTCTCCTACAATTGTAGAGATTAGCTCAAAGATTCCCAAGGTGAGCTCATCCTGGGAGCTCCACTTCTAACGTCTTTATGTTAATACACTTTTCATGTCCACTGTGTTCCTATTTCAATAATTTACTTCCACTTCACTATCACACACTTCTCCTCCCCACTGAAGTCCTATTACTGTTCTGAAATCTTGTGCCCACGTTTGCCTTGGTCTTCCTATGTTTCTCTTCCCCTGTCTCGGACCCCATGTTATGCATCTTGACTGGTTCATCCTGACTATGTGCCCCCCCTCCTCCCTGGTAAGGTTCTCCTAGCTGTTGTGGCTTCCGCTTCTTTTCGTCAACACCTCATTCTGGACCCTGTCTCTACAAGTTATGCCCAGTAAATGATTACGTCGACTTCCACGGCCTCTGTACATTACTTTTTTCCTTTCTGGTATGGGCAGCGCCTTATTGGCTTTTTAAGAAATTAAAATTTATGCCGACATTTCGCCGCAAAACTATGCTCGACTTCAATGGGTGACTGCAAAAAGTCCATCCAATTAGTCACTGCCTACTCTGATTCACTCATCCCATCCCACTCGTAATCCTATTGGTTCCTTCTCCTCCAATAGGAAGTTGACCTGCTAATAGGATCTTCCATATTGGGTTGTAACTTTTCTATCTGACCTTACCTTGGTCATCTGTTGTTCTCTTCCGACCCCGATGCTATTAGGCTTCCTAAGGCCTAGGGAGTCTTTATTTTTCCAACCTTTCCATTTCTCTAATTTCTCTATAAAACCTTAACCCTTAACATGCTGACCTGTCATGGCATGTAATGCGTCCTCTGATTGGTAATCAGAGGATATGGTCGGTGAATTTATTTTGATAATTCTCCCGGTCAGGCCGGTGAGACCCGTAAACCAACGACAGGTGTGGTCCTCCAGACATTCTGGGGGTTGTGAGAGAGCGATGTGATCGCCAAAACATAAAAATATGGTGCTCTAAAAAGCGGTTACTATTACTGCTATTGCTCTCTTCAATATCATCAGTGAAAAATATTGAAGAGCAAGAGGATTAATGACTTCATTGTCAGAAATCCAGCATTAGCTAACAACATATTGTGTTGTGTGGTTTGTCTGTGTCATGACTCGGACTGCTCTTTTCTTTAAATATTTCCATGCTTTCCCTCACTACTCGTTGAGAGAAATTGTCACAAATAGCTAAAATTTTTAAATTAACCAAGTCAATGTGGTGGCTGGTATTTTGTGCATGTTCCCCGATGGAAGATTTTTCTGGTTGAGGGAGTGTCATGTATCTTATATGTTCCTTTTTTCTTGCACTTAAGGAAGAATAGTGACAGAAAGCATAGAAATATTTAAAGAAAAGAACAGTCCGAACCATGACACAGACAAACCACTCAACATAATATGGAAGACCCTATTAGCAGGTCAACTTCCTATTGGAGGAGAAGGAACCAATAGGATTACGAGTGGGACAGTCGAGGCCAGTCAGAGTAGGCAGTGACTAATTGGATGAGTTTTTGCAGTTGCCCATTGAAAAAGCCAAACATAGTTTTGTGGGGAAATGTCAGCGTAATTTTTAATTTCTTAAAAAGCCAACAAGATGTGGCCCATACTGGAAACTCGAAAAGTTATGCACAGTAATTTTCCCCACAAGTTATGCACAGTAATTTTCTCTCCATTTTTTGTTGACATACTTGTATCTTCTTTACTTGATCTCTCGTAAATGTCCATATAAAAGAACTGGAATGATGCACATCTGTAGCACTTCAAATCTTAGCTTCATTCTAATTTTTGTGTCCAGAGGAATGAATGCTAGGCTCCAAAGTTTCCCCACGCAAGTCATATTTTTCTTCATATTTAATTTTCTTCTGTCCCCTTTAAGCTGATGCTTTGACTTAAGTAGATATATTCATTACAATATTCTATTGTTCTTCCTTCTAATAACACTTGAGCCAGTCGTAGAGTATTTGAGTTGACTCCCGTAGTTTTAATGCGTTTGATGCCTGCTAGGAGCATGACTGTCGCTGGCAGCCTGTTTCCAGGAAACCTCTGGTGATGCTGTAGTCTGGATTTGCCTTTCAGGAGAGAGAGAGAGTAACTTGAATCTTTGGCAAGTGCTGACTTCCTAGTCCGTCGGTAATATGACGTGTTTTCTTTAGGGGCCATTTCTGATATGCTGTGAGTGTGCTCGATTAAATTCAAGTATAGTTAATTTGACATTGTGTATAGTCGAGAGCCAAAGGGCTAGAAAATGTATGTAAGTTTTAAGAGGTTGAATCAGAAACTGAAAAATTCAATAACATATCCGGGATTTGAACCACGGATCTTCTGCTTATCAAGCGGAAACATTGCCCACACACGGCTTGTGTGTTTAAAAACACCAGCAGTAAGCTTGTTGGCATAAATAAATAATGTATGTAATTGCTTGTAGTTCTGAAATGTGATTTTTAGGCCGCTAAACTTTGGCCCATTGTAATATCCAACTGCTCTTATTTACCCACGAATAAAAGGTTAAGACTGCCCACTACTTTTACTGAAAAGGTGGGCAGGGCATTGCACTTTCTAGTTTAGGTTTGCCGTTAACCACCCCTATCTGGTCTGATCCTTATTAAGAATAATTAGGCATCCCCTTGGAGGATGAATTACACTGTGACAATGGTGCACACTGGTAATTCCTCTTGGTTTGGCATAATTTTCTATTACAATGACCTTTATCAATTTTAACTTTTTTTTCTACAGACCAAATTATGGACTTGTTTGGTAGTCCAACAATATCAACCACAGTAAAAAGGTACACATGATTCAACAATACCATAAACACTTTTATAAATATTCTATGAGTCTTAATTCAACAAATCCAAGTCACATTTTCGTTTTATTATTTTTTTATATTTTTATTTACTGGAGTAGGTGTTTGCATTACAGTGTCAACATCACTTTTCTTTTACCTCCTTTCTTTCTCTTTTTTTTTCCAAGCACCGTAATGTGTCCATGCATCAATACTTGAAATGACATTCATTCATTCATTTTTAAGAATAAGGACTGCATACTAAATTTTGAAACACCACTGACTGATTCTATCAACAAACTATTTCTGATTTCAGTATTTGGTAATGCAACAAAGGCCGGTTGAGTCACCTCACCACACCACACACCAGGTGTGGCATGTGCTCACAGTCGGGCTGCCTCAGATGACTGTTTGTGAACACATGACAACAATGAGTGTGGAATGTCAAAGGAGTTTCTGAGATTACTCACGAAGTGGCCAGCAGATAGCGTATTTGTAGAAGTTACAGAAAAGGCGGAGTTCAAGAAAAGTCTGTGTTACTTCATCCTCGCTATATAAGGAGGCGAGGCAATGAGATTTAGTTAGACACAAGTTGTAGCAGGAGGCAGTTTTAGTGTGTGTATGTCAGCTGCATGTGTACAGTCACGAGAGAACCAAATTGTAGTTCAAGAAAAGTTTTCTCGGTTTTAATGACCAGCGCATTGTCAAATCCTAGAATCTCAATTCCCATTCATCAAAACTGCGCTGCCCATTTGAAACACGTGGCAGAAATGATATGCATGGAACCTGGCTAGTGGAGAGCTGGCTAGTTTAACCTGTGCTGGCTCGGCCCCCTTTCCTCAGTACGAGGCCCTTGAACATGGAACTATTCCGTTTGTGTACGCACTCCGAGCATGCATAGACATGTCTGCCAGCACTAAGAACACTTAGCTGGCTCAAACCCAAATTTATACAACTTTTTCCAAACAGCCATACTCCACAAACGAAGATCTCAGAGATCCGAATCTTTTCGTTGTCACTCTATGCTAGTATTATAGTGCATTGTGGTTTTCTTTTATGTGTTGATGGGAAATAAATACCTTTTGCCTGTAAGTACTTACAGATTAGGGGGTTGTGTTTGTATTTTACAGTGTGTTATAATACCAGCATGTTGTAATACCAGTGTGACCGACTTAATTAGTGATCTATTACAATATCCGTTTTCGCGGTGCACTTACAATGAAAAGAGGAGTGTTTTAGCTATTTAACACAATGCTAAAGTCAGACACTTTTTTGGTTCATCATTCATTTTAGTTTTGGTGGTAATTTGTCCGTAAGTCACACTCGTTCACTCTGCACTTATTAAACAATCAATGTTGGAATGACTTTGCCCCCTTTATTTCGGATAGATGGGGTTCTACTGTATTATTATTGTTGTTGCTATTGTTACACTTTGACTACCCTAAAATTTTGGCTGCGAGCCGCCACTGCCAGAAAGCCAAGCATCCATCAAAACTTGCAAATATATAGGTATCCCAAAATTTGACCGACAAACTTTGGGAGCTGATAGATGACATTATTTTAAACACTTTTTGCTAAGGAAAGTTTTTTGCTGCGGTGCTTCGTTAAGTGCTAGATGAGTTAATGTCATTACCTACTGCCTCTAACGCAGTTTTAGTATTTGCGGCAAAATCAACAATGCCAATTAGTATTGCATTTATCTTAGTAAGGCACACAATCTTAACCCAAGGAACAAACACAAAACACAAATATCTCATTATTTACAGTTTGTCACAGCTTTACTATTCAAAGTAAATGTTGGAACGCACGCCCATTGCAATTAACACAAAGAGTGCATCGGCGTGCCCTATTCTGCCGTACTCTCGCAAAGATACCAGCCATTTCTCTGATTTTAAAGTTTGTCCATCTAATTTTGAATAGTAAAGCTGTGATTAACTGTAAATAATGAGATGTTTGCATTTTGTTTATGTGTTCTGTGTTTGTTTCTTGGATTAAGATTGTCTGCCTTACTAAGATAAATGCAATACTAATTTGCAATGTTGATTTTGCCGTAAATACTTAAACTGGGTGAGAGGCAGTCATCTATTACATTAACTCGTCTATCATTTAAACGAAGCACAGCAGCAAAAAAACTTTCCTTAACAAAAAGTATTTAAAACAATGTTTTCTATCAGCTCCCAAAGTTTTTAGGTCTAATTTTGGGACACTCTGTAGTATAAAAAAATATTCAACATTATTGACTATCAGGAATCAACTTTCTTGATTTTTTAAACATCTCTGAGATTTTCAACTTTTAAAATTTTTATCCTCATTTAGGTACCATTAAGAAAAATGTGGTACTTCTTACCTTGTCCAGCATCCCTGCAGTCAATGTTGAAATGTGTAGGTGAGTTGCATTTTACTCCTTTCTCGACTCCTGGGCCGAAGATGTGGACCTTAGAGGCGTTAGCTGGCTCAGAAACAAACACTCTATATGGACTATTTCGGGTAGCCACACCACCGTAGTTTACCTAATGGAAAATAGTTCAGTATATTTCAAACTTCACTAAAGCAACCAACAAGGACCCTAACCACAACTATTCATAAATGCCTTTAGGAATACAAAATGCTTTTAATATTAAGTAGTGATGGTTGATAATCAATTAGCTTTTAGAGGTAATCAGCTTTGACAATATCCATTACAATTGGGAAAATATAACCAAAATCAATATCCATGATGTATGATCAGAAAACAGAGGGAGATACCTTGCACCTCAACCCAACATGGACTTTCTCCCCCATGAGGAATGGATGAGGTGAAGGAACTGCGGGAGATTATAGGCTGTAGGTAGGCCATCCCAATAGAAATGTGCAATGGTCCCAGGCACACTGATGGGCTGCTCAGAGAAGGCTTCCTCTGGTGGAACTGTGGAGAATTCGATCCACCTGAAGCAGGACTGTAAAGCAAGCATCTGTGCCATCTGTCTAACACCACACAGCACCTAAGCCCACCTGGAACATGAAAGGGGAAGTGAAGAGATAGGAAATGTGGAAAGGGAAATTCATGGTAGAAGAGAAACCATCCCACCAGTCACCTTGCCAGCCAGGGAAAATCATGAAAAACCCATGGTCAAAGTGGCCGACCCCAGGAATCAAACACAGGACATGAGCCTCACACATTACTGCACAGCCATCTCACTCGTTCAACACTTATACTAAGAGATCTTTTACCATCACTCAGTGTAAGTAGCCCTTTTAGCCCTTTTCTGTTTCAAAACTTAAATTATATTTTATAATCCACGTAAAAAGAATAACAATAATTCTGTTTTTCTGCATTGTTTCTTAATCATCATCTTAGTTACAGGAGAAATATTTCTTTTAAATGTTTTCTGGAAAATGGGATTTAATATTTACAATCTAGTTAACCCAATCCCTAGGGTACCCTGGACCAGACCTTTGAGCGGGGAAAAATTCCCATGCCAGTACAGGGGATCAAACCCAGGTTCTCCATGCCAGAGGTAGGCACACTACCCCTGCACTATAGGGGTGGTCACAATCCAGTTAACAATATTCTATACACTACCAGTCAACTGATTTCATTATGCTATTTCAGAATATGTACACAGAGAGATAACTACTCTACAAACGGTTAGTAAATGCATTTTGCCAAATCTCTGATCTACTATATAAGTCGTCTGGTATCAAAACCAGCCAAGTCACAAAATTTTGAAAAGTGAGATTTTATTACAAAGTAGAACAAGTACTCCTTCTGTTGATAAATTAATATGCAACAAATATGGCAAAGACAACATACTGCACGTCGTTGAATTTAGAGTTGTGCAACAGAACGGGCCAAGTCATGCAGGAAGTGCATTAAAAACCGGCCAAGTCAATGAGGAAAGTTATTGCTACAATATCTCACTTAGGCGTTTTCGCTTTGAAACCTTATTACTGCCAGCTCAACAAACCACCAGCTCTAAATGGATACGCAAAAGTTAAAAATAATTTATTACTTTAGCTGCAGATGTTATGTTGGTACAAATGAACTTTTTAATTGGTGCGAAAGTATTATCCTTAATGCTATGTTATTCACATATACCAAGAGTACATTAAATTATTAAAATTATTTTTGTTGTTTAATGATGTCAACTGCTAGGATCACATCGTCGCCGGTGTGCCCAAATTTCATCCCGCAGGAGTTCTTTTACATGCCAGGAAATCTAGTGACATGGAGCGGTCATTTTTAAGCACACTTAAAAACCATCGGTCTGGGCTAGATTTGAACCCATGACCTTGGGATCAGTAGGCCAGCATCTAACCAACTGAGCCACCCAGACCGACAATATACCAAGAGTATGCCAGATATTGTAATCTAATGCAGAGTAGGATTGGGGTGTGTAGAATTGTATCTATCAAGGTGCTGTTGTTTTAATAGAGAATTTGTATTATTTTTCATGCCAAATCTCCCATATATTAAAGTTTAAAGTGAAAGGAAAAAAATGCTGTTTCTTTTTTTTAATTTTCTTATGCTCTTACTAATTTTTGTTCTACTTTAATATTATACTACATTTTTTATAATTAATGAATACATTAGGTCTTTTTATTTATATTGGGGTACCGATTGAAATAAAGTCTTCCTTATTTGAAAGATTTAGAATTTAAAAAAATGTCTGCAACAAAACCGGCCAAGTCGAAACTTAAAATTTTGAAAAAATATAGTAAATCATTTATATGATTTTCCATATTAATACAACATGAACCCATCATATAGAGCCTAATAAAAGTGAAACAAAACTATTACTAACTTTCATTGGCTTGTCTGCAGAAGCTTTCAATGAATACTGAAAAAAACATATTTTGTGACTTGGCCAATTTTGATACTAGATGGCTCATATATAGTATTCCATTTGCATTTCCGTTACCGATTTTAGAAGAAAATTCAAATGAAGAAATTTTAAAATGTTAGATGTAAAACTTACTTGAATGGCATGTCTCGCACCAGCTTTAGGAGTGTACTCTGCTGTGTAGGTGCCATCGTTGTTGTTATGGAGTTTAATATCCACATTGTTACAGTTAGCATCCAGCGCCACTACATTAAGTGGTGCAGAACCAGCACGCTTTGTGTCTATCGTGAATTGTGTTGGTTTACCTTTCATAACACCATCATGTTGAATACCAGGGCCATAGCATTCCACCTACAACAGCCCAAGTTCTTTCTCACATTCACTCTCTTTCAGGGGTACAGTTCTATTTATGTATAAAACATAAAATAACCCTTTGTAACATTTTTATGCAGAAAATAGGGACTTAGCATTAACAGAACCTTTGTAAATAAACAAAAACATTTTTGTAATGATTTTTGAGCAAAAATAAAAATTCAGGTTTTATGTTTGTGCTTCTAGTAAGCTTATCTTGTACTTACGCTACAGTGTTATTTTATTAATATTGGCCACTTTTAAAGCATCCTTATGGACGTTTAAGTGGTTACTGTGTTGTATTCGAGTTTTAATCAACTTTTCCCATTTTTTAGCATTTTTCACTATTATATACTTAGCATATCACAGTTTCCAGTTTAAATCTTGAAATTCGAAAGCGGGCTTTTAGATAATATTTTGTTAATTGTACAATAATTTTTTAAAAATTCTTATCAAGTATTGTAACTTTTTAACCTTTTTAATTACTTTATTTCACAAACTTTTACAATCAGGTATGGCCCCACATTCATCAGTTTATGCCAATGCATTTAAGAACACCGGGACGTGACTTTCCACAAAAATATCAATTTTTTGTTTTGTATTCTAAAAAACACTACAAATCCTTAGCTTTAAAAGGATAAATATACAACATAGTATGTTACAGGGTAGTAAGTCCTTTAATTTGGTCATTTATATATGGCAGCGATGGACACACCCCCGTTTTCCACACTTTAACCTCAATTTCCCATAACTGCATTTTTAACACTTCTTGTGCACTTTTCTCAAAGTCTATTACAGATATTGACTTGAAATTTTTACTGTATTTATATGGTCATCTACTTTCACTACTGAGCTAATGTTGTTTAGAAATATTAAGTTTAATGTGATTAAAAATAAAAATAACTTATAAAAAATATATAATTTGTGTCATTATTTATGCAACATTTTTTCCCCTCCTCATTTTTATGGCATGTATATTTTCTTAGATCCACATATCAAATTATTCATTAACTGCCACAGAAAAAAGAATAAGATGGCTGTAGAGTCAAAGCTTATGGAGAAAACTGCACAAAAATTATGAGCCAGAAAATTTTTTGTTAGGAAACATGGTCACACTTGTAGCACTTTTGCACAAAATATTTTAAATTTAACCTAAATATTATACACTTATTAAATGTAGAAACATTTGTTCCTTAAACACCCCAAATTTCATATAAATCAGACTAATTTTGGCAGCAAAAGCTGAAATTGAAATAATCACAAAACTTGAGTTTGGCAAAAGCAAAATCAGTTCCTAGTGACCTTGAAAACTCTTGCAGTTACACAATCTCAAACTCTAGCCTGTTCCCCCGACGACGTGACATCATGCCACAGAGTTACTGATCTATGGGAAGCTTTCTCCACAGAAGTTATTCCAATCTTTCAGTATATTAATACGATTCCATTTTGCAGTGATTTCTTTTATGAATTTCTTTTATGAAAATGTTCTCTGATCTGATATCTTAACTTTGTGGTTATCTCTACAATTAGTCAGAACATTTTAAAACAACTTTGGACCATCTTGTGCCAGTGAAATGCAATTAAACATTTTCAATTTATGTTGGCCAAATTTAAAATTTCAATTACATGTAAAGGTACAATACAATACTTTCTACTACAGTGCCATAATTAGGTATTTCTCCATTGAGACCGTAATAACAACCATATTTAACATGAACATAAATGCTGTCTTGGCTAAGTGATTTTATGTTAATTGTAATATTTATTTTGTTAAATATTAATGTTTGGTTATTTGCCATATAATTGTAATAATATATGTGTTTGCTTTGCATTAAAAAAATTGTTAAAAAGTTGTATATTTTGAAAGGGAAAGAATGTCATTGGAAGTTAGAAGATGCTGAGCTTCCAATGAAATATAATTTAAATGAAAAAAGAGACACAAAAGGGTGATTGGTGTGTTCACTCTGACACTAATGTGTATAATCAGTTCAACTAGGATGCAGTACAGCTTGTGCCACCTTAGCCGTCAGACACCCTGCATGTTGTGTGCTTCAAGCCGGAGAAAGTCTTACATAATTATATACAAGTGCTAACATGTTTGCTAATCTATATAATGTGCTGGTATGGTCAATATATTTCTGCAGTTGAGTTAATCTTTGTGTGTTATTCAAGTCCCTGCGTTATTTCCCATGACCCTTAAGAATCCATGCTCTATGTAAAGTTAGCCAAGGCTTATAATTGTAAAGTTATTTCAAGATATAAACCATCTTTCTCCGAAGCAATAATAACACACAAATATAGTATCCAGAGTTCATCAGGGAAGCTGCACTTCACGACCTTGTGCAACAAGGAATACTACTAAAAGCATTATGTATTAGCATATCAAACATAGTTACAAGTAAAAAGAAATGATTAATATCTAAATATTCTTTGACATACCTCATTTAGATTTAGCTTGTTACTTTTGTTTTGTATTGTGCATATGCAGTAAAAATTGCAAGATAAGTCAAAGAAGACCATGAACTTTTTATTTTTAGAAGATTGCATTGCTCTAATCATTTACAACCAAACAATATAATCATTGTTACATCAGTAATTTGTCTGTTTTGAATAAGACAGTCCTATTTAAACCTTTGAGCAGCATCAAAAGAGACATGAAATAGAGTACTACCTTAGAATTCAAAGGTACAACTGTTTTCGTTGGCTTCAGATTTAGGTTTCAGTATATTTACATCTTGAAAACAACATAGATCAGAGACAGAAAAGATTAACACATTAATATTATAGCAATCAATGCTCATTTCTGAAATGGAATCTCTGATAGTTCTCTGATCTTAAATAAACTGTGAAGTTCTACAGCAATATATGTGCAAAGGAAAACAACAGAAAGTTTACTGTGTAATGTTAAATACGAGGGCGTGTCAAAAAATAACCGGAATTGTTTTTTTACTGAAAAATGCTGCTCACCTTTATTCAAATTCCATTACACACCTTCAAAGTACTCTCCCTTGGACACAATATAACGATTCCAGAGTTCAGTCCAATGTTCAAAACACTCCCTGAAGGCCCTTTTTAATAGTCTGTTGAGTACACCCGACATTTTGTTTAGCTCTCGATCACTCTGAAAATGATGACCCTGAAGCTCTTTTCTTACTGCAGGATTTAGGTGGAAGTCACACGGGGCTAGGTCCAGTGAATAAGGTGGATGTGGCATCACCTCAATGCCTAATTCAGAGATTGTTTCCCGAGTCTTGATGGGGCGATGAGCGGGGGCATTATCCTGATGAAGGATCCATCCCGTTTGAGCAAGATTTGGTCGTTTTGTTGCAAGTTTCCTCCTTAATGCTCCCTTCAGTACCTCACAATAGTAATTTGCAGTAGCAGTACGTTATTTATCCACCACATGATTGCAACATGACATCAATTGTGTTGACATTGATGTCTGTTTTTGAAGTTCACGGTCTTCCGGGATGTGGAGCATTCTCAAGGTCATTTTTACCCTCTCGAAATCGTTTATACCATTCAAGCACTTGAGTTTCCCCATTGCTTGCTCTTTGTAAGCTTGCTAAAACATTTCCAATGTTTGTGATGCAGTTCTGTCAAGAAGAACGCAAAATCTAATTGATGCATGCTTGCTGCAACTTGAGATCCATGTTGGGTACAGTAAACACGGCCTCACACTTCTCCTGCTACCCTCCAACTGGGCACCCCCAGGCCAATGACACGTATGCCATTTCTTCACTCAAGGTCAGACCTCTCCGGTACTACCAACAGCCATCTCATGCACGGGTGCTTTAAAATGCAAAACAATAATTCTGGTTATTTTTTGACACCCCCTCGTATCTTAGAAACCCAAACCTATCAACACCTGATTTTCTCAAAAAAGTTTTAATTACAATGCACCTCTCTTAGAAATTGTGATTCAAGTTTTAACTTTTGAATTAGTCTCAAGCCTACACACAGGTATAATTTTATAAAATATTTTATTAAAATGTGCTAAGTGGTATGAATATAAAGCAACAAAATATCAAAGGTATTTCATGTTTACAGAAGAAAGCTGTTAAAAGATGCCCAGTGTTTACGACCAAACACTTCAATTGATTTATCTTAAAACATATTGGTCTATTTTGGTCTATTGCATGGGTGTTGCAAAGGGGGGAGGGGGACAAGGTGGGGGGGCCACATACCCCTCCCTGGAAGCTAATGAACTTGATGTGTAATCAGTTGCTGACTATTAGACCATTATTTTAATTTTGATGTAAACAGCAATTTTATTTAGCACAGATTAATACAGTTATGAACAACAAATACAATAACTTTTGACAACAAAATAATGAATTAATATTGTTTGGTTGCAAACTTCCAACATGCGGCCCTCCCTGGAAAACAGTCTGCCGACGCTCATGGTCTATTGCTATAATTATGATGGAATCGCATACTAAAACAAATCTTAATGCACTCACATGGAGTCAACTTGCACTATTTTAAATGCTTCATTCAACTATTTTTTTATGCAGGTCATGTATTGTGAGCTTGCACTCGCATCATCAGCTGCCTGTTTTTTGTATATCGGGTCCATCTTGACGGGCGAGATATTCTACCTTTATTCGAAAATGTTTCACAATAAAAGGAATAATTACCTTATCTGGATAATAGTCTGTGTTGGGAAGAATGTGAGCAATGTAAGGAGATTTTGGAATATCCTCGTTATCACACAGGATATGTACAGCATATTCTCCAAATGCTGTAGGGTAATATCTCACATCTGCAGAACCATCACCATTATCATGGCAGTCTATCTTAGCTTGAGATGGGCCCTCAATACTGAAACCTAACAAGCAAACAACGATCATCAATGGCTTGCAAATGCTAACAAAACAAACATATAGCATCATTTGATTGGAGGAGGACATGAAGATGTAGGTTTAAGGGTGCACAACTACATGGTCATCAGCGCCTTTAACAATTCTGGCATAAGACATATAAACTTCAATAAAAAATAAAATTACTAGTAAAAAGGAAATATATACATAAATATACAAAATAGCGTGGCAAAAGCCAGAATTAAAACAACGTGTAGAAGATGTCAAAAGAGTAAAAAAATAGATATCTAAAGTTTCAAATCCACAAACTCATGTTACACAGTACTAAAAACTTAGAAACTCTATCAACTGCTGTTTTGTCATCCACCAAGACCTCTGCAAGTCTGGCAGGCAGCTGCAGAGAGTCTCGAAAGTGCGCTAGAGAGCAACACTAACAGCACATGACATACTGACAAAAGGTTGTTGCACAGCAGACAAAGAGAAGCAGGGTCCCATTTAAATAGGAAACCATGCAAACAAATTGTAGTGGCCAAATAAATATTATATATATTTATTGGGAATCTCACATCAGAGATAAATAGCCCAAGGGTGACTTCCACTTTATGTAACTACTTTATGTCCTGGGTTTATCTCTGATGTGAGATTCCCTTGTGGTCTACCAGGAAAATACAAATTGGTTGGGGAATTTAATGTCATACTGGCAACTTGGCCGTTGTGGCTTAGTGGTTAGAGTAGCCTCACATGAAGCAGAAGATCCATCGTTCAAATCCTGGTTATGGCACTGAATTTTTCAGTCCTGATTCTACCTCTCAAATAGTGATAAAGTAATTTGATTAATATTCCCAGTAGTAACTTACCAAGAGCACCAGTTTCGCCATTTGTTTCCACTGTGAAGAGTGCAGGATAGCCTACCACTCCTCCAGCCAATCCTGGACCATAAGCTTTTATCTTAGTTTCCTTGTATGGCCCAACATTTACTTCAAAGGGAGATCTTGGTATTTCCTGTCCAGCAAATGTAATCATCACTACATATCGTCCTTCTTTACGTGGATGGTACACTACATCATACACTGTTCCAGCAACCTTCCGCAGCTTCACTGGTTCATTCACACCACCTGGAAGGAACGTACTGTACTGTTATTACTGCACTTTTATCAACAAATATGTTTAACCACACTTCAATTGAAGGGTTAAGAACCATAGTGCACCAAGTGCCATTGTTTAAGAATGAAGAAAATGACAGTCAAAGCTTTCTCAATGTCAATTTATTGAACCACCTTACATGTAACAACTAATCTAGAACATACTGCTAACTTATACTAGCACAGCATTAATCTCACTAAATGCAAAATTAGGTTTTACAGTTACCTATTTGGAGCTGGGATTAGGTCAATGCTGGCTCTAAGAGTGACAAAAGGAATCTAACTGGACCATTTCCATACATCTAATCAGAGTTCTGCTGATCACAATTATTAACTTTTACACCCGTGGTCATGTCTGGAACGCCAAATTTGTCTAAGTCCTATATGGCACAGTGCCTTGTTTACACCATCCATGATACAGCTGTGTAGCAGCAGCAACAAGCTGCCAAAGTTATTTATTTATGCCAACAAACTTACTGCTGGTGTTTTTAAGCACACAAGTCGTGTGTGGGCAATGTTTAAGAGCTGGAATCAGGACTGAAAAATTCAATGCCATAGCCAGGATTTGAACCACGGATCTCCTGCTTATTGAGCGACTGCTCTAACTACTAAGCTACCATGACCAACTTGCTCGATAAGCAGATCTGTGGTTCAAATCCCGGCTATGGTATTCAATTTTTCAGTCCTGATTCCACCTCTTAAACATTGTCCAAACATGGCTTGTGTGTTTAAAAACACCAGCAGTAAGTTTGCTTATATAAATAAATAATAATTACCATCTAAAGGTAACTTTTAAGCCTGGGACATAAAGTACTTACAATTGTAAGTCGCCCTTGGGGTATTTATCTCTGATGTGAGATTCCCTTGTGGTCTATTGGGAAAGGACAAATCAGTTGGGGAATTTAATGTCGTACTGGCAAATTGGCCATGGTAGCTTAGTGGTTAAAGCAGCCGCTCAATGAGCGAAAGATCCGTGGTTCAAATTCCGGCTATGGCATTGAATTTTTCAGTCCTAATTTCACCTTTTAAAGCTGTCAAAAGTTCCAAATCTTAATATTAATAACCCATATCATCACAACCAATTGCATAAGGTAAGGTCACCTGATGATAACACATAGTGGATGTTGAAATGTACGTTGTGAAAATATTGAGTGTAACTCAATTTTTTATAGTGAAGTGTGAATCTATAATTACTTGTGTTATTTGTGGATCATTGTATTTCACTGTTAATAGCTTCAGGTGTGTATATAGAAACAAAGTATTCAATTTCGACATCCCCCAGAAGGATATCTTCAGCAAGTTCCTTGAACCACCACCAGGGGAGACCTCAGAGGAAACATCACCATCCATGCAAGGGAGAACCAGTTGATGTCCGGTTGATAATGGAGGAAAGTCAGCCTCCGAAACATGTTCAGGTAAATTATAAGTAAGTGTTGTGTAGTGTTCTTAATTGACTCACCTTTTTGGTTTAAATTGATTATTACAACACTGTTTTCAAACTTCCAAGAAAGAACTCTTTGTTTCTGTAAAATAGTGCATTTTCACCCATTTGTCTTGTTAGACTAAGACTTTCTGAACCAAAGCTATATTTTCAAGGAGTGCTATTTGAAACAAATGAATTGCACAGACTGATTCAGCTAGTGTCATTTAGAGCACTATGCTATCCTTGACTTACCTGGTCCTATGATGCGTACTTCAGGCGTGCCCTCTCCTGCTCCTTCTGTGTGTATGTTGAAGTCTGCTTCGTCCCCTACCCTAACACCCGTTGGCTGAAGACCTCTGCCAGAGGCTCGCACCTTCTTTGCATCAGAAACTGCACACAAATACTCTGTTAGTACTCGCATTGGATGTACACGTAAGAGCATAACCTCAGCATCATTAATAACTTACCTGGAGAAATACGAACACCATATGGACTGTTTGGTATGGGCTGACCCGCAAAAAATATGTTCACTGAATGTAGACCAACAGTTGGACAAACATATTCACAGCGCCATACATCTGGAGAGATCTGACGTACTTTAACTGGTACAGTATTTTTGTGTCCTGCAGGATCTAGAATAATTACTTCTGGAACACCACGTCCTGCATCTAGAAACAAAATATGTACATGCCAATTAAGGAAATTGTTTTTTGTTTTCAGAGAAAAAAATGAAGGATTGTAGCTTTGGTAATGAATTTGTATGTATAGCTTTGAGAATGAGTTTGAGTCAACTCTAAACTCGAGTCAGTGTTTGAAAAAATAACTTGCAACATTACTAAGATAAGTGAAGTTTTTAGTTTCTAATTTGTTCTTACTTTAGAATATGTACATGCCTTTCATTTCTGCATTCTTTAAACTTAACTGATGCAATTCATTCCACAGTAGCTGTTTTATAGACCTACATGTCTAACATTTCATAAAATGTCTATTATTCCTCCTTAGTGAAGTTTGAGAATATGACGTTTCTCATTTTCTCAGGTGAATAAACAGTTACATATTGTATGTGTTTAGGCTTTCACAGTCGGCGTCCATTTGGAATAAAGTATCTTCTGGCTTGTAGGCTGTGGTCAATGTGTAGGAATTGCTCCTCACATTTCACTCAAATCTGCATTAAGCATCACCAGAGGACCCAACGATCACTCATCATTGGTTCTTCTGACGATGCTCAATGCAGATTTGAGCGAAGCGTCAGGAGTAATTCCTGCACATCGACCACAGCCTACAAGCCCGGATACTTTATTCCAGAAAAAAGTTACATACTGAATTCTCAAGAATTTTTTACCAGCATTAACTATACCCCTCCATTAATTATCACTCTTAAGCATACAACAGAGGACTAATTCACTCTATTGTTCTGTTTTACCCCCCCCCCCTCCCCAAAAGAAAGAAAAACATAAATATATAAATAGTGGTCAACACAGACTGCAATTTGTAGGGGGCAGCGGGTAGGAGAGAATTCCCCCACTCTGTAATCAAACCATCCCACCCTCTGATTTTAAATGACACATCCCAAACAAGGATGGGTGTTTCTTACTCACTGGATGTAAACTACATGTCTTAAAATTTAATTTACATATGAGGAGCTGCACACTAAAGGCATTAATCACCTATAGCTATTTAACATTAAAATGTTTGCTCATTAATTTTGGAAAGAATGTTGTGTATTTAAACATTTCAAACTGAATCTTAATCTTCTTTCTGTCATTGTTGCTTTAATCTGTTACGATCCATCATCCATTACTTATTTCCAACCAGAGGAAAAAAGCAATGCCAGGAATGTGCAACTATTTAAAAATCTGTTAAAACAGCAGATCAAATCTGAGTATGTCAGTGTCACACCTGCACACAGGCAAGGTAACCGTACCCTAGCAACACACCTGGTCCCGCACCAGGTCCCTTGACCACTATCCTCATGACTACTTCACTCCTCACAAGCACTATCATGCCCTCCATCAGGATTACTGTGCAGATTCCCAGACACTTGTTTGGACTCTGGAGCATCACATCATCTCGGCCAAGTCACAAAAACCTCCTGCTGATGTCAATCGTTCCATTGTGGCTCCAGAGGGCATCCAGTCATCTCTTCAGCTGTCCTCACGACAAATACACACAGACTCACAATGCTCCACCCCAAGGTCAACTCCAGCAGAGCCACCTTCACACCGTTTCTTGCTGGTACGGCTGATTGGGTTTCCTGGACAGCAATCCCTTCGCCACGTCAGGTCAGGTCACCGTCAGCACTGCACCCATGTCCACCAGTATCAGGTACTGCCTCCTGTGAACCCATCTGTTCATGACGAGACTGTCATCCATCCTTCTGCACACATCCCTGGGTCAATCATCTGTCCCAATCATATCGGATGCTCCTGGTCTTTGAAGTGGAGGCACTCGTTACTTTAGCTGCCTTCATCCTCATTACAGCCATCAGCGCCTCGTGTGTGGTATTGTAGTCGTCAAGCATCAGGCACTCATGTCCCGAGGTTGTGCATTTCATCAACAAAGTAGCACACAACTTCGTGGGACATCCGATTGGTCGAGTAGTTTACTAGAGGTTTGTTTGCCAACTGTTCAATTGCCAAGGTGAACTCCTCCAGCATCTCCCCGAGCTGTTACATACTCTACTTCAGCTGGTTATGATAGGCTGTGGCCAGATGGTTTTCGAGAGCCTCCCAAAAATTTCCAGATACTGCCAACATCAGAATCGTGTTCAAAATTCCTGCCACTGGAACCTGCACACTAGCTATCAACTATGTGGCTTCTTCTGCTGACCCTAGATTGTGGGTAGCGGCAGCGGTGACAAATTGTCGGTGAAAGACTCCTAAGGTTTACGTCCCCATCATATTTGGGTGACCTGACGCACGCAGATGTTGTGTCACACCCTGGAGCCTCGACCTTACACTTCAAGTTTTTCACAAAGCCTTCCTTTCATCATGGTATTCAACTCCTTGGTGCTGCTGTAGACTCTTCCAAGGATGCTAAGCCATTCCCCTGATGTCCTCGAGAGCCTAAATGTGTCGGCCAGGATCTTTCATCTCTTTGCTGAGTTCCTCCACGTTTTTCCTCACCCCAGCTAGCTTGTCAATAGCTCCATCATCATCTCAAGCATTTGGGTCTTCATTTTCTCCATTGCAGAATTCACTGTGGTTATTTAGTTTCCCATTTTGTCCATTCTGGATTTCATTGTCTTCACTTCACTTGATAACTGTTGAAGTAATTCCTCAATTGTGGCATCTGCATCCCACTCCTGACACCAGTGTAACAAATGATAACACCATTTACTGCTAACCACACTGTTTGCCTTCTAATCGGTTAGCGTAGGACTAACACTGCACAAACTCAGAATAACAGAACTTAACCATCAAATCACAACTAAACTGTAACTACCAGATCACTACTCACACTGAACTGTACTCAGCATGATCCATGGTCGCTGTCCACTAAATGCTTCATAAACCTTTTACTGTCTGACTCAGCACTCAGCATCCCCTTATATAGGTCTCGCACACAAGAATGCCAGAAAATGAATCTGCAGCCCAGAATGGCGCACAACAGCAATTATTTCCATATAGCCTATATTCCTGTCAGGGGACGGGACATAAATGCAGGTAAGTGCTCTGGTCCTTCTCAGGGGTAGATAATTAGCCACGAATGCAGTGATAATACTCTGACAAATGACAAGTCCAGTTACTTTTTAGTCACTTTATTTCCTCTACAGTTCAATCACAGTTCAACTTGTGATCTTGCAACTCACAGCTGTTCTGTTCTGTCGTAACCCTGACAAGTGCTGTTCCACTGTCCACAGCTCACTGACCATTAACTACTCATAATTAACACTAAAATTAGCTTCTCTGTCCATGCTGACTTGCTTATACAGTGGAATCCCAATAACTTGATTCTCAATAACTACATTCTGTGTAACTCTATGATCTTTTTTATTTTTCATCATTAAACTTGACTGTAAAAATCTGAAGTTTGCCACTAATAATGTGGTTACATAGCACAAACACTTGTTAGGAAGGTTTGCAGGTTCATAGCTTTACCCAGTACAAAGGTATTTTTAAACGTGACAGATTGTGCAGTGATTTATGATCGAGTTCACTTTTGCATTTACAAGACCACAGGGGTGTCAGGTTACCCTTCCAACTTATGTGTAGTACATAAACATCACAGACTGTGCATCATTAAGTGCAGTGCCCACTCGCATTATCAGCAGTGCCTTGTGTATTTCAAAGAAGGAAGCAGAGACATTACCTCCATCAGCAATTTGCACTATCACCCACGCAGGTTCTAACAAGGTCATTCACCACGTGTAAAAAACACCTCTGTAGATGTTAAGCTAAACTTTCAGTTACATATTTCTGGTTACAGTACAGTTGCTCAGATTTCAGGTTTACTTTAGTGTTGTGTTGAGTTGTGCTTGTACCAGTGAAAATGTTGAACAAGAAGAAGACACGTTAAACAGACTAGACAAAGAGGAATATATCAATAAAATTGCCTTGAATTTATGAGTTGGACAACGTACAAAGAAAACGAGAGACAAATCTGAAATCGAGTCTTGGTGTGTGAAAAGAGCGTGTACTGATAGATTAAAGGAAAGCAAGAGTATAAAAGTTGGTGAACATGAGAAAGTGAGTGAGGTGCTTTATTTGTGGTTTGGGCAGCAAAGGGACTAGTAATTTTTCTCCATTCTATGCATTTTTAAATTTACTTCTACAGTAACCATTTTTAGGATACATTCTACTTTTCTGCATTTTATATTGTGCTAAAACACGCAGTTATGTAATTTGTTAGGAGTTGTTTATTCCATAAAACTCGACACTTTGGTAACTCGACAGTCTACGTTAGGACAACTTATCAGGATTCCACTGTATATCCAAGAATCGTGTACCAGTGATTTTTCTGGAAATCAGTGTTTCACAAAGTTTCTTGTAACAAGCCCCACATCCAAAGCATGTGGAACTGTGTGAAAAGGGCCTTTGTTCTTAGTCACCATAGTTGCATTTGTCTAGTGACATAGTGGTGTGAGGTAGCTGACCCTGATCCTCCTTTAATGTGTCCAGGGACAATTTCTTTCTTCTTTGGATATGGCACTTGGCTACCTGGAAAATTCTCTTAGCATACTTCTCATAAACAAGTAACACAGAAAAATTTAGTGGTGTTACATTTTCACTGTCATTAGTCATTGGTTTATAGAATTTTGCAACTCTGATCCCCGATTCTCTTGATATATTCTATTACCTATGAGATCAATTAAGCCCTTTGTGATTAAAGCAATAATACCAGCGACATAAACCTGGAATGAAATATTGGATGTTGGTACTGGATCATTTACTTTACACAAAATCTTTATATAAAAAAATTATAAATTAGTAAATTGTTGCTTAACAATTAATGATTAGCCAACATCAACACCTTAGCTCATAGAATAGAATAGATTAGAATGGAATAATTAACATACAATAAACAGCACTGAAAACATTTACTTCTTGGTGAAGCATGCAGGGAACAGCAATGTAATATTGGACTTCTAATACAATAGCTATGTTGATGAAACGCACATATTTATTTTATTCCATCACTTCAGAAATGGAACTAAATATGGGCAAAGTAAAAACCACAGATGCTCCTCATATAAGTAAAATAAAATTAGCTGCACCACATGATACTCTTTAATTATCTATTTCTTCACTTCACCTGAAAACATACCTTTTGTGGAAATATCAAAATATGTAGGCCTATTGATCATTACTCCATCTGGTTGTAATCCTGGTCCAGATGCTGTAACTTTGCTTGGGTCACCAGCATGACCTTCCACTGCCACTGTGTAGGGAGATTTTGGAATCTCTCTTCCAGCAAACTTCACCGACACCTTATGGTTGCCTTCCAGACGTGGTGTATATGAGACACTGTACGTCAAGTTCCGATCCTTGTTGAACCTGATGTCAACCTGAAAACATAGGCTCTATAACCATACATTCCACAACTCTGTGATTTAGAAAGATAATAGAATGTGAAAAGCAGTGATTATTTTACATCCTTATTATGGCACCAATAGATGACTCTCGCAAACCTCAAGTACCTTCTAGACCAGAGGAAGACAGTTTCAAGCTGTGTAATGTATTGGAATGAAGGGGTAAGCCTATCAGTTTGCTGGGCGTCAGGTGAGAGCCATGTAATACCATGTTACCTAGATAAATGGCACTGAGTATGGAACTGCAGGGTTCAGTCAGATGTAGCGCTCTTGACAACAATAACATGGCCAGTACACATGAAACAGAGAAGCCAGTGTTTCTCTCTGGATCTGTTATGAAATTAGATAAGTCCAACTCCCATAATACCTTGTAAGATCACCACCTAACAGGCAGTCTGTGATTACAAATTTCCCAGACATTACATCCTAGCATTGATAAACTAGTCAAATGAAAACAAAACAGAAAGTGTTAGAAAATGTTCACATTATTTGATTCTGTATGGCTCTCTTCTAATTTCCAGAGAAAATAACATTATGTTCTGTTCTATTTACTTTATATATTGACCTATACACAAAAAACCATGAGTTGGGTGTATCAGGACCATAAATTAATATAGGCAAGCAACAATAAGAAAATAGGCGTTGTTACAAAGCAAGTTAGTTTCTTATACAAGAGGGGCTCTAATGACCTACCTGTCGATGGGCCCTTAAACCCTAACACCTCACGTCACCTCACTCTCACTCACTCTCTCACTCTTATACAAGAGTTACTATAGATGAAACTATATGTAATATAATTACGTACAGCACATTTACTACTAAACTTGGCCAGCAGGTGCATGTCCTGTGTGACCTTCACTACATATCCTGGTGTGCACATGCTGATCATCACATGTGCGTTAGTCTTACTTCTGTTAGGTAGGTATTTTGTATTGTTGTAGTCGGTTCACACATGAATAACATTGGAAGTGTTTAGAATTGTTTAGTTTTGCTAGAAGTATCTTCAAAATGAATCAATTGCAGTACACAGTACAACAAAATGTGTTTATGTACAATACACAAGTGCTTACATCATCTTGTAGGGAAGTTGTAAAGCAACTGAAACTAAATTTCCTGGTGTGCGTGTTCTGAGTAGACACCATTCATTTGCTTGTAAATAAATTCAGAAAGATAGGATCAACTCATTATATGAAAAGAAAGGTAAAACAGTGTGTGCTTATGGAACAGAAATTAAATGAAATTGGAGAAAGGTTAGAACGGTCAACTCCAGAATCTCTTAGGCACCTTGCACAAGACAAAATTAAAACAAAATATGAGAGAAACTAATGCGTGTGAATGAAAATGTCCTCAGAAGATGCTGTAGATGTATTCATGTAGATGGACAGCATTTCCAACATCTCCTGTGATAAGGCATGTTTTGTGTTTATTCTGATAGTTGTTAATGTGATTTGAGATTTTATTTGATGTCCACGCATGTGTGACCAGGAGATGGGCTGTACAACCACCAGCCAAGTTGCGCAGTACATGTATGGGAGACGGGCTGTGAGGCTGTTGGACAAGTTTTGCACCAAACATACTGTAATTGTAGGAGATGAAAAATAAAGATTCATTCATATTCATACTTTGCTAACCTAGTTTTTACTAGGACATGTTTCAAAGACCATTGCCCACCTAGATGCAAGGTTCAACATGTACGTTGGCAACGCAGCAAAGACTAAGCTTGCTGTCAAGTTTTCTTTTTTCCTTTCTCTTCCTTTCTTTTCTGATTTAAGTGTTGTGAATGATCTGGCAGAGCAAGAAGTTAAACTCACTGAAGAACATAGCTACATGACACGCAGTGAAAAGCAGTTCCAAAATAAATAGGAATTGCATTGCTCAAAATATGAAATTCTCCCCAGATTGTACAAAAACTTATTTCCCAGAGAATTATATTTCAATAAATGGAGTTTAAATGTTCTGTCACAGTGTAATACCTTTCTTTTAAATAATGTAAATAGTCTCTCTTTCTTTCTCCTCTCTTTCTTTCTCCTCTCTGTCCCTCTCCCCCAATCTCTCTCCCTCCCTCAACATATAACTACCTGAAATATTTTGGCTTTATTTTTATTGAATTTATAAGTAAAATTTAATACAATTTAAGTCTAATAAGTATCTGTCTACACAGCTGACATCTTCATTACTTACTGGTTCCAACTGTCCATTTGGGTTTTCAACTGTGACGTCGACCTTTCCTTTTCCTGCTGAGAAAGTTTCTACAGTGAAGTTGGCTGGTGCACCCACAACTGGCCCAGTGGGTTCAATTCCAGGACCATAGGCACGAACTCTGTTAACATTAAATAACAACCTCTCTCAATCCTTTTTCTTTTAAATAATAGTAGTCATACATTTAGCTTTCCTGTTTCTTTTTTTTTTGTTTTTTTTCCCTTAACAAAGTATTAAGTCAATACAGTCACATAAAATATGTTTGATTCCTCATTGTTGTTTCATGCAAGCAGTCCACTTTAGCTTCATTAGACTCCCATCATAGTTTTGCCAAATTCTGACGGTTATTTTAAAAAATCTCAACTTTTACCACCATTATATAGTACATTTTTAAAGAAGAGAGAAATGGTAAACTATGCAACAATTCAAAACAATGCCATAAATGGTTGCTTTTTAAATTATTCTATAAACTTAAGACATAAGAATGGCTTTAACTTTTCAGCTTCGGGCAAGAAACAGAATTTCACTGCTTTGTCCTAATTTTACCTTGTTTGATCACACTACCAATTCAAAAGTGTTCCAAACATGAATCAACATGGAATTTTTCACAAAACAGTGTGTTCTTGATATGCATGGTGACAGTATTAAATACAAGATTTGATTATACTACAATATTTTTTAATACTGCGAGGGTATTACATAAACTTAAGAATACTATAGGTTCCCAACTTATTGTCATAAAAGTTGAAGAAAAGGTTATACATCACCCAAAATTATTAAATAAAATAATACACAAAGATGATGCTATCCAGAGGGAAGAATGAAAAAATTATAATACAAATTTTAACCTTTGAGCAGGTGTGTCAACAGAAAAAAATAATGTCTGGTGTTTTCATGGCAACCCAATTCAAATATAGAATGATTTAGGTCAATCTCATTGAGAGAACAGCAGCTGATCTTAGTTCTGTCACAAGTCAGCATTTTTGCTTTGATAGAGTGAAGGGTTTGCAAATTTCAATAATAGTAAATAGGATACCTTATTTCAATTTATGGATAAATTGAGTCGGATACTGGGACAGTTGCATCACTTACTATTTGAAAAGGTAATTCTAAATAGACTCTCATTTCTGGAAAACATAAGATTATTCAAGGGTTTCTGTCAACAATAACTGAATTTGAGGAGTTTGTTCACCAGGCTTCCATAAAGCTAGACAGCAACGAAAAGGTTAGAGCATTATTTTTTTATCTATCAAAAGCATTTGATTGTGTCACTCACAATATAATTAACCAAGTATTAGATAATTATGGTGTAAGAGGAATACCCACGAATCTAATTACCCCCCCTACCTGACCGGAGGAACATAATACACAAATTCAGTACCACAATGAAATCTCACAAGTTCCACTTGTAAGACTGTAAAATGTGGGGTAGTGTATTAGAACCAATACTGTTTATCATTTATATAAATGACTTTCCAGTTAAGGATACTGCTAAGATAATCTCCTATGCAGATGATACAACTGCAATCTGTTCTACTGTTTAGTAATGATCATTTAATTGAGAATATGGGCTCTCTGAGAGAACATCTACTAAAATTTTTTGATAGAAATAACCTCAAATGCAATATGGAAAAAACCATATCAATACAAATTAGCCTAACAAGCACGACTCACTTCAATAGTAATTAATCAACAGATAAATAATTGTAACATAAATGATGTAAGTACACATATATTTTTAGGAATAAACTGACATGGTCTGCTCACATAGATTATATATGTAAAAATTTGTAAATCCATTTATCTAGCTGTATATTTTAAACCATCAGATTTTATTTATTGTACGTATACAACATAATTTTCTGTGTATTAAAAAAGCTAAATTTGAAGAATTCTGATGTTCATGACTATAATACCAGACATAACCACGACTATTTTAGGGGAGGATGTATAAAAACTCCACTGAGAAAGATGTTTTTTTAATGGGATAGATTTTATACAGCAGACTGCCAACTGCAATTAAGGTACAAAATGGTGCCATACAATTTTAATGCAAATTAAAATAATTCTTAATAGACAAATGTTTGTATAAAGTCAATGATTTGTAAATCTTACAAAATATTGTAGATTGATGTATGTTGTTAATGGCTTGTAAACAAATCTTTAGAAATTGTGACACTATTTGTAAAAGTTAATATCTTTCCTATAGTGATATGATTTCAGCTACGTTCCAACACTTGTCAAACATTCCATTGTGGTCCAACTGACATCTTTACCTTAAGCTTACAATTCTTGCCCAGCATGCTCTTGACAAACAGGGTATTTTTTACATAAGGATACTTTCAGTGTATCCATCGAGATCTTTCTCTGGTTTTAAGGATGAAATCCACACCACTTTTACCTAGTAATACCATTTAAAGTTGAAGCAAAGCATAGCAACAGAAAAGATATTGCAGGAATTCATGAATCTCTATGGCACTTTTATCTGTCTCGGCTTCAAATTTATAACTGAGACTTCGGCTTCTAACAAGCCTATGGAGGTAGGTTCACTGTCTTATTTCTCCAAAAAGCAGAAATTATCAGGGTGAGTGAGTGAGTGAGTGAGTGTGTTGGGTTTAAGGGCCCATCGACAACAGAAATTATCAGTATTTTTACTATCAGTATTTTTATTTTTAGTAGTATGAAAAAGTAATGAGAACATGTAATAATAATTTGAATTATACTCCTTTTACTAAAATGCCAATAAAATTTGGGAGAGTTTGTGACCCTCCATGGTTCTTGTATGGAAAGAAAATACTGAGGGGTTGTGTGAATGGCCACATATGCTACAAACTGCACTGGTTAGGATGACGTGCCTGTACATACACATTGAAACAAATGTCATTGTTCAAATCGCCAAGTGAAACGGTGGTGCACACTGCAGCTAACTTGACCAAGATGGCATGAGAGTTCCTGTTATTCTTCACAAACATTTGAAGAAGTGGAAGATTGTGCCCAGTTTGTAGATTTATGCCTGGTTTGTACCGCACATGCTGATAGATGAGCAGAAATGAACTCGGATGGAAACATCTGGAGATTTCTACATGTCTGACTGAAATCTGCAGATTTTGAAACCATCATTATAGGAGATCAGACCTGGTGTTAACAATACAATTCAGAGACCAAGCAACAGTCAATAACATGGTGTCCATTCTCCCAAGCAAATTTGGCTGACCAAGTCCATGATTAAGACAATGTTGATCGCTTTTTTTGACAGCAAGGGCTAGATCCATCATGAACTTCTACCAAAGGTAAAACACAGAAGTTTACGAGGAAGTTTACAAACGGCTGCTGTAATGCATCGGGCAGGTGCTGGAGTAGACAGTTAAATATGCTTCACAACAACACCCATCTGCACACTGCTATCTGCATTCTCAATTTTCTCATTTGATGCAATGTGACTGTTCAACAGCCTCCTTACTCTCCAGATTTGGTGCTGGCAGACTTCTTTTTGTTTACCTGCCTTAAATTAGTCCTGAAAAGTTTACACTTCACAAATGTATTGATATCCACTTTGTATAGTAGGCACAGCTTACTGAGGTACCCCAAAAAACAACCTTGACATTTTTCCCCCCATTATGGTGCAGTCTGGTTATATTTGGTGATATTCCATCCGTTAGGTTGCATTAGTGCTGCCGACTGTTCATAACATATAACCATGGTAAAACTACGGCCATGGCTGGTGTAATTGTGTCTGTTATGTTGCCACAGAAGCCCTTGTTTATGAACACATTGCAGAAAGGCCAACCGATAGATTTTAAAACAAGATTCTGTTTAGATGCCATATTAATTAATTAATCAATTTGTGGACATACTGCACGTGTTTGCGTGGTTTTGTCTTGGAATTCTTTTAGAGCAATATATGCAGTTATAGTTACTGTTGTTTTTGCGTTTGCTACACTGTAGTGCATAAATATATATTATGATATTGAGCGCTTGGAAGTGATTTTATCCATGTGTTATTGCAGAACAAGATTTGCTGAAGATGAGTAGGTTCATTATGTGTTGTGTGATAATGATGTTCAAGCATTATAATTTGGAAGTATGATACTTTAACTCTGTTACATTTGAGGTTAGAAATGCCTTTATTATGTATGTTGGCAGGACTGATTTTTGTGATTCTTTCGTCAGCTGCTTAGTGTAATGTCGGCCATTTTGAACTCTTGGGAACTGCCAATAAACTGTGTCCGTTATAATGGAAGCACCAGGTCTAATTTCCTGTAATAACGGTTTCCAAAACCTGTGGATTCCGGTCAGAAATGTCAAAATCTTCAGACACTGAATTAATTATTCTGTTGTTTAATGATGCTGTCAATTGCCAGGATCACATCAGCATTGTCGGTGTGCCGGAATTTCGTCCCACAGGAGTTCTTTTACATGCTAGTAAATCTACTGACATGGAGCTGTCTTTTTAAGCACACTTAACCTCTTGAGCGACAGCCATTTAAAAGCTCCGCAGGCCGAGAACGGATACCCAATATCCAGCGCAGGGCATTTAAATTGTTAAATGCGCTAAAAGTGCTTCCTAAATACACAGCTGTATTTTGCATAAATTTTAAGTTATTTTAATGAAACAAAAACTGGTATAAAACTCATTATATGCAGTATACATGTACATCATCAGCAATATTGAGTTGCATTTACAAATCGTTGAAATGGCACTATTTGTTTCACTGTGGTAAAAAGTTAACTTTGCTTTGTCGAAGGCGCCTAATATAATTTCTCGGAAAGAAACAGTAGTGGACCCATTGTATGTGTGAGCTATGTGTCAGCAAATCACAGTACAATGTGAAATAGAACACTACTGTATGCGTGGTTTATGAGTCATCAGAATAAAGCAGGTTTGCAATTTTTCCTTACACGTGTTTCGTAACTTGGATATAGCTTACAGGCTCTGTTTGTTTCTTTCTTTCTTGAAATGCTTGTAGCTGAAGTGAGAAGCTTTTGAGTGTTACATCTCAGAGCTAAAACATGGCATGAACAAGCAGTGTTGCACAAAGGTTAGCGAGTGGTGGAAGTGTAAGGGCTTCTGAAATTACACACAATAATGTGGAGGACTTCTTGCTGTGTGACAGCGATTTGGATATCGATGGCGAATTTTCCGAATTTGAGGGGGGTGTGGAGGATATAGGTACAAGTAGCAGTGAGGAAGAACGTGACCAACTTCCTTCAGGTGTTCGTGAAGAGTCAGCATTGTGGAGTGCTGAAAACAATTGCAATACAAACAGGCACATCTTCACGAGCACAGGGTCTGGTGTTCAATCCCAGGCTCAGCTGACTTCTGACAGCCAACCAATTGACATTTTTACAAAATTTTTTACTACCGACTTAGTGTCTCTCATTGTTTTGGAAACAAATGTATATGCGAGTAAGGTGAAGGAAGACCTGCTCTCTAAAGGTAAATTAGGGCCTAAGAGCAGAATTCAAAGGTGGACAGAAGTAACACTCAATGAGATTTACACGCTAATTGGTCTAATTATACTTATGGGTGTTATTCGTAAACCTGCATTATACATGTATTGGTCCACAGATGACATGCTAGCTACTCCTTTTTTTGGAAAATGCATGTCAAATAACAGGTTTACGTCAATTTTGCGGTTTCTTCATTTCACCTGCACAGAGAATGTAAATGACAAACTGCACAAAATTAGGCCTGTTTTCGATTATATTATTTCAAAATTTAAAGAAAATTATGTGCCTGGTGAAAAGGTCACTGTTGATGAAAGCCTAATGCTTTGGAAGGGCCGCTTAGGTTGGAAGCAATACATCAAAACAAAAAGGGCTAGATTTGGCATAAAGAGTTTTGATGTTTGTGAAAGTAAAACGGGATATCTTTACAATAGCTGCATTTACACTGGTCAAGGACTGACAATACTGGAGACAAAGATTTGGGCTTATCTGGCTCCATAGTAATGCACCTAATGGAACCTGTGCTTGATCAGGGTAGGACTGTGTACTTAGATATCTGGTACAGCTCTCCTAAATTATTCATGGCCTTACACAAAAGAAAGACTAATGCAATTGGAACAGTACGTTCAAATCGTATTGGTTTGCCAAAAGATGTGAATACGAAGGCTCTAAGGAGAGGGGAAATGGAGGTGCATCAGCTCCCACCTTTGACCTACCTTGCCTGGCAGGACAGGAGGGTAGTTACGGCATTATCCAATTGCAGCTCTAAGATTTTGATGATTGACACTGGAAAAACAGATGCCCATACCAAAATGTGCATTTTCAAGCCTGACGTTATCCAGGAATACAATATGCACATGGGCGGTGTCGATCTAGTAGATCAGGTATTGCAAGCATATCCCTCTTTACGAAAAACAGTGAAATGGTATAAAAAGGTATTTTTGCACCAGCTGGATATAACCATATACAATTGTTTGGTAATTTGGAGAGCTCTAAACCCACACAAGACAATGACCTACCTGGACTTTCGACTATCAATAGCTCGCAGCCTAATTGAACAATACCAGGTTGAGAGGCCTCTTCATACTGGGGGTAGAAAATCCAAAACCCCTGCACCCCTCAGACTTCAAGGAAAACATTATCCTAAAAGGATACCGTCAACAGCAAAGAAGTCCCGCCCATCTCAAAGGTGTTTCGTGTGCCGCAAGAAGGGAATCCGTAAGGAAACTGGGATGATCTGTGGCAAATGTGGAGATGTGCCCTTGTGTGTTTATCCCTGTTTTGAGGCATATCACTGCAGAAGGAACATATAAAGGTAAGCCAGTAAAGCATATAGAATTTAATTAAATGTTTCATAACGGGGGAAAATTAAAATAAGTTGAGTTAGATAGAGGATAAATAAGGGTTAAATGCACAAACGCACAGGACGTGTATACACGTCCATATCGCTCGTCCGTCATTTTAAATGGACGTGATTTCACGTCCATATCCCTGAAGAGGTTAAAAACCATCAGTCTGGGCCAGATTTGAACCCGCAACCTTGGGGTCAGTAGGCCAGCGTCTAACCAACTGAGACACCCAGACCGACTTAAGACACTAACCTGAAGTAATAAATTGCCTTAAATGTCATGCGCAATATTCAGAAAAGGTATTTCATAGAATACCATTTGAGTCAATTACACTTAAAAAGCTTAACTAACTATTGCTATAGAACATGTTTCACAGACTTGTCTGCATCCTCTGCTAGAAACATTGTAGGCTCCTGATCTTTGACAATTTCCTGATTTCCTTTCTGATTCTTCATGCGTCCAGATCTAGGAAAGGATGTCATGCATCTTATTGTGGTGAACAATGTTTACCAGCTGAGTAAATGGCACAACTTATTGTTGCAGGTGGTGCTGATGACTTTTCTGATGATGAACTTAACATCGTTATTTTAATTATGAAAAAATCTGATCCTCCCTAGACCTGAAGATTAAGAGAAATAACAAAAATCAAGAATTCGGAATGAGAAAAGATAGACATATAAAAACCAATCATTTCAACCCAGTCAACCACAAACATGCCATTTTCAATAGCCTCATACACAAATTATTAAGTACTCCTTTAAATGGAGTGGAGTGTGTGAACAAATAGTGAGCACAGCAGGAAATAATGGCTTCCCAAAACAAGTAGTTGACAAGAACCTGCAGAACATTTAAGTGAAGAAAACTATTGCAGAGAGAACCACATACACAGCAGACAATTCAAGAAACTTGCATATCACACTTGGGATAAAAAGGTATCAAAGGATCTTCAGCAATCTCAACGTAGCTCTAGCCTCAGAAAACAAATATAATGTGACAAATGACAGGTCCAGTTACTTTTTATGTTACTTCGTTTCTCTCAAAATTGAATCACAATACACAACTCGCAGCTGTTCTGTTCTATCATAACAAATGCTGCTTAACTGTCCACAGCTCACACAGACAACTTTACTCATTTTAACCATCTGATGATAAACTCACTAAAAGTTGCCCTACACTGAACTAACTATCCATGCTGACTCACTTATATAGCCCAGAATCAGGTGCTGTCAATTTCTCTGTAAATCAACATTTCTCGAAGCTTCTTGTAAAAGCCTGGCAGGTGAAGCTTCTTGAATTGTCTAGAATTGGCCTTTGATCTGGCCCGCTCATTGTTGCTGGCTGTGTGTTGCTTACTGAACAGTGCTTACAAGCAGTGTTGAGGTAGGTGTTGATATCTCCTTTGCCTGTTTGGCCACCACAACAATAAAATTAAGACTATTAAAATCAAGCATCTCCAGGTAATCACCACCATCCAAGAAAACCTCGAGTATAGAAAAACAAATATAAAGACTGCAACAAAATCTATGTAGAGAAGAGAGCGGGTGGGGAGAAAGAAAAAGAAAAAACCCATGGTACCTGACTAAATAAAGCAACCAGAAAACCAGTAGTATTGACACATTTCTGGGACCACAACCACAACATAGAAAATAGCATCTATTTTTCAATAATATTCAATGCCAAAGAGAACTGGACTAATGGGAGAAGATATTTATACTGAAACACAAAACAGAATTAATACATTTTTAAATTACCTCTACAAGTTCTGCAGATAAAATCCAAAATTAACATTTCCGGTGGTTGATCATAGCTAATCATAGTAGACAGCATGTCAGTGAAACATTTTCTGCAACAAAACGTTTAATGAAGCTAGTTAAGTGAAAATTTGACTCAAATAGTGTTCTATATAATTATTATTTCACTTATCCCCACTACATACATTCCAGAGGATTATACTTTCATGTTCTCATCCATAGACGTGAAATAACTAAGGATACTTGACAGAAAAAAAAAATAATAATAAAGGAAAATACTTCTCATGTCAGCAAAAAGTATAACTTATAAACATTAACAAATAACAGATCCTATTTTAAAAACAAATTCAGAAAAAAATTAGGGACACATTAACTTAATATATGAGTACCTGCAGCATGCAAAAGCACACAATGAAACACATTGAAGGCTTAAAATAGAGTTATTAGAGCTTAGAATCAAAATATATTAATTGCTTCATTCAGTTTTCAAACATGAGAAAGTTAGGAGATTAAACATTATTTCCCTATGCTCACAGCTGCAGTACTAACTAGAAACAATAAGTCATAAGCATACATTTGATTTGGTACATAAAGCACTAATAATTTTAATATAAAAGATAAATAATTTTCTATAGGTTTTGCTGTTATTCAAAAACAAATTATAAAAACTGCAAGATCATTCACTTGCTAAGCAAACAGGGCCATATCATTATTACCAGACCTTTCCAGAATAATCAAACATTATATACGTATACTTTGAAAGTAACTCATTACTAAGCAGCTCTCAATTTGCCTTCAGACCCAAGCTCTCTATCTCAAAAGTAATTCAAAATATAATACACCACATCTATCAACGCTTTGAGAATCAATTCCTAGCCAGCATAACCCTGCTAGTTTTAAAAAAAGCATTTGACACAGTATCACAAATAAATAATTAAAACAATTTATCCATAATAGCCCTTAATGTAATCGAGTCATAATTTAAAAAAAAACCAACTTCAGATGGTACAAATAAATACTGAAACATCAAATTCTATGCCAATAACTAAAAGAAGTGCCTAAGGGTTCAGTACTAGCTCCCTTTTTATTTATTATATACATAAATGATATCAGTAATTATCTCCAATGTAAAACAGTATTATGTGCTGATGATACTACTTTGGTAACAGCTAACACAGGTATAGAAGCACTCCGTAATTTAAATAAGAATATGATGCATTTAACAAGTAAATGGTTTAATGCAAACATGCTACAGATAAACACAGCAAAAATTGAAAAGCTATTATTTTAAATAAATACAAATAATATACTGTTCTGTTCTATAATAGCAAACGCTGCTTAATTGTCCACAGGTCACACAGACAATTTTACTTACTCATTTTAACCGTTTCTGATGATAAACTTGCTAAAAGTCTCCCAACACTGAACTATCCATGCCGACTCACTTTTATAGCCCATATATATGTTTAAATGCTGGGAATTTACATTGACAAAAAGTGGGAACTGACATAAAATACATAGGTGGCAAATTTGTTTGTGTGATTGTCCCATGATACAAACTTTGTCACAATATTAGTGAAAACTTACTCATATATGCATATTTCACCTTCGTTCATTGCACACAATCATATGGTATACTTCTATGGGGTAATTCCACAGGAGCACAAACTGTATTCAAGTGGTAAAGAAGGCAATTAGATGTATTGCTAAATTGGATTATAATCATTCCAACAAACAATTTTTCCAAATGATGTAGTGGGTTGACACTACACTTATCGTTACTGATAGTGCCTATATTAGTGCCTGTTTGCCTGCCTATTTCAAGCTTTTTCGCACATACTATGTCAAGCTCTAGTCATTAAGCTTAATATGACCAAAAGATCTGGAATACTTCTCCTTTGACAAAATTTCTGATCATTAAACATTCAGCATTGTTTTAATTTGTTGCCAAGTGGAATTTTACTACCAAACCTTCCGTCCTGTGCATGCAATGGACCTAATCCAGTTTCAATGTGTTACTCACATAACATTAGGCCTTACAACTAATCCATCGTAAGTAAATGATGCAAAGCACTTGGCCACTCAAGGTCATATGATTACACAAGATTTTAACAGTATCTTATGTATATTTAGTATATAGACAGTAAAAAAAAATATAGAAGCCTATAAATGCTTTGTAAGAAAAACAGCCTGGCACATCTAAAGTTACCAAAGCCTTAAGCTGCACTTACTGATAATCTGACACTTATCACTAAACACACTGTCTCTATGTACATGCTTGCTTGCTGGCTTCTGTCTTGTAGGAGCGCTAAATTCTACATTATGTTTTACTATCTAAATGTCCTTATTATGATTAGCCACCTTATCATCTTTCCTTTATTAAGCTCCCATGCATTCACAGTTATTATATCAGGTAAAACGGACAACACAATTATTATTTTGCTATTCTAAACTGTTTTATCACAATCTGACGCTTCACATGCCTGTGCACTTACCGAGGAGGTGGAATACTGCATCCAGCATTGTAAAAAAAAGAATAATACAATTACTGATTCTTCAGAGCTGGTTACAATAAATTTTAGTATAAGTGCTAAGGGTGGAATGAATTTTTGGATTCTTGGACTGTTGATATTCAGTCTCTGCGACCATCATGTGCTGAAATTTAATAGCCAGTAACTACGTATTCTTAAACAATGGAGATTTGCATAAAACCAGGATTTATCTGCTGCCTCCCTCACAAACCTGAAATTCCCTTTAAGGGGGATGAAAAGTCTTACTTTAAAAATGTTTCTTGAGTCTTTGTAGAGCTGCTACCGAGATACATCTCTGTAACATTCTTCATTTCACAAACAAACTTCTTCAGCCATCTCCATTCAAGAGCAAAGTACACACTCACAGTTACACAGTTTATTAGAGGTTTAAATAAGCAAAAAAGGAGAAAATAACTTGAAAGTAAACCATGGAAATGATAAAATGATTAACTGTTTTGAGCAACTAAGCAATAGAAGCTTGCAAGTATTACCTATGTGTCAAAAGAACACTATGCATTTCACATGCCTCAACTTTTCTTTTCAACACATTTTGCTTTCACTTGAAGGCATCATCAAGAATTTCTTAACTGGGTGCATTTGGACCAGTTTTAGAAGTTGGGTTTTTTGTTTAATATTGTGCTGATTATTCCAAAAGTATGCTGCTACTAGGGATTTGTCGCTTTCTTTTTCTTCACAACGCTTTATTGCTACCAGATATGGAAGGAATATACCTAAATATAAACAAGTACACCATTGCTTACCACAAGGTGCAGTGCTCAGCACTACACTTTTTCATATATTTATTAACGATCTACCACAAGAAATACAAGAATCAGGTGTGAAGTGTGCACTATTTGCCGATGACTTAGTAATGTGGACTTCGAAACCAAAAAATAAAAGTACAGAACTAGAAAGAACCATGCAACAATCCTTAACCAACCTACAAAAGTGGACCAAAGAAAACGTAATGGCTGTTAATACAACAAAATCAAACTACCAAATCTTTTCACTCAGGAAGAAACCATTAAAAATAAAAATAAATTTTAAGGGTCAACAATTACCAGAAACAAAGGAAGCAAAGTATTTGGGAGTTATGTTTGATACCAAACTTCCAAGGACCAAACAAATAGAAAATGTAATACAAAGAGCAGAAAGACGCCTTTCACTGTTAAAACGTCGAACAGGAATGAAGTGGGGATGTTCCAGAGCAACTCTTAACACAACATACAATGTATATATAAAGCCATTATTTACTTACTAAAGCCAAGTTCTTGTAGCAGCAAATACAAAAAAAGTCAAATCTTTCAAAACCAAAGTCTGAGATTAATTACAGGTGCTATCAAAACCACACCAATACCAACTATGGAAATACTATAATCTTCGCAAAAGTTAAAGGCATATGGAGGCGGGCCGTACTGTAGACTCCAGTGAATTCTAAGCTTGCCCCTCCTACCAGCGGTGCCAAATGTGGTACATGCATCTCACACACTCTTATGTACAGAACCTCTGCCGGTACACACACTACGCTTGGCAACAGCGCTCCGCTTGAGCAATGGCCAGCATTCACATGCCTTTAACTTTTGCGAGCAGTATAACTAACCAATACCCCATTGAATATGAAACAGAAAAAGCAGCTCTTATTCAATACAAAAAGTTGACGAGACTCCCATTCAATACATGGAACAAGAGAAATTTTACACATATACTAAAGACTCAGGAGAGCTTTCTTTCCAAAATTCAAGACATCAAGAAGAATGTAGACCTTCCTAATTCAAAGGAAAACTTCATATATGAAGTTAATCTGACACAAACATTAGACATCACAGATTACTTACACCTGACGGAGGAAGTTAGGAAAAGTGATACGCTAACTAGTGTTCTAAAATTATTGGCATTAGAGACAATCAGTACTAGATTGCCAGAACACGAATGGCTCCATATTTATACTGATGGATCATTGATATCAAACCAAGATGGAGCAGGGGCTGGAGACACGTGTCACCTCTTTTCCTATTACAAATCTTTAAGCTATGGAACTACAAACTTTGATGGAGAAATTGAAGCAATTCGAATGGCCCTACAAAATCTTTTATATAGAATTTCACATTTTCATCAAGCAGTTATTCTCTCAGATTCCAGGGCAGCAATTATAGCAATCATTTCCAAGTTGTCACCAAAACACCAAACAATTATAGAATGTTGGAAAATCCTTACCCATCTAACAGCACTTCAAAAACACCTAGTCTTCCAATGGATACCAGCTTGCTGTGGACTGAGTGGTAATGACAAAGCTGATTTTCTTGCAAAAAAGGGTACCAGCAGTGTACAGAAATCTACCATTTTATGCAGCTAAAAGATTAGACAATTCTGAATTCAAAAAAATTATTGCAAAATATTACTATGAAAAATCAAAAAATAAAAGGTGGGAACTACCAAGTATTCAAACAGTAATTCTTGAGTATCCTTGAAAAATGGCAGTTGCAACCTTCAGGTTGATTACGAGACATGATTGTCTGGTAAAGCATTTATACAGAATTGGGATATATTCTTCACCACTCTGTCCTCTATGTGATCTGCAAGAGGAAATGGACCAAGACCACCTTCAAATATGCCCGGTCACTTCTAACGCCCCATCCATCAGTGAAAAATATTGGAGAGCAAGAGGAATAATGACTTCATTGTCAGAAATCCAGCATTAGCCAACAACAACATATATGCTGGTTGGTACCCCACTCCCGTAACTTGATTGTCCACCTGTTTTCTGTGGTTTTCTATGATTGGTCCACAGGGTTTGGCTGTGGGTCTGTTTAGTAGAGCAGGGTACCATGTCTTATGAAGTTTCAGAGCTTCTTCTTTCTGGTTAAAGTTGTCTTTATGCTTATAAATTTTTATTGTTTCACTGTATAGGTGCGCGTGGTAATGGGATGTTGTAGCGAGTATATCTGTTTCATCGTAGCGGATGATGTGTTCACCGGGTGCTTCTAAGTCAACTGCTGATTTCTCTGGCTATCCAAGGCTTAGCCCAGAAGCATATTTTACTGATTATGACTCTGGCCATGAAAACCTTCGTTTAATTACAAAAATGCTGTTTTAATCTGGTTCTGATATTACATTTTCTGTTTCTGATGTACACATTTTTTAAATAAAAACAATTAATTTTTTAGACCCAAGAACAATATTCTTTTGAAATTTTGTCATTATGAGGATTTTTTTTTTTTTAACGAGGTTTCTGATACTTGCCAGCCAGTCTACAAATTGCTGACGATGTCTTCAAGTGAAACTGAAACATGTTGAAAAGAAAAGTTCAAGTATGTTAATTACACAGTGTTCTATTCCACTCAAAGTGTATAATTTGATTATTACATTAATTCACAGTATTAATTTCATTTCAATTTATTGATCTAATTATACAGTTAAATGTTCAACTCCAAGTCCAAAAACAAATTAGTTTCTAAGCCATATGTTAAAAATCTTGAACCTATTGTATAAAAGTACAAATGAATTCTTCAGTGGAAAAACACTGCAAACCCCAATTATAAGTTGTTTCTGGAAAAGAGAAGGGAAATGGCTGGTGTAGTTATTTTTCATGGACTACAGTTCTACAATTTAAGTAAAGAAAAATTATTGTTAACACAATTAAATTTTCCACTACATTATGATAATACTGTTTCTTTTACCTTCCTTACAATGGATAAATAATTTCAAAAATTATTTCAATGTTCATATACGAATGAATAAATAAATAAATTCTCTTTTTGTTTGAATTTGTATACAATACAGTGGAATCCTGATAACTCGACCTAATGTGCACTGAGATGCTGTTGAGTTACGGAAATGTCTAGTTTTACAGAATATAGGATTATTTACAACTCTTAAGATAATACTGCAAATTACATAAATGCATATTCTAGCACAATATAGCAATCAAAAGTAAAACATATTCTAAAACTTATTACGTATTAATATATTCCCCTTTGTCTGTCTCTTTAACAAATCCAATTTAATTTCCATTGTCATGTTAACTTGTCTTTTCTTTTTGTTTGACATTTTCACTGGCACAAACACAACACTAACAGTAAGACTGAAGTCTTGGAAGTTGCACTGTAACTAGAAATATGCAACTGAAAGTTTAGGTTACCACATACAGTGCTATTTTTAGATGTGGTAAAATACCTTGGTACGATCTGCACGAGTGAAAATATGCAAATTTATGATGGGGATAATGTGTCCGTTTCCTTTCTTGAAATAAACAAGACACTGCTGATAATGCAAGATGGCACCATGCTTCTTCTTTCTCTATCCCTTATGCCTTTAGGTGTCTGTCGGGTTTCTTCAGCCACATCCTGAATTCATTCCTGTCCTGTACAATTATATGTACTTCTCTCAGTGTCTTTCCCCGACTGACTGGGCTACCACTTTTCCATATACTTTCTCCATTCAAGTCTTGGTCTTCCTACACTCCTTCTCTCTGTCCCTGTCTCATATATCCTTCTTGGTATCCATTCTTCATTCATTCTTAATATGTGCCCAAACCATCTTAGTTGACTTCTCTCTATTATCTATTACACTTTCTTGTTTTAAACTTCCTCTTATAGTATTATTCCTGACTTGGTCTCTCCTGGTAAATCCAACTACTCTCCTTAAATATCCCATTTGGGCTGCACCTATTCTACTTGCATGTTTACCGAGGATTGTCCAGCTTTCACTTGGATATATTAAAATTGACTGGTATAATGGTGTGTACACCCTCATCTTCGTTCATTGATTTAATTCCCTCTTTCCAATTATTGTATTATATATTTGATAATGTATGTTCATAGCTTTCTTGGTCCTATTATTTATTTCTTGATCTATTCTTCTCTTTTGTGTTAATATTGCACCTATAATAGGTATTCATAGCTTCTTACATTTTCTAATTTCTCTCCCTTCCATTGTATGAATATTTCTGTAGTTAATCATGCACGGGCCGCAATGTTAATGTACTACATGTAAGTCAGTAAGACAACCTGATACCCCTATGGTCTTATACATACAAAGATGAACTTGATCCTAAGGCACTGCGAAAATCGCCACGCCTAAAAATTTCCTCGGTATTGAGTAAAGCAATAAATCTTTACACCCCCCAAACAAGTATTTGTGCTGTGTATCCACATTATTAGTGACAAGCTTTGGTTTCGTCACAATGATCTGCGGCTGCTTATGTTCTAAGTAGATATCGAAGGCCATTCCTTTTGTCACTGTGAGGAACAATATGATAGGTTCTATACATATACTAACTAAAGTTTACCTATACTATTCATAGTATATAGTAGGTAAAAAATTATTGCAGTAAATCTTAGCAATAGAAAATAAAAAAGGAATGTTGAGTTATCGAGAGTCGAGTTATTGGAATTCCACTGTACATCCTCAACATCCAACACAGGACAAACGCCATTATATATTGCTTCTTTTCCCCTATGCAACTTTCCTTCACAGTGGCCAGGTCGTACAAATCACTTTTCTACATAAGAGATCAGATGTAAGCAGACCAGTGAACCACAAAGCAATCCCGATGTTATTTTATGCTCAACACTAATGCTCTATATTAAGGAGATTGCTCTCATTATCAGCGTCTCACAAACTCTTACACATTAGCTACTCCTATTTTATCCAAATCACTCGGTGAATATGCCTGTTCTGTAGAGGAGTACGAGGAAAAATCAAATGAAGATGGGTCAGAGGACCAAATCTGTTATCTGGTATCTGCAAATTAAGCAATACATTTATACCACAGTCGCGTTCTGGTAAAACAAACTATCTATACTTCCAACAGAACATTATATCACAGTGCTCACAAATGTAACTATATGGTAAAGTTCTGGACTTCAGGATGTTGATTACAGCTCTCCAAGTCCACCCAGCAAATCAAGATTTATTCTAAAATGAGGTGTACAAGATTACAAGGGTCACTACAAAAGTTTCGAGATACAAAAGAATAATCTTTTTTAAATTATTCTGATTCTTGCACTTTCTCAAAATGCTTACCACCACACTGTACACTTCACATTTGCTGAATCACTTCTGGAAGCACTCCTGCCACGTGTTTTGTTTGATGGCTGCAAGCTCCCCTTTGTAGGTGGTAACAGCATCTTCAGGAGTTGAAAGTCTCTTTCCACACAAGCAACTTTTTACCATCGGGAACAGAAAAGTCACATGGGGCCAGGTTGGGACCATGTGGTGGATGAATCAGAAGTTTGACCTCTGTAGACTCCAGGAACTGAATGGTGATGTTGGTCGTGTGGGGGGATGGAGAAGGATCCCTCACAGCCCTGTACGTGGACACCATTCTCAAAGCTTGGCAAGCAAACTGTTTTTTTTTTTTTTTTTAAATTAACGTCCTCCAACATTGTGTCATATCGGACGGTGAAAGCAAGCAAACTGTGATGTACCAATTAGCAATAACTGAGCTTTGCTCCTCCAGAGGAACAGTTGCCACAAGACCACCCTTTAAGAGAAATGAGACTATTTTCTTGTAGGCACTTTTGCGACACTTCACTTTTGTCGGTGGGTTGCCAGGAAAAATCCACACTGTTGATTGCTGTTTGGTCTCCAGATCAAACTAATAAATCCAGGTTTCATCACCTGTGATGTCAGAAACACATCTAGAGTCCACCCCTTCAAATCTTGTCAGCATTTTCTCACACCATTCAACAAGGGTGTGTTTTTGTTCCTCCATAAAATTGTGAGGAACCTATCAGTATGTAACCTTCCTGACAAAGGAATTCATGGAAGCTTTTCAAAACTGCTAGCAAACCAATCTGAATTGCTGCCTCAATGTCTTAATATTATGTGATTATTTTCATGAAGCATTTTCTCAACGCTGCAATTTTTCCGGTCATTGCTATTGCCGGACACATGCTTCTCTCCTCAGCTTTCAAAAAGGTTTGATCCCTTTTAAATTGCTGAAACCATTGGAAAACTGTGGTACAGGAAAGAGCAATGTCCCCAAAAGCCTATTGCAAACGTTCAAGATTTTTTGGATGAAATGCACTGGGCCAAAGTTTAGGCTATCTCCCTTGCATTTGCCATTTGTGGGGACTGAGAAAACCATGAAAAAAAAAAAGAACCTATCCAGGGATGATTGTCCTGGCATAATTTAAACCACACCCCTTCTGTAGCACACTAGTCAATAAGATATTTCAATACTGCGTACAGAAGCTTATACTAGATTGATTTCTAGATTCTTATTTGATAGTTTTCATCACTAAAAGCTTGTGAAGATTTAAATAAAATTTGCAATGCAAATATGAATAACTGAGTCGACAGCATGTATAATTTACAAAATGTAAAAGGTTTTTCTTCTAAATTTGTAGATATCCTCCAGGTCATTTATAGCTGTTTGGTGTGTTTGTTTAGGATGTCAAAGTTCACTCTCACGTAGCACAGGTGTGGAGATTTCTGGGAATTCTGGCATGGGGTGCACTCAGCCTTGTTAGGTCCTTGTGGGGCCAATTGAGGAGCTACTAGAGAGCTACTTGATAAAGAAGCAGCAACGCCAGGTCACAAAGGCCACTTAGGTGGCAAGGAGGGCACGGTATGCTCACCATGTCCCATGCTCCAGTTCTGCACCACACTCATGATGCCCTTAGTGGGCAGAGATGGGGTATGCAGCAGTCAAATGGCAAACCTTTGCCTGTGAAGGGCTGTTGCGCTAGGGGGAGGGGCAATAAAAGTGAGGTGCCCAGGCTGTTGAAAAGGGCTTGGATACACATTTAGGAGCATGTTCTCTCTTCCATAATATTCCTTCATTTTCCCCAGACAAATTCTGAATTGATTGTAGTCCCATGATAGAAAATTAGAGTTTAGGACATTAGATTAAAGATTACAATCTTGAGTACTCGAACAGATATAATTTTGGATTTTTTTATGTATACCGGATGGAAGGGAAGTCATTACATTAATTTAAACTAGTGATAGATCTCGGTATTTGGAACACATTTTGTATCTTACGTTTTTGCCTCTGACCATTTCCTACGGAGATATTTTAGTTTTCTTGAAAACAAGCTGGCAACACTGCAGATTGTGTGAGTGTCACTTTCCCTAGGTCAGTACATAAACAAACACAGTAACGGTACTTCTTGAGAACACAAACAAATACCCTGCCTTGTCCTTCCGTGTTTACTGCGCGAGCGTAGGCCAATCACAAGCGTCAGCTCCCAAAACATTCAAGTGAAAGTGAAAGTGCTCGAGCTGTTTATATCCACAAACCAGCTCAATTCCCTGACCAACCTCAACACAAGGTTGTCAACTTACTGCACGTGTGAAAAAGTTGCTTGGAGTATTCCTTCACATCTTTTAAGTGATTAATTATTTCGAAACCCTGTGTGATGTCACATAATAAACTACCAAAGCTATGTCAGAAATAAGTTACTCTACGCATCTTACAAGTAACAAACTGTTATCTTCGTACATTACTGTGGAATTACACATCCAAGTTGGATCAAAAACCATTTATTTTTTCAAAATTGGCTGATCAAAGAGCAAAATGCCATTTTACCTTTTTTTTGTAATGCTTCTATGAAGCACATATTAGAAAGAATTTAATTACTTTCCTTCCACTCTGTATATTTATGTTTTGAAGTTTTGAAGTTTTACGTTTCCTTTTAAACAAGAGGTGGGAGAGGGATAATTCATATGTTTCTGCTTGTTATTTTTACAGTTTCTAGCTACATGAGCATCAGTTCAATAATACTGTACTAACCATCTTATCCATTAGTGCGATAAATTATTCAAGATTACGGACATCACTTGATACCTTTTGACATTTGACCCATTTTCACACGACTTCTCCTCATACTTCACCGTGCATTAATTAACACAATTAGTGATCAGAGTGCAAATGTAAAATATACAACACTCACTTCTTCTTTATATACTCCAGCAGCTGCATTTCTGTGTAACACTAGCAAAATATTCAACTTCTTATTCATTATTCCACATTTCTCAAGTACATGCCTTAGTCATAATCTTTCACAAGTTAAGAACATTGAGTCACTTAGTAAATCACATCATCTAGTCAAATTCTTTTCTGCAAATTTATTGTTTTCTTACTTTATGGATTTGCATACCTTTATTTTGGTTCTTTTAATGCCAATTTAATAATATTTGTAACATAAATTAAAGCATACTTGCAGCTAAATTTGTTAGCAACAATTAATTATATTATTGTAATTAATAAACGAGTCATTACAGGCTAGAAAATGGTGGATTTTATTTGTCCTTTGCTGCTATTTTGGTGTTTTTTTTGGTTTAAATGTCTTTTTTAGACTTTTGGTTTCATTTAACAACTTTTACTGCAACTTTACCTTCCTCTGACCATCTTTTTCCTGTCCAACAGAGTCTAATCTCAATTCTAATTCCTTTTAACTAGCATGTACTGCTAAAGCTGGCTACAACAGTTAGTTCAGAGGACCCTTTCTATTGCATTAATACCATAAGCATCAGTAGAGGAAATGTATGAGAGGTGTCTCAATGTAAGTTACACTATTTCTTTAAATCCGCACAGTAGGCGGGAAAAGTCTGGGAGTCGCAGGGAACCTTGGTCTGGGTGTAGTGACAACACTGCAAAATTCCTAGGTGCCTACCCTTACTACTTGGGCATTAAAACAGCAGTAACGATGGAGTCTCCACTCGCTCCTACCACTGATTACAAAGTTCGCACTGTAATCTGTTTTTTGACAGCAAAAAATCAATGTAAGACTGAAACTCATTGGAAGTTGTGCAGTGTGTACTGTAAGGACATTATGTCGAGACCATTGTTTTCTCATTGGCGTCAATCGTTCATTCAAGGTGTGGAAACTAAAGGATGAGCCATCACCAATAAAGGCAAAAGTTGTTGCATCAGCTGGCAAAGTCATGGCAACAATATTCTGGGATTTAAAGGGAATACTGTTAATCAATAACCTGCCCCATGGGACTATGATGACAGCTGCTTGCTATTGTGAAGTACTGAGGATACTTGAAAGGGAGATTCAAAACAAAAGGATGGAAAACTTGAGCAAAACAGTTTTTCTGTTCCATGATAACACTCACCTGCATGCTGCTCTTAAAACTGAAGCCCTGTCTGAGCAGTTTCGATGGGATGTTTTCGGTCATCCACCTTACTCACCTGACCTTGCTTCGAGTGATTACAATCTTTTTCCGTAGCTGCAGCAACATCTCAGGGGAAGGCGCTTGCTTCATAAATGATGAGTTAAAACAACAAGTGGAAAGATGGCTAGCCAGCTTGGTGGGAGAGTACACTGGATTAAAAAAACCGCTATCACAGTACCAAAACTGTATAGAGATTCAAGATTATGTAGAAAAATAGTTACTGAATGTAGCTTTCAAAATGTACACTTTTTAAAGTATTTAATCGTTTTGTTATTTTTTAAAAAAATAGTGTAACTTACTTCTGAGACACCCTACATAAATGTCCTGTGAGAAACTACTGAACCTTCTATAAATATCCTGTTACTTTAAACCATCAATGTCCTTGGCCAGAGGGTAGGAGTGGTAGGTGTTTGACTGCAATCTCACAGTTTGTGGAAAAAGTCTTGATTGTAAATATGCCTAAAACTAAACCTAGTAAAATTTCTTTTTTACGACAACTTGTATTTAAATTTGAAGCACAGATATTTTATACTGATGAAAGAATCCTCTTAAGTAAATACTGTGAGGTGAAAGTTAGTGCATGAAAGTGGTTGTATGTCCAGCAACATACTGGGCATGAGAAACCTTCCCAGGCCACGGAGAAAACAAAATCACAACTTCTGTTAGGACAAAGTGCTAATGAAGTTGTTTCCAATTTACAAAGGCCCTTGTAGTGCCTTGGTAAGTAAACTCGCTTTCAAGCTTCACATTTACTTCCTCCAAGGGCCAAGAACAGTGAATCCTACTGCAATTGCATTGATTTATATGCAATTTGTGTTAATATTGTATCTGATTTCTCATAGAAGTGTACTTGCAAATCACAAGAGTGATATTGACACAAAATTACAAAAATATCCTAAATTGAATGGGGTAATAAGGAGACATTTTGGCAAACAGATATCAAAAGCTGCTCTCAGACACGGAAGTGAAATTTGGATTTTAAACAACATAAATTCACATAAACTTGAAGTAGCCCAAATGTGTTTCTTGGCGGCGCCGTGGCCGAGCGGTTAGCGCACTCGCCTACCACCTAGGCGGCCCGGGTTCGATCCCAGGGACCCACATGTGGTATTCGTGGTGGACGAAGCGGCGTCAGGACGGGTTTTTTCCGGGTACTCCGGTTTCCCCCGCCATCTCATTCCACCGGTGCTCCATCTTCATTCCATGTATCATCAGTGTCACCGCCTGCGGTGCCGTAGTAGTAAAAGCGGGCGTTAAACACTACAAACAAACAAATGTGTTTCTTGCGATCACTGTTAGAAGTTACTAGATTGGACCACCAAAGGAATACGGACAGCAGAGAAAACCTTGGAGTACCAAGTTTGACCGAGGAGATAGAAAAATACCAACAAGATTGGAATAATCATTTGATGAGAATGGAAAGAACTAGACTCCCAAAACTGGCATTCCAGTATGCTCCAACTGGTTACAGGGACCAAGGTAAACCAAAACAGTGGTGGAAAGACCAAGACCATCTTCGCAATAGGGAGCACAAAATAAGAAGGCACATGAATAGCTCCAATCCCTACTCAGCTATGGAACACTGTTGCCGGAGCATATCCTATGCGAAAGAAAGAGAGGGGAGATTTGAACGTGAGCATTACCGGGATACAGCAGCGAAAACGGTGAAGGATTGCAAGGTGCACAATTAAAACCTGTCATAACAATTTCTGTCTCTTTAAAATGAGACAATAGGCTCTCTAAACCTGCAATTTCCTTCAAATATAAATTCCTCATCCAAGCAGATAATTTTCATTTGCAATCTAATGTTTCAACGAAGTTCATGTCTTTCAAGTTGAAAATTGGACCTAGGTGATAAAACATTACAATGTTGAGTTTTTAATTTTTTTATTAAATCCAATTCTCTAGGAACGTTTTCGTGTAAATATTTTTGTTATCGGAGTGAAAATGAGAGAGTTACATGACGATTTGAATAAATCTAAACGGAGGTCATAGTTGCACAATTTGAGGCATTTTCTGGTAAGTATTTCTCATATTTTTCTCAATTTTTCTAAGTGTCTATACAGAGTTTCTGCACATATGTTAATCAGTTTCTATATTAGGTATTCTAAGTGAAAATCTACATAATTTAGCAACAAATGCCTAAGCACAATTTCAAGCCACCTTTTACGAGTAATATTCCAATGTGCCTTCTCGATTGTGTATTTTAGACATTTCAGCACTTTAAACGTTCCTTACTATGCAATTTGTAAGTTATCAGAGTGAAGCTCTGGAAATAGTTTCCCCAATATGTGCCAACCAGAATTTGCAATGCAGTTATTAATATAAGGCAAGTATGTTAGGCTAACATGCTCATCAAAGTTTATATTATATTACATATAGCACAAACAGAAACTCACCATTGAACAAAATATTTTTTTAAACCAGCTGTGTGAAGACTATTTTTAGCAAACCTATTTTATAGCTCAATAAGAAACATAAATATGCAGTGTTGATTAAAAATTGTGAACACTGTATCGCAAAGAGAATTTGCCATAAAATAGCTTACATTTTTGGTTTAAAACACAAATCCAGGAATAACTTAACATATATATATATATATATATACCCAGCTTTGAAGCCCACTTCTTTATACAGATTCAGCAGTACATCTTTCTGAAAGTCGTCCAGATCCAAAACCCGTTTTCCTGTCTCACGGTGTTTTCCGGGGGATTTAAACAAGGGCCACCCTGATTCAGATGAGGTTATTTTGCCTTGTTGCACTACGCACGACAATGAATGTTCACTTACATTGCATGCTTTAGCTGTTAGCACCCGGCTCTGTTTAAATACAATGTTCGCACGCACTTCTTCTGAGAACAATTCTTTTAAAAAACTGTAAACACTGAAAATAATATCCCGCACATCTGAATGCAATACTTTCCCTTTCGATTTACTCGTCTGTAAGCCGCTTGTACCAGGTTTTGATAATGCCATGTTTCTTAGCAACAAAACGAGTTACAGTAATTATAAGATACAGGTAGCACTGTACATATACGTTAGACATGGAACTCTCATAAGAATTAACTAAATTCCTTTTCCTTTCCTGCAGACCTCTCACTCCTTGAGAAGAAAGATATTTGAGACGATAAATAAACAATAATGATGCAAGGCAAGTGTCGTTTGCTCATATCTTGGGCTATATGCCACCTAAAATATTGCTTCTTGGACAGTCAGCTTCAACATTTCTAGCTCTTTGCAATGGAATACTTTGTAATAATGAGCCGTTGCTGGATTTGATGAGCGCAAAGAGAAAAGTGAAAAGCAAATATTGCGCTAGACAGTACGTTACCGAACTGGGCAACGTCGCCTCTCTAGGATAGGCTAGTTGCTCTCGCACACCTTCTTCTAGCTCTGCCTTATGTGCCTTCTTATTCTGTACGGCCTTTAGGTTTATCGTTACAGGCCACATGGCCTAAAACCAACTTGTTCATGATGATGATGATGATGATGATGAACATTGTGTTAATATTGTGTAATTTTCCGTATATACTAATTTTCAAAGCAGTTTATCTTGCTTTTTGCTTCTGACTATCAGGATTAATCCTATTTTATTCAGTTTTATGCATGGACGATTTGCATTTACTTGTTTCATTATACTATTGACAACAGAGATTGGCAATGGCCAGTCTCAGCATCATTCCTGGTGGATTAGAGGCAATCATTTTTGAGAACTTCAAAATCTTCCATTCTGTCACCAAAAACTTCCACTTATTAATCACTATGAATACCTACTTCTGGATTTAACTGCAAGTTCACTTTAACTTAAGTTTACAATTTCTATTGAACATTCCACCCAAGGGCATTAAATAGACTAGAAACAAAATGGGAGAATCTCTATGCTTCTACAATGACTTCTGTGCAAGTATGAAATACATATCACATTCTGTAAAGTTCTACATACAAGCCTGGAATAAATGTAATTTTTGTTTGAAAAACAGTTCATTCACACACCCATGTGCATACACATTTATGCATATCTTTTTCTATTACTGAACATGTACGTTACATTTGGTTCTTTATGATTATTGTTGAAATCAGCTAATTAATGTACCAAAACTGGTACCCATTTGCTAGCTGTGCACATCATGACATACCTATTTGGATTAGTCCGTGGACGGAGTGGAGCTCCTGGTTTTAATTTGGCACTTGGGTACTGAGATAGATATGTCATCATTGACATTTCATCCATGTTCGGATTCACCATTTCCTCTGGCTTTATCAGCTGCAACATTCAAATGCAAGTCTTATGTTACCATATGTATTCAGCATGACCAAAATCACTTGATGAAAACAACTACAATATAATGGCAATCAATGTACATAAACTCCACAGATTTACAAATATTTTGTTTATTCAAAGAATGAATGACAGATGATCCTGGGTTAAAACACCACAGTTCACTGACGTGCTTCTCTTCATACCCAGATGCTTCGCTTACAGCTGCAGCAAGCATCATCAGCAGCATTGTGTAACCCTTCATGGTGTCTCCGTCGCTGTTGAATCACCAGCGGAAGGCACTGGCTTGTATAGGCTGGTAGGGTGAGTGAGTGAATCTGTCGTGTTTAAGGGCCCATCGACAACTTGGCCACAAGGACCCTGAGTCCAAAGATAAAATCACCAAAAGTTCAAGTGTTACAACGTCACCTTTAAAAAGCTAAAAACTGAAAGTTGTTGTTAGCTAATGCTGGATTTCTGACAATGAAGTCATTAATCCTCTTGCTCTCCAATATTTTTCACTGATGATATTGAAGAGAGCAATAGCAGTAATAGTAACCGCTTTTCAGAGAGCACCATATTTTTATGTTTTGGCGGTCACATTGCTCTCTCACAACCCCCAGAATGTCTGGAGGACCACACCTGTCGTTGGTTTACGGGTCTCACCGACCTGACCGGGAGAATTATCAAAATAAATTCACCGACCATATCCCCTGATCACCAATCAGAGAACGTATTACATCCCATGACAGGTCAGCATGTTAGGGGTTAAGATTTTATAGACAAATGGGGAGGTTGGAAAAATAAAGACTCCCTAGCCCTCGGGAACCTTAATAGCATCAGGGTCGGAAGAGAACAAGAGATGACCAGGGTAAGGTCAGATAGAAAAGTTACAGTGAGGAGCAAAACACCGGTAAGTGGAAGTAATGTTCTGCTGAGCTTGGGTACCTTGTGGTTGCTATTCACATATCCCCTAGACGGAGACCCCTGAGTCAGTAACAGTAAATGTACACACAAATATAACTTGAGCCCTTTCAGATAAAACTCATTATTGTACAAATAATAATTTGTATAAATACTAGAGAACATGAATGTAAAGTGTGCAAAAAGAGCTTTTCTTGGCTATTGTATTTGGAAGCACATAGTTTGATTCATGAAGGCAAAAGTCCACATAAATGTAATGTTTGCAAAAAGAGCTTTACTCGGTTAGAAAAACAGCAAATTTATGTGCAAAAGGATTAAAACTTTTATTTTTTATGTAATTATCAGTGTGAGTAGATTTTCTATAAATACCAAAATTCAATTTGTTATGCTTTTTAATTTTTTTTTTAAGGGACAACAGCAAAAATGTCATCCACATATCTATACCATATTTTAAAAATTAGAGGGAATGATTTTATAATTTGAGTTTCAAAAAAAGCTCATGAAAAGATTGCCATTAAAACTAAAGAAATGTTGATCTAAACAAAGATTTGTAAGTTAAAATACATAAAAAAACAGCTAAACTCAACTATTAAAACTTCCCATTTAAAAAGCTAAAAAGTGAAACTTAAAATTGCTAACAGTTAAAACAATAATTAAAGTGTTAAAAAACCAAAAAGTAAAACACCCTAAAATGCTAAAACCTCCGAAATTAAATAACCTTACACTTGCTTACAAGAATTAATACCGGCAACGAACCGCAGTACTGAATTCACAGCTACTGGGTTATTGCCTAAAACAGAACACAGTATAAGACCCAGGCCAAGGGACTAGCTCTCATGAGCGTATTGCAGACAATCAAGGATGATATGTGCAACAGAGAGTGAAAACGCTGGTAGGTACCACCCTCCCTTTATCTATTGGTCTGCACAGCAGTTTGCAATATTTGGAGTGGGAGTGTCATTGGTCCACATGGATTGGCTGTTAAACTATTTTATAAGGCAGGATACCATGTTTTGTGAAATTTACGTACTTCTTCTTTACTGTTGAAATTTTCTTTATACTTCTAAATTTCGACAATTTCTTGGTGTAAATGTGCATAGTAGCGAGAAGTTGTGGGAAGGATGTCTGTCTCTTAATAATGGATAATGTGTACTCCAGCTGCTTCCAGTACATGCTCTGGTTGGCCAAGGCGGCAATGTCTGTAATGTTCCTTTAGCCTACTCAGTGTTCGAATCAGACTTTCTGATGAGGGGGAAGAACTTAAGTGTTCCATGTCTTCTTGTATTTTCAAGGAGCAGTAATAGTAAATGTTTACAGTAAAAAGAAACCCTTAGGGGTCCCCATCTAGGGGATATGAGGATGGCGGCCACAAGGTACCCAAGCTGAGCAGAGCATTACTTCCACTTACTGGTGTGTAGCTCCTCACTGTAGCTTTTCTATCTGACCTTATGACCTTAACTTGGTCATCTCTTGTTCTCTTCCGACCCCGATACTATTAGGGTACCCGAGGGCTAGGGAGTCTTTACTTTTCCAACCTTTCCATTTCTCTAATTTCTCTATAACCTCTTAACCCCTAACATGCTGACCTTCCATGGCATGTAATACGTCCTCTGATTGGTAATCAGAGAATATGGTCGGTGAATTTATTTTGATAACTCTCCCGATCAGGTCGGCGACACCTGTAAACCAATGACAGGTGTGGTCCTCCAGACATTCTGGGGGTTGTGAAAGAGCAATGTGACCGCCAAAACATAAAAATATGGTGCTCTCTAAAAAGTGGTTACTTTTACTGCTAATTCTCTATTTGAACAGAATTGGGATATATTCTTCACCACTCTGTCCTCTATGTGATCTGCCAGATGAAATGGACCAAGACCACCTTCAAATATGCCCAGCCACTTCTAGTGCCCCTTCCCATCCATCAGCGAAAAACATTGGTGAGCAAGGGAATTAATGACCTCATTGTCAGGAATCCAGCATTAGCTAACAACAACAACAACAACAGTAAAAAGAAAAAATACTTCCCTGGCAAGCAAGCAAATTTTCTTTGATGAGCCAGGAAAATTATTTAATGAGAGAGGGAAATCCCCCCACCCCCAATCTCCCCCCTTAATTTGAACCGTGGGTCTACTGTTAATACTGCATTGGGTAATGCCAACAGACTCACTTGCATGAGTATGGTATCTGGTATACCCCAGCTGACATGAGTGGCTCCCTAGGATCTTTTATCACACTCAAGAAATGAATCCTTGTATTAAGAATAACTGCTGTTTCTACATTGTCGGCCTTTAGCCCAGAATCATCATTTAATCATCATGAGTTCAGCCATTAAAGCCTCATTTTCTATTCAAAGAATGATAAAAATACTTTCGTTTCATCTTGACAAACTGCATAGAATATTCTTGCAAAATGCCTTGTTTACATAGATAAGTGCAAGAGCTTCAGCTTCACACTAGCTCTAATGCCAGGAAAAGTAAATGTTAAACCCAACTCTGAACTAAAAGAATTTCAAAAACTTTAAAATCCATTGATCATCAAAATATCAAATTATATAACAAATTAAGCGGGGAACTACTGAATGTCAATGCATACATTAAAAAGGAAATCAAAAATATTTTAATGAAACATAAATATTACTCTATAAATTATGTACACAAGGCAATTCTTAATCAACAGTTTATTCTTTAGTGAACAACTAATACAACTTGCTCTTATAGCAAATAGCTTAACATTTAATTGTAATCAAACTGTAGTGTTGTTTTCTATATGTACTTTAACAGTCCTAGCCTACAAACTGTCATGTTGTTAAACTGATTGTAAATAACATCTGAAGGTTGCATACATATTATGTCATGACAAAACCAAAATTTATATCAATTTTAATGATGAATAAAGGGATTTCATTTTTATTTGATGTATTTACTCTGCTTTCTAAATAATGACCATTTCTCACTTCTTTTCACTTTGCATTTGATACAGGGTTAATTTAAAACCTAATGGGCACACAGCATTTCGCCTGTGCACGATTGGGGGTACCACAGCTGGCTTTGCTCCTACATAAACTCCACACGCAAAGCATGTATAACAAACACTCTTACCCTCTGGAAGATGCTGGAAATGTCGCCCACCCTCAGCTAAACAAGCATGTATCTGGAGAACACATTCTGATTCACACAATTAAATTGTGCCACTGCAATGTTTCCAATTTCATTTTTAATATTTTGTTTTAGTTCTTCCAATGTATGAGGATTTGTCTCAAACTTTGTTTTTCAGGTTACTACCCCACAAGTAAAAATTACACACTGTTAGATCGGGGGAGCGAGAGGGCCATACAGTAGCACTAATCACTATCTTCATACACTTACCTAATATTATTCGTGGACTCCTCTGCTGTAAGAGCAGTAGCAGAATCTTGTTGAAACCACCCATATGATTTCTCTTCTTCTACCAGCTCATGATAAAATGGGGTCAAAATGTCATTTCGGTACCTCTCTGCATTTACAATCTGCTTGTAGAATATTCTACCAATTATGTCTAGTGCTAAGCAGCACACCAAACTCCAACTCTCCAATCATAATGAGCAACTTTATGAGCGTGACGTGGATTTTCAGAGGCCCAGCACATACAACGGCAGCCAGTAGTGGGGGGGATCCAGCAAAGTCACAAGAGGGGCAAAACGATGTATGCTCCATTAGGTTTTAAATTAAGAACCCTGTATAATGTGAAATGACCTGTCAAATACATTGTTGATGAACTGCATAAATAAAAATCAAGGCAGTAACATTAACCCAATAAATAGGAAATGCACATTTATAGCTACCTAGCTATGTAAGCTCTGGAAATTAATTGTTCCTTCACACTAGCTACATGTAGAAATGTAGGATCACACTGAAAAATTCAATGCTGTTGTCGGGATTTGGACCACAGATCTTCCAGTCTCCATCCGGTTGCTCTAACTACTGAGGTGCCATGGCAACATACCGGTGTGTCTCATATAAATTTGAGATCTCCTTGTGGTTTACTGGGAAAAATGCGAGTCAGTTGGAGTCATATCTCTTCAGCCGGTCCGTCTGTGCAAGGTCAGCAAGATAAGCAAGGTTCATAGCTACATCAAGTATTGTTAAGTCTTTACAGCCCAATTTATTAATAGCTACGACTTCAATACCAGATGGACTCAGCGAGAATCACTGCTTCGGTGGTACCATTCTGTGGTAAACAATGGGGTGGGCTCTTGTAAAATAAATGGTGAATGGCATGCTTGGAAATTTACGAGAATTTATCATAATTGTGGGTTTTTTTTTTTTTTTTTACACACACACACACACACACACACACACACACACACACACACACACACACACACACACACACACACACACACACTTTAAATTATGCTAATATAAATAAATTTCAAAAAGCGCGAAATATATACCAATAAAGAATGAAAGTTAATGCTCCCAAGTGCTAAGTTTTAAACCACACAGCCAGCAGATTATATGAATAATGATACTGAAATGTGACAATGGACTGTTAAGGGTTAATAATTCACGCACTAACGCTCAGAGTTATTCTACCAATATTACTCTGTGCAGCAGCATTAATGCATTGTCTCATTATCAAGAGCAAGTCCACAAGATGCTGGGACATTCAACTGAATGTTAATACAGTATTCTTACCTGTCTGACATTCAACCAATCATCTGCCAGGCCCATGGCTTCAGTGGCATTCTGAAGGGAATCCTTTGGATTCCAGTCCTGCCAGTCCGGACACAGTCCTGAAATATTAAATGCATACTTCACTGGATAACACAAAGGATGCACCATATTTTCACTATTTCATATATTTCTGAATGCAATCAGGGTTGTGGTACAAAGTGCAACCCACAAAATAAAAGATGTTATATGAAAAACTGCTATTACTTGTAGTGTTACAATATTATGGTTACCAAGGAGAGTTGCAAAAATACTGTGGACGTTCACTACTTTTCACCTAATTTTACATGCTGATCAACAATACCATCAACAGCAATGTATGTCAACTTTATTTAAAAGTGATTCATGAAATAGAAAAACATGAATATTTACTATGTTCCATTTACTTTGTTCGATATGAATATAATTGAAGCCTCTAGTATCGAAGGCAGACTTATGTGCAGTGAGCTCAAGTCCACATTTTGATTGGATGGCATTATGTCAGAATTTGAAAGTAACCACATATTTTCAAAATATATTAATTTTGTCTGTCTCTGATTGGAACTACATTCGCCATTAAATTCAATGCAAGAAGATTGATAGAAACACTTCTAGTCCCCATGTCGACTCAATGGCATTATGTCAGTCTTTGATACTAGATGCCTCAATTATTTTGTAGAAGTATTTGAGTCTATCTATAGCCACTTCAGTTTTAGAGTCGAGAAATTGTTGATAATGAAGTTAATGTTCTTTGAAATGTGTCCAGATAAAAAGTAAGTTAAATGAAACTAAAGGTGTCCAAAGGTCAACTCAAATACTTCTACAAAATCACTGGAAAAGTTGCACTGTTTATATCTTAAGCGGAATGAATGTAAATCTTTTTTTCTGAAATAAATTTCAAAATACTGCTTTTATGAGTCTTTTCTGTTGTCATCATATGTTGTCATCACTTAAAATGCAGATTTTAAACTCTACATTGTGAAACAAATGTAATTTATTTTAAATCCTACAGTAAATTTCAAAACTCCAATAACAAGATGTATTTTTACAGCAGTATTTACCAAAGAAAAACAATCCCAAAATTTCTTGCGTTGGCTTTTAGAATATCAAGTATACCAATTCTCTTATAAATAAGCAAAAAATGCGAAAAAGTGAAATTTGGCATGCTGGAAAATGTATTTTAGAAAATCTTAAAGGAGTCTAACAGTTGTAGGGATAAATCGTCAAACCACGGCCACTATTTCAAATGTTATATCAATTTCAATTTATTTATTTATTTATTTATTTATTTATTTATTTATTTATATTTTTAAAGTTCAATACAGTGGAATATACAATTAAACCGTGTCATGAGTCAATGCATAACATGATATAAAAAGGTACCCTATAAGAGTCCATGTCATAACATACATAAATGGAAAAGAATTTAGTGATTACTTAGTATATACAATATCAGTAGATAAGTTAAACAATTAGTATAATCAAACACATCATAGAAAAGAGCTATAAGTTTAGGTATTCTTCAATACTGTAAAAAGCTTTGGTTATTAAATAATTTTTTAATCCTAATTTTAAAGGTATTATAATTTTCATATGATTTTAGATGCTCAGGCAAAGCATTATAAAACTTTGCTCTCATATAACTAGGGACCCTCTCTGATAAATGTAAACTGGTTCTGGGGAGATTTAGTAATTGATTATTCCTGGTACTATATGTGTGAACATCTGACATTTTCTTCATTGGCAATTTAAATTGAACTAAATATAAAATGGTTCTATAGATGAACGAGCTTGGTAAGGTAAGGATTTTTAGTACAATAAAGGTGCTTTTACATGCTTCGTTATACCTTAGACCACCTAAATACCTAATAGCCTTTTTTTGTAATACAAATATTCTTTGAAAATTTTGTTTAGATGTATTTCCCCATAATTCAATTCCATATGACAAAAAGGAGTGGATAAGCCCAAAGTAAATAGTTTTAGCAGTAGAAATAGAAATAGAGTTTCTTAGGCATCTCAGGACATATAGATTTTTACAAACATTAGCTACCATCTTGTCGGTTTGCATGTTATAAGTGAGCTTATTGTCTAAAACAATCCCTAGCAACTGTGTTTCGTCCACACTTTTTATACCTCTGTATCAATTTTTAATTGCAGTGGATGATTTATAATTTTGAATCCAAAGTTTATCATTTCGCATTTATTAGGGTTAACACTTAAATTTAAATTATGGAAGTAGTGAACAATGTTACTAACTACATCGTTTAAACGGGTTTCTAGCTTTAATATGTCATTATCACTTACAGTGATGGTTGTATCATCAGCAAACTGAATAATCTTTATCCCATCAGAAGCATAGTTATCTATGTCATGCATATATAGCACAACTAATAGGGGGCCGAGAATCGAACCCTGAGGAACTCCATGTGTTATATTTTCCGAGCTGGATATTGATACAGATGATCTATTTTTTAATTTTACAATTTGTCTCCTATTAGTCACATATGACCTTATGATATTATAACCTAAGCCCCTGATACCAGGCATTTCTAATTTATTCATTAAGCTAGTTTTTTCAACACAGTCGAAAGCTTTAGTTAAATCCAAAAGAACACTGCTTGAAAAGCAATTTGAGTCAATACACCTTACTGTCTCTTCGATGCAATTGACAATTACAGTTATGATAGATTTATTTTTTACAAATCCATTTTGGACAGTTGGCATTAAATTATGCTTCTCTAGATACTTAATTATTCTGTTATAGAGAATTCTTTCAAATATTTTGGAAATTGCAGGAAGGATAGATATTGGTCGATAATTGTTAATATTGGTTTTGTCTCCTTTTTTATGTATCGGTACTACTACAGCTACTTTTAAGTTATCAGGGAATATTCCAGTTGCTAAGGAGGAGTTTATTATGTCAACTAATGGATCAGCAATTTCAGCAATACAAGTTTTTAGAAGTGACATTGGAATTCCATCGACACCTATACAGTTTGTAGATTTTGATTTATTAATTATATTTACAATCTCGGCCTTATGTAGAGGTTTTGATGTCCACTGGGCACAAGAAGGCATATGTCCTACCATCCCTAACTGCAGTGCCCCTCCCAGACCTAAATGTTTAAATAGACTTTTTAAAAACAGGAGTTTTCTAAAGATTTGAAAGACAAACTTGGCAAATGTACAAGAGCCTTGATGGAAATTAAATTCTTGGATTTTTAAACAGTGTTTGAATTACCTGGTGCCACAGCATCAACCAACGCTCCGACTGCTCTGCCGTCATTCCAGTCTGAAGTGAAGTTGGTAATAGGTAGATCTGGAACTTTGCTCTGAATCCAGTGGAGTAACCTAAACAACAACATTTTAAGTAAATAACTCCTTTACTGATTTCATTTTAATTCTTTAACTGGAATTAAAAAACAAAACATAACTTTTCTCTTTCTTGTATGTAAATTTAAAAACGTATAGTGCATTTACTTGAGAGGTATACAAAACTTGGGTTCGTTCCTTTTGTATTAAGAAGCTATTAGACCAACTGGACTAATATAATAGAAAAACTTAAAATATTGAACATAGCTGTAAATCTATTGATTGCAAACCCTAGTATTTTTATTCCCTTTGTTGAATTTTGCATCTCAAAGCATTTTAGATTATTGTCTTATAGAATAAAAACGACTGAATCCCTATATCATATTACACCCTTCAAATGGGGTAGTTGTGATACTAACAAGGTTTTTTTTGTAGTGTTTAACGCCCGCTTTTACTGCTACGGCATCGCAGGCGGTGACTTTGATGATACATGGAATGAAGATGGAGCACCGGTGAAATGAGATGGCGGGGGAAACCGCAGAACCCGGAGGAAACCCACCCCAGCGCCGCTTCGTCCACTACGAATCCCACATGCGTTTGCCTGGGATCGAACCCGGACCGCTTTGGTGAGAAGCGAGTGGTCTAACCACTCGGCTACGGCGCGCCCAACAAGGGGTTAATGTGACATTTTAATATGTCAAACAATAGAAGGTGCAGAGATTCTTATGGTAGATCCCAAGGATTAATTTTACTGTTAAAACAGCAAGTGCATTTTGACAGCTAGGTGCACATATGCGCTTGACAATGCTTGCCATAGAGCTGTTTCGAAGCAGATTATAGCGAGGGATGTGAGGGCTGCTGGTCACACATGTGCACCCACCTGTCAGAGTGGACTTGTTTTAATTCAACTGTAGTGGTCCAAACTGGAACTATGAGCAATTTTCCCCACAAAACCACCCTTAAAAAGCATTAACATAAATTAGAACAAATATAGGTACATATATATGTTCTTTGTAGATCTGGGTAAAACAGTTAAAGATGTCTCAACTCTGTTTTATTACCCTAGGATTTGTCACACTGGCCCCAAGTTGCATATAAAAATATGTGTTGGGCTAGAACACAGTCCTTTGTCATCCAAATTTAGGCCGTGTTTAGGCTATTCATCGTAAATACATTAATCACTTTAGTGCATATAATACTCGTTTATAAATATTTGCTACATATCCACAACACAAACAAAATAAGTGTTGCAACACACGTACGGAATTGCTCATAAATCAAAAACGAAGCTTGATCGCCAAACAAAACTATGGAAATCATAATCAGCAATAAAAGAAACCTAATAATTGCACTATATTTCATTTATTTTCTCGAGCGGCCCATTTTCTACATAATTTGAAATTATGTACAAGATGGGCCGCTCGAGAAAATTAATGAAATATAGTGCAATTGATAGATCTTGTATTCCTAATTACGATTTTGAACGTTTTATTTGGTGCCCAAACTTCGTTTTTGATTTATGTGCAAATTCCATACGTGTGCGGCAACGGTTTTATTTCGTTTGTGCGGCGAATATTTAACAAATAAACAACTGCATAAGCACTGTGTTTGCACAGAAAGGCTTTGGCTTCGTGAATAGCGGAAGGTGCCAAACTGCTTTAGTACAAGAACGCCATTGGTTCCCCACACTGTGACGTCACATACACCACGAACGCCGTTAACTTGATTCCTCCTTAATGTAGCTGGACTGCTAAGCCTAGTTATTAGTCTATATTCGCAGATTACCGCATGGCGCCGTGTTTTACGCGCAAGCACAATTCTACAGCAAATTTAGTCCGTGTTCGGTTAGGTTAATGTGTCTATGTGGCCAGGATGACAGGGTCCTCGAAATTTGGCCCGCCGTTAGGACAGGGTCCTGTGTCATCCAAATTTAGCCCGTGTTTAGGCTATTCATTGTAAATACATTAATAAATCAGTTTAGCGCATATAATACTCGTTTATAAATATTTATTTACTACATATCCACCACACAAGCAAAATAAACCCGTTGCAACACACGTACGGAATTTGCTCATAAATCAAAAACGAAACTTGATCGCCAAATAAAACTATCGAAATCGTAATCAGTAATAAAAAAGAAACCTATTGATTGCACTACACTTCATTTTTTCGAGCGGCCCGTTTTCTACCTAATTACCCAAAGTTTGAAAAAAACTCATTTGTTTTGAATAAATTCCACTCATATATATTATTAGTCTTTAGTATATATTTCAGAGTAATATAGCCTGGTATAATGCTGAAACTTTACTTGCTCAACAGAATTCTTGGTGCTGTAACCTTACTTTTGTGAAATGATGTGGCTGCCATGGTTCTAAGTTAGGAAGCTCAATATAACATTGCACATATGTGCCTTCGAGAGTGAGAAATAAGGCAATCGCTTCTCAAGAGAACAGTCGAGCTCCCACGGGGCAGATCCCACAACTGAAGGCTTCACACAGTGTCAAGTGGTGCACCTACCTCTGTTTTGGTGTTGGGCCCTTGCCTTCTCCGTGAGGTGCATCTTCCTCCCCCTCCCACATAGGCATCGATATCGAGTAATGGAGAATCAGCGTCCATATCAAGCCGAGAATTAGTTTCAGTTTACAATCAACGATGTCTGTGGAATCTGAAACAAACAAAACAACATTTATGTTAACAAAAGTCTTATTTAATTTTAGAGAATCAGCATGCATCTTTATAATGCTAGGTTAACTTTCTGTAAATAAATATTGTCCGTGTGCATCAGCCGGACTCGCGAGTCACGTGCTCCATTTCTTGCATATTCCGTGATTTGGAAGGAAGACATTTCCCTCCGATAGGTTTGAGTCTCATACCTGTAATTCGAATTAAGGGGATAGGTAGGTACTTAGGATATATAATTAGACTTTTTGTCACTTTTTAAACTTTATATTTTCTTTACTTTGACATGCACAATATTAGAGAATTTTGGCTGGTTCAGAGGCGCAATATTCACTAGGAAGTCCGACAGAATACGGAGTCCTGCAGCCGGAGCAGAAGTTTTATTTTCCATTTGTAATGTTGAGCAATCCGGCGTTTTCAAGTCGGACATTGCACTCTGCAAGAGTGCATTTTAGAGACCAAGTTGTGGCTGAGTATTGGTGTGATTTTAAGCCTAATGCTTCCAGCATTATCTACGTATGTAAAATGGCGCACTGAATCGCAATCATTTAGAGCCTTTCGTTTAGATGTTCACTACTTGGTCCTCTATTTCAGGTGGTGTTAACTTGCTTGCACATCAACCATTGCTTGAAAAACCACAGACCGCAAAACAAAAAACGGGTTTCCATTTGTTAATTGCCGTAGTTAAGGTTAGAGTATTTTGTTTCCACAGTTCAAACTGTTATCGACAATACGTGGTGACAACACTATTATTCTGCGCTGAAACTGATCCGTTCATTTGATGGCATACAAACAAAGGGAGATGCAACCCTTTCAAACCTATGCCAAGCTTCAGAGATCTCTAGAGAATGAAAACACGGAATTTCTTAAAAACAAATGTTAATTAAGAGTTTCGGCTGTTGGGAGTATTCGTGTTGACAAAGCCCACACAAGGTTCGGTACTAGCGTGTTAAACACACGCCCCTTTTCCCTCCTGTTTTAAGAGAAATGTTGCATTGTTACTTCCGAGTACCAGACACACAGATTGGTTCCATACTAAAAAAAAACGTGAAATACTTGTATAGGGTGTGTGCAATTCAGTATCAATATGAATGTCAGGAGTTATTTCCTTCGATTCCCCGTTGTACTTCGTCAATTATTTTGTTCAATTTTCTGAACGTGACAATTGTGGCTTTCATAAAACCAGGTGATTCTTGCTTCATAAACCTCAAGTATTCATCTGCTGTCCTCACAATGAAATACAACAAATGCAGTAGTACGACTGAACGCTCCAAAGGATCTTGACACATTTCAATGTTAACCTCTTGAAGACAATGTATCTACGAAAATTAAAAAAGTCAGTTTTCTTCTGGTTGCTTTGAATTCTTTTTTTCCACACACTCACAACATAAAGCAAATAGTATACACAAAATTTCAATGTCACATGTCAAACCATTAATATATTTATTAATAATAAATCACTTTTTGATATGCTAATATGAAATGACCCTTGGACCCTACAGTTCATCGTATCTTTCATAAATTTTTGACTTCATTATACAAATATAAAGAAATTTTCCTACCGAAATTGCTTAGATCTAATTAGTTTAAGAGAAAAAAAGTTTTGTATACTATTTATCAATATTTTGCCTTTTTTCAGCAGGAGTTATGAAAAATATTTAATTTCAGCTCTATTATTTAATATGTTTTAACTTGGCACGACAAATTTTAATACCTTAATCTCTGAAGGTCTGCTGAAACTTTCAAGCTAATAAGTTATCAACTAGGATCCAAGGAGCATTTTGAATAGCGAAAAATGCTGAAAAAAGAAAGAAAAATAAGTGCTCATATCTCGTATTCTTTTATTGAGAGGTGTGAAAGGGAGGTTAGCCCATGAAGTGGAAGCCACAGTCCATGTAGGTATACTGAAACGTGCAAGTTACATCCTGGTTGTAGCACCAGGGGCCCCGGGTGGCATTTTGGACGCACCGTGCTGTCTACTCCCCAGTATGTGGGCTCAATCTTCTGCCACTTGCAATATAACCACTGAAAGTATTAAAGAAATGCAAATGGGAAGGTTCAAACGAAACAAACGTTGGCAGTTCATTCACATATCATAAGTACAAGAGGTGCAGAAGCTGAAGCGAATGTCAACTGTTTTAAAGGCGGGGACTGTCGTTTGTTTTTAAATAGCTTCTACGAACCATTCTTACAAAACCTTATTTTTTTACCTACTTTACATTAATAGAGGTGAAGGTTTACAGAAATAGTGTCGTTGTAACTACAGGGGGGGGGGGGGCTTCAGTCAAATGTCTAAAACCGGATCTCTGTATTCAGCATTTGAAACTCCATACTCTTTTAACGAATATCTTCGAGAAGCTGGTGCCACAAAATAATGTAGGTATTTGAAATAAATCGAGTAAATTTTAGATACATATTTTCATACAGTAAGACCCCTCCCCCGTCTCTCTCTCTCTCTCTCTCTCTCACTCTCACGTGGTTTATCCGCTATGCAAGATTGTACAAAACGTCTTCCAAATTAAGAGGACTACACGGGCTATTTGCAGAAAATTCAAAGATACACATTTGATTTGTGATGTTAATAACTTATATATTGTATTTCAACTGAAAAGAGCCATTTTTGAGAAAAATAATTTCGAACATCTGTAAAGGGTAGTCTGGGATGGAAATAATTCTTTGAAAATTTTCGTGTCACATCTTTGGAACATATTGAACTCAATCTGTCTCTCGGTTTTTGAAACACGATTCGTATTCAGAGGACCTCGAAACGTGTGTTTTCGGTGAAACCTCGGCACATACAATAAGTATCTACCAGGTAGGCACGTGGTAGGACCTTCTGTACAGAGTGATAAAAGTAGAATCCTGGACTTTGTTCCGTCTCAGTGAAGCTTGCAAATGAACTCCACGAGAACACTTGACAGTCGAGGAGTCTCGTACGTGTTTTATCTTTCCTTTGAGAGACGCGACCAAGTTTACACGTCCTTCGCCACATTTTCTTCTTATACTAACCGTATGATTCGTAAGTCAATCAGGGGAGTCCGTTGTGGTCCAAGATTAACTAACGCACAACCAAGAGCATGAAGCTAAAGTGTGCCTGTGTATTGTATGAGCAATCCTCTGTTTTCCAGAACTTGGGATGAACCATCAGAAGTTTAACACTTTACTCTAACACACACAATTACAATCATCTGCCCAAATACTTATTTGAATTTCAGTATTTGTGGTTTAAAATTCACAAAACTCGGGAAAAGAGTCGTGTTTTATCTCGAATGGAACTTCAGTATTATATGTCATCAAAATGCACTTAAGGCCATTTGAATTACAAAAGAGAAGGAAACGTGCTATTAAAACGAAGCCCTAAAAAGTACACATTTGGTGTTTTGGTGGGACACGAAGGTATTAAGTCATAGTATCCACAAGGGGGACCACAGAGGGGCAATTGCCCCTACCTCCTCGAGTACCATCAAATTACTCATTTTCAATTTAGAGGTAACATAGAACATTCATTTTAAAATAAAACGTTCCCGAACAATATAACCAATTAGTCTTCGTTTTCTTTCTTGAATCAATCTTTGAGACATATACCAAATGGCAACTAGCGATATTTTCGAAATAAATTCAGCACAAAAGCATTTTCGTGTACTGACTGTATCCATCTTACCTTAATTCCCAGTCGTGGGATTTCAGTACAATCTATCTGGCTAATGTGGTGTTGTTAGTAACAATAGCTGGATACATTTGATAAATGTAAGTGCAAAACAGACAAGTTCATGCAAGCGCTTGTCGCTGTGTGTTCCAATTCAGTAACAACTGGCTGATATTTGTCCCTTGGACTCGTGAGAACATATGACCTTCTCTAGGCAGGTGGCTGGCGGAATCGAGTACAACTTGACCCACCTGAGGCAGCTCAGAAAAGGCAACGGGCGTCTGTCCTACTGACAATGCACCCTACTTAGACATCAAAGGGGAAGCCAAATGATAGGACATTAAGGGAGAAGAAACTCGTGGTAGAAGAGACACCACCACAATAATCACTTTGTCAAGCAGGAAAGACTACAACACCCATAGACGGTGCGGCCGGTCACAGGATTCGAACCGTGGACCTCCCGAATACATATTACGCGGAACCATCTTGAACGGCACTGAAGTAATCCTGACGTTTCATTTAGTTTTCTAGCGCCAACTTTGAGGAGCATGTGCGGCATGTGGGTTCAAATCCCGACACACGTTGCACTTTATATTTTATTGAAATAAATCAACAACTTCCCACATTTGTGGGTTGCCAAATTTGACAAAGTAAACAAAAAGACAAATAACAATATTATTAAGTCATTAGACAAACGGAGTTTAGCTTTAACAGTGGTCATAATATAGCGATAGAATTAATAATATGGTTTTATGGAATTAAAAACTTTTGAATACAGATTCTAAAACAAAAAAATACCCTGTTGTAGTTTTAAGGTCCAAATAAGTACGATCTAAGAATGTTTACAGAGCCACGTATAGTGGCGTTAACAATTTTCCTGATGCTGGTAGTTGGGCGTTTAAGTTGACAAAAAGGGCTGGAATTGTGCCCCCCCCCCCCCCCCCCCCCCAGGCACCTACCATGAGACCAATCATTTCTATGTCACCCAGCTGGTAGGTATTTGGTACAACAAAGTCGCTTGTGCAGTTCCAGCAACAACTTGTATTCCTCAAACGCACTTACATAACATTTCCCTTAAAACAGACCAGGTTTTGTGTCTGAAATTTTCATTTGCACATTTTAGTTTCTCTGTGTGGTTTCTTGTTGACGTAAGAAATTGCAACCGTTACGGAGCCGAGCTCTGTTCTTGAAGCAGTATTCCACAGTATTTAAGGGGGGCTCTAATGACCTAGCTGTCGACGGGCCCTTAAACCCTAATCACTCACTCACTCACTCCACAGTATTTAAGGGGAGATTAAAACCTCTAACCCACCAATGTTACACTTGCTAAATTCACTATTATCTCCGAAACTATTTCATTAAACGATGCAATTGTGTGCCTTCATCTTTTATACGGCGAGTTTGTTTATTAAACAAACTTTTTTGTTCTCATTTATGACATCATTTGATTAAAATGCATCAGGAATTATTTCTTTAAAATAAATAACCACATTATATTACCAAAACGGATCCATAGCAGCACTCTTTTGTCATTTAGAAGTTTTATTTAGCTACCTTTATTAGCTTCTGAGGAAACGGGTTATTTCTACCAGAAAATCTAATTCACAGAAGAAGCTGTTGAAAGCGAAAGATGAGATATTTGAAAAGATAGAAACCACATGGCTGACGCCGCCATATTTAATAGCAGTACCAGTTTAATTCCCCTATTTACCTCTACTCCCGTGAAGTGGCGCAGATTTCACGTATAAAATGCCAGATGCACTACCATTCTGAAAAATATATTTAAGTAAGTATTGTTCCTACAATTAAAGTGGATGCAGCAAATTGAAGAGCAAAGTTTAATTTATGAGATTGTATAAAAAGTAAAAAGGTGACTGTCGCCCTTAATTGAGAGTAATGCTTACAGCATAACACGTTTGTTTTCCGCAGTCATGAATGTTTTTGCCACAAGACCGGCCAAGTACAAGAAGTGTAACACAATATGCACCCTCTCAAGGTCGTCCCTCCCTCCCTCCCGCCTGCCCTCCGTCTAGGTACTGGGCAATCCCCTTTCTTCCTTAAGCACCTCTTTCACCGCAATTCACATGTTTAATCATTCTTTATACGGAAGTTACACACGCGCACGCGCACGCGCACCACACACGTCATATCAACACTGTATGTCATTAACTCATTAGAAATAATGAAATAAAACCTTAACGAAATAAAACGCCATTTTCCTTGTATTTTTTTCAATGAATACTCCAAGAGTCCTGAACTTAACTAAGTTAAACATCTATTTTATTTTTATTATATTTTTAATTTTATTTATGGATTCCCTTAATTGCTGTGGTTCTCAGCGTCTCATTGGGGCGAAAGAATTTGAAGCTGTGTTGCAATTTTGAGAGAGTAAAATCATTGTGAAATGTGAATTTTATTGCCTGTTTCATATTGACCCAAAATTATGATCCAAGTTCAAGTGACCATCATCGTTTTTAAAACTACAAGATCCATAATCTTTTGGGAAGTTATTCACTTATTCTCAGCTGATATTCAACGTTTACTAGCCATAGTGACTATATCTCACTAGGTAATTCCAATTACAAGCTAAAGCCACAAGAACACTGTTTCGCTGAACACTTTCCAAAAGTTATTTCTAGTTTACACTTAACAGGTTTCCGATTATACTTGATGACTATATGTGGGTCTAATGAGATTTCTCTTTTTGTAAATATCTATAGTAACGCTGGTTGACATTTTGATCGTGAAGGTTATACCTTCCTGAGTCCAGTGTATCTTTAAAGTGTGTAGCTTTTACAAGAAAGTCTTCGAATACCTCAATTGTTGAAGGCCAACATGAATAATGATCATGATGATAATAATGATATTATGGTAATAATAATAATAATAATAATAATAATAATAATAATAATAATAATAATAATAATAATAATAATAATAATAATAATAATAATAATAATAATAATAAATGATGGTGGTGGCGGTGGCGATGATGATGGTGGTGGCGGCGGTGGCGATGATGATGATGGTGGTGGTGGTGGTGGTGGCGGCGGTGGCGACGATGATGATGATGGTGGTGGTGGCGGCGGCGGTGGCGGTGGCGACGATGATGATGATGATGATGGCGGTGGTGGCGGTGGCGATGATGATGATGATGATGATGATGATGGTGGTGGTGGTGGCGGCGGCGGCGGTGGCGACGATGATGATGGTGGCGGCGGGTTTTTTTTTTTTTTTTTTTTTTTAAATTAACGTCCTCCAACATTGTGTCATATCGGACGAATGAATGAAATGAAACGGGTGAAATGATGCTCAAATGAGCCCGAGGTCCATGGAGCTTTAAGTTACCCGACATTCGTCTTCTCAGGGTAGGGAAAACCTCGGAAAAAAACCTTACCCGGATAACTTAACCTAAGCGAGATTCGAACTCGCGACCTCTTGAACATGAGGCAGACACGCTAACCATCGCGCTACAGAGGCGGGCAGGTAGCGGCGGTGGCGGTGGCGACGATGATGATGGTGGTGGCGGCGGCGGCGGCGGTGGCGACGATGATGATGGTGGTGGCGGCGGCGGCGGCGGTGGCGACGATGATGATGGTGGTGGCGGCGGCGGCGGCGGTGGCGACGATGATGATGATGGTGGTGGTGGTGGCGGTGGCGGTGGCGACGATGATGATGGTGGTGGCGGCGGCGGCGGTGGCGACGATGATGATGGTGGTGGCGGCGGCGGCGGCGGTGGCGACGATGATGATGGTGGTGGCGGCGGCGGTGGCGGTGGCGACGATGATGATGGTGGTGGCGGCGGCGGCGGTGGCGACGATGATGATGGTGGTGGCGGCGGCGGCGGCGGTGGCGACGATGATGGTGGTGGTGGCGGCGGCGGCGGTGGCGACGATGATGATGGTGGTGGCGGCGGCGGCGGTGGCGACGATGATGATGGTGGTGGTGGCGGCGGTGGCGGTGGCGGTGGCGTCGATGATGATGGTGGTGGCGGCGGTGGCGGTGGCGACGATGATGATGGCGGCGGCGGTGGCGATGATAATGGTGGTGGTGGCGGCGGTGGCGGTGGCGACGATGATGGTGGTGGTGGCGGCGGTGGCGGTGGCGACGATGATGGTGGTGGTGGCGGCGGTGGCGGTGGCGACGATGATGGTGGTGGTGGCGGCGGTGGCGGTGGCGACGATGATGGTGGTGGTGGCGGCGGTGGCGGTGGCGACGATGATGGTGGTGGTGGCGGCGGTGGCGGTGGCGACGATGATGATGGTGGTGGTGGCGGCGGTGGCGGTGGCGACGATGATGATGGTGGTGGTGGCGGCGGTGGCGGTGGCGACGATGATGGTGGTGGTGGCGGCGGTGGCGGTGGCGACGATGATGGTGGTGGTGGCGGCGGTGGCGGTGGCGACGATGATGATGGTGGTGGTGGCGGCGGTGGCGGTGGCGACGATGATGATGGTGGTGGTGGCGGCGGTGGCGGTGGCGACGATGATGGTGATGGTGGTGGTGGCGGCGGTGGCGGTGGCGACGGCGACGATGATGGTGGTGGTGGCGGTGGCGGTGGCGGTGGCGACGATGATGGCGGCGGCGGTGGCGATGATGGTGGCGGTGGCGGTGGCGGTGGCGGTGGCGACGATGATGGTGGTGGTGGTGGCGGCGGTGGCGGTGGCGACGATGATGGCGGCGGCGGTGGCGATGATGGTGGCGGTGGCGGTGGCGACGGCGACGATGATGATGGTGGTGGTGGCGGCGGTGGCGGTGGCGACGATGATGGCGGCGGCGGTGGCGATGATGGTGGCGGTGGCGGTGGCGGTGGCGGTGGCGACGATGATGGTGGTGGTGGTGGCGGCGGTGGCGGTGGCGACGATGATGGCGGCGGCGGTGGCGATGATGGTGGCGGTGGCGGTGGCGACGGCGACGATGATGATGGTGGTGGTGGCGGCGGTGGCGGTGGCGACGATGATGATGGTGGTGGTGGCGGCGGTGGCGGTGGCGACGATGATGGTGATGGTGGTGGTGGCGGCGGTGGCGGTGGCGACGGCGACGATGATGGTGGTGGTGGCGGTGGCGGTGGCGGTGGCGACGATGATGGCGGCGGCGGTGGCGATGATGGTGGCGGTGGCGGTGGCGGTGGCGGTGGCGACGATGATGGTGGTGGTGGTGGCGGCGGTGGCGGTGGCGACGATGATGGCGGCGGCGGTGGCGATGATGGTGGCGGTGGCGGTGGCGACGGCGACGATGATGATGGTGGTGGTGGCGGCGGTGGCGGTGGCGACGATGATGGCGGCGGCGGTGGCGATGATGGTGGCGGTGGCGGTGGCGGTGGCGGTGGCGACGATGATGGTGGTGGTGGTGGCGGCGGTGGCGGTGGCGACGATGATGGC